>CM032229.1:109240000-109787500 GCA_019009955.1 Riptortus pedestris | reverse complement strand
AATAATTCTGTAGCAAATCTTGTATAACATTTTGTGTATAATACTTATGTATTGGTCCAAATACATTTTTTTTCTATTGCAATTACATTTAAAGACTGAGTGGAAGTTCAAAGAGAAGAAACCTTTACGGATAACAATTGAGTGTGGTTTTCCCGTCAAACCTAATTGTATAATAAGGTAAATATTTTTTTTTAACTAATATTTTTCCATTTAAAGTGAATTTTTAAGCCTTTAAATTTTGGAATGTGCTGCGCGCACCATCAAATGTTTATGCGACTTGTGCGCCCCCTCCAGGGTTATTCTCATACTGTTCATTCGCAGGACATCATTAAGGTAATTTGGTCATAGATTACCTATGGAAGCACCAAATATTTTTGACCTGGACATAGTAGCCCAGTGTTGACTAAATAATTGATTTATTTAGAGGCATGACGGCAAATTGCTTTTAACTAGAGACAGAAACGCAATACAGTGCTTAAATGTCTAGAGGCTTGTGATGTGATCCTCATTGGAGAAGCTCAGATGTCTCAGGGTCAGATTTCTAAGGGATTTGAACGTCATAAGTGCGACACTCAAATTCATGGTTGCTAGACTGATGGCACTTATACCACAAATAAGGTAGAGAAGGACTGGGTCTCAACAATAATTTGTGATATTAATATTGAAAAACAATTAAATGATTTAAATTCATTTCTTGTCTAAAATTATCACCATTTAAAAATAGTTTAACATTTTCCACTCCTACATTCCCAACCATAATGTTTTGGAATACCTTTATATTTTAGGTTTATGAGGATAGTTGTCGAGGGTATGATAAGGAGTCATACTAATCATCTACATCTGTCTTTTTATTGTAACTACATATTTTCAACTTTGTCCTTCATTCACAAATTATAATTTAATATTTAGTAACTGAACAATGTAAATAATTTTACAACATAGTTTAACTTTTGTAGCAATTTTAAATGAGAGTTATTCGAAGTTCGAGTTGTTAAATACTGAGAAAATAGTTGAAGTAAATGTTTTGAAACTTGTTGATGGGGCGAGGATTGGAGGAAGTTTTAATGAAAGAAACCTGGCAATAATTGATAAGGGTAAATTGAGTTAAAAATGAACTCCCCTTGAGTTGACAAAAAAAGTTGTTTCAGAGGTCGGTTGTTACAGTAACTAGTTTTTTCGAAATTATTTAATTTATTTTAATTGATTTCGTCTGGGAAAAATGTTTTCATTTTTTTTCGGTTTCTCATAAAAAGAAACATACGGACAAAAAAGTGTATTAATAATTTTTGTTTCTTTCTCTCAGCCCTCCCCCTTTTCTTCTTGTCAGATTTCAGTCATTATTGACGTTGTGTATGAAACGGATACATATCGATGATATAAATATTATAGAGATTAGAACGAAAAATATTAAGTGATGAAGTATCTGAATGCATCTCATTTACTAAAAGTCGAATGAGGACAATATTTGGTACTTAAGCTTGTAATAAGACGTTTTATCATCTATTGACTTAATGTGAACGTGAAATGAGTAAATTTGGTGGTTACTGAGGGTTAAATACAAAAAATACATTTCAGTTAAAAACAAAAGTTAGTTTTATATTACGTTTTTACTTTTGTATGAAGCATTTAAATGGCGAGTTAGCGAAATATCCCAATAACTGATTCCTCCAATCGCAGAGCTTTAGTCTTTTGGAAACTATGACCCTGAATGTTTTTTTTTTAGAGATAAGGCCCCACTTGTCGCTTCATGTTTTAGCAGATTTCCCTTAAGGAAAATCAGCTATTGAGGTCGTACTCATGATGCGATTTTCGAAAAATTTTTAAAAAATTTCGAAAGATTTTGGCCGTTTCCGTAATTGTTTGACACTCAAAAGGAGATTTCTCTTGTATAACGTTATGTGGGAAATCTGCTTAGTTTACGCAGCCCCTGCGTGACGGACTTTTTGTTCTTTGGTTATTTTTTATTGTATAGGTTATAATTTGTTGTTTTCGATTATTAATATAACAATTGATATCTCCTCATGTTATAAATATCTAATGATTATAAAGGACAGGTATATTTCGTGTTCTAGTACCTAGAGTTCGAGAATAAAAAAGATTTGTATTAAATTATAAGGTAATCCAAATCTTCAGTTTTCTCGAACTTTAGGTGTTAGATAGTGAAATAAACATATCCTTCGTAATTATTGCATATTAAATACATGAGCAGATATCAACGGCTGATCTGTGGCTGATTTCACCACTTAAGGCAGGCAAAAGTAGGGACTACTATTAATATTCTAATATTATTTTTATATTTCTACCTTTTCAGGTCTTTTGATGGGACCAGGATGGGGGTGGGGTTGGACGGGGATTTCAAAATATCTTCGATATTATGAGTCTTATCGAAAACAATTATAGAACCGATCTTGTTAAACTGTTATTGGTCTATAATTTTTGTTCTGTAGATTTTTAATATAGCGAGTAGTATTAAGCGAGTTATTTGTAGTTACTGGTTTTCAGCCTTTCTACTTTTCTGATTTCTATTTAGGAATAAAAAATATACGGGGGGAAGAAATCGATAGTGTCTCATACTTGCATCTATCTGCTTAATTGCTCCTGCTGGCGGAGATTTATTTTGGAACCTATATATTGTATTTTGCAGTAGGATGTAGATTGGAGAAGAGCTTTTCTCAGTTAGAAAATATATGCAAAACATATTAAAGATTTTCTTTATGAAATATTTATTTTCTTCATTACTCCCATACTCGAGATTCTGTGTAGGTAAATATAGTATATTGCTATGTACTACTCTATTATCAGTAAGAATGCGACAAATTCGAAGGGTAACCCTTTTGCCAACACTGCGCCTGCAGACTTACTATAAAATATATACTAACTGACTGCCACCTAAGGACTCACACAGACCTACCATACACTTTGACTGAATTAGTAAATGGCCGTAGCCAGTACTACACAGTACTACAGTATTACACTACTTGAAACGTAACATTTTCAAAAATATATAATGTAGGACAGTACTGAAAATATTTGCAGAAATAAGCAAACTTACATAAATATAATAAAGTGATTATAGGAATTTAACTGTTTGGTCGCTAAATCGCCCCAGTCGCGAATTACGATTACTGTACAAATAAAAAAGAAAGAATGAGACAAAACTGAAGTTTATGAAATAATTATTCAATAAGAATAGTTAAATCATTTAGTCCGTCATTTATTTTATTTTATAATAATACAAATCTTAATAAAAGTACGAAAAATGCTACGGGTGGATGTTGTTTTACAAATGTGTGTGGACTCTTTTTACTGACGCAAATAAGATAAAGTAAATTTTTGTTTCTTTAGTGTAGAAGTCAGTATGAAAGAAATTTGGGGGGCGAATGAACCCATTCTGATGTTGCATTTCTCAGCAATTTAGGGGCAGAGTGGACAAACAAGTACATTGCAAGCCAAATGAGGCCGGGGGAAAATACAAAGAGCAAAAAGGGGGTGGATAATTTTGTCGGACAATAAATTGAGTCTGAGCAAACTCTGGCCAGGACAGGCCTGCTGGCGAATAGGGTTTATTCATGTAATCCCGATCAAGAGTATCAATTCGTTGAAATGCCATCTGGATTGACTCGTTCAATCCTACCCCTTCCCGGACCAAAGGCATCAATCAGTAGCTATTTATACTTCAAAACAATCTAAGCTGCTCCCCTCTTTTCCATCTATAAATCCTTAATTTTTTTTTAACCTCAACTATTACACGCATACATTTCCTCTTTTACAAATGTATTCACTTTACCATAATAATTAATATATTGTTATTTTTTTACCCTATTAACGGTTATTATACTTGTTAGGGAGTGAATATTATAATGAAGGATTGTTATATTTATATCTCTTTGGAACTGTAAGATATATGTTAGTTGTAAAAACATACGTTTTGTAGATTCACAAGATAGGTTTTTGTTTTTGGGCAACCATGAGATGAATAATAAAGAGATACATACTGATTAAACATTCTAAACCTTTTTTTGTTATTAAGAACAATACTCCTGACATCTCAACCTCTCTTTGAACTTATTCCTTCATTTATATTTCTTAAATGAAGTGGTTTAGAGATCTTCTCACTGAGTGCAACCAATATAAAAACGATTTTTTTTCTTCGTTTATTTTATATGTTACTGAGGGCAATGAAATCTTAACTCTTTACGTACTTATAAATATGTAAACAATGACATAAGTATTTTTTTGATCCTGATATTTTTTTCCAACCATTCAATGATTTTTGAAGTATTTCTTATAATATTGCCGTTAATATTTATTTTTTTAAAGCATTATTATGTTTCCAAAGAACATATTATTCTAAGTTACGATGGCAGTATACAGAGATATAAATGTAAAGAAAAAATATAATAGCGAAAAATATAAATTGTAGTGATTTAAAGCTCTGTTTATATCTTAAACAATACATCGGCCATTAAAACCGATATTAGTGTAGTTCGGTTATGCCCGTAAAATAAGCTAAATTTATGTATTTTGTTATAGAAGTCAACTCTGATAAAATACTGGCCTTATAATATATATTCTTCTTATTTTGTACCCAATATTTTTATATGTCCTTCATAGTTTCATGGCAAGGGTCACTAATAAAAAAAACATTCTTTCCTCACAAACTTTATTTATGAAAAAATAAATAAAATTTATGCGGAAACAAAATGTTTTTTATTGATGACCCTCTCCATGAAACTTTGCACTGGTGGAGCGGCTAGAGTTAACGTGGTGTGTCGATCTGTTAAGTGCCGACATGCTGAGAACTGTATGGTCTACTTCGAGACTTGACCTCTCTGTACTCTGACTGCAGAAAAGCTGGTTAATGCTTGATAACGTAAATAATCCTACTACTAGCCTCCTAAAATGACTGTTTAAATAAGGCGAATACCCGAACTAAAGACCAAAGGTAGCTTCCCCAACTAAAGGTCAAAAAGACCAGCATCGTGGAGTGTTCGGAGCTTATACAGACCAGGACCTGTTCAAACGGTGGTTACAGAACTCAAGAAGTATACCATGGAAATTACAGCCATTCAAGAAGCGAGGTTGCTCGAGAGACTATTGCTTTACAGAGAATGAGGATATGGACCATGCGTGTAGGACCTGAAACGAATCACAGTTCAATAACGACATCTCTTGTATGTGGAGATGGCATTCGACAAAATAAATGAGATTGACTGGTGAACTGTTCACAGATGGAGGTGAACAGTTAATGAGCCAGATACATGATAAGGTAATCCTAAAGATCTGGTGGCAAGAACGCACCCCGGATAGGTAATCCTAAAGATCTGGTGGCAAGAAGGCACCCCGGATGACTGGAATACAGGCCTCATATGTCCATCCTGAAGAAAGGCTCTACTAATGTGGAAACGACCGAGGAATCGCTCCGCTCCCTGTAGCGTACAAAATCCTAACGTTTATAATGCTTAATAGAATGTACCCGTACTACGAGAGGTTTCTAGGGTATTACCAGACAGGATTCAGAAGAGGAAGAAGCTCGTCGGATCAGATATATACCCTCAAACAGAACTTGAGAAGCGGTGGGAGGTAGAGCAAGATGTGCACGCCCTATTCATTGACTTCAAAGCAGCTTATGATTCAGTTGACAAAAGCTGTCTTTGGGAAATAATGACAGACCTGGTATTTCCAGGGAACCTTGTCAGATTGACAAGAGCGTGCAAGAATGAAGTACGCTGTCGGATACTTATTCAGGAGGAGATGTCTGATGCATTCGACGTTGTCAGGATAGAACAAGGTGACCGCTTATCTCCGATGCTGTTCAACCTGGCCTTGGAGAAGATAATACCTGAAGCTTCCGAGGCGAATGGGGGAGCACATGTAGGCGAGATGCAAGAATTCCTCGCATATGCGGATGATGTAGCTGTCCTCGAGACCAAGAAAGAAGATATACTCTCTCTCGCCGATTCGTTGATATAGCCAGCAAAAGAGGTAGTGTTGCAAATAAACCAAGGTAAGATGAAATACATAGTAGTGAGCCGTAGCCTACATCTCGAAAGCAGCTTGAGCATAGATGATCTTTCCTTTGTAAAAGTAGAAAGCTATCTCGGAGCTAAGTAACCTCTATCAACGACCAGTTGCCTGAAATCAACTAAAGGATAACTAGTGCCAACCGCGCTTTATTCGGTGGCTTTATTATCGGTTTCTCGAGTCTTAAGATCAAGGAAAATCTTACAAGCCTTGAAACTAAGAGTCAATAACTCCATTATCAAACCTGTACTTATGTATGGGTGTGAGACGTGAGCGTTGACGGATAACCTGGGAACAAAGGTTAAAAGGTTTGTGCACAAGGTTCTTAGAGCCATAATAGGCCCAAAGTACTATGAAGATGGAAAGGCATTGTAGAAGATTATATCTGAAACTAGACAGTCTATTTCACATGATACCAAAGACAAGAGGTTACAATGGGCGCGACAATGCCTTGGGTTGAGAGTGTGAAGAAGGACGCTACGGAGTTCATCGCAGTGGACTGGAAAACCATCGTCCATGATGTACAGAGGTGAAGGAGGCGTGTGAAGGATCTCCAAGGTCTATTAAACCAACCGATAAAAAAAATTGTAACTTAGCCAACAGGAGCAATTTCCTCTAAGAATGTTTATATATTATTTTACCTCATGCGAGTTTGCATCTTAATTCTTTATGCATTATGTATGCTTTTCTTCAGTATAGCCACTGATTCTTTGTGGCTATTTTTTATTTTACATTTTAGTTCCTCATAGATCGAATTATTTTCCAAAATATTTCCTTTGATATATTTTGTTTTATATCGTACATTAATAAAGTTTGTTGTTTTTTTTTCTTTTTCATCCTTCCCGCTTAAATATCAAGGACGTTTAATGTAGTGTTGCAAGATTACGTAGGATTAAAGTATATGAGACCGCATTCTCAATTTGACATTTCAACGTGGGGAAAATGTGCTAGTTTAATGCATAATGGGTGTCTTTTACTTGTTTGATGGATTATTGCTGAAAGTTTGGACACGGTTAAAATGTCGTAGAAAGTACTACATTATGAATTAATTGTTAATAAGGTCATTGATTAGAATTTATCCCAGGTTAGGATAGCAATAAATATATAGATTTGTAGAGCCCCATTAACCTTTTGGTGCGCACATCAGACGTTAATTTAAATATACTAATGTAAAATAGGGGATTTACGTTTACCTTGATACTTCTTCTATTTGAGGCTTTAAGTAGAATGGAGTTTAGGTGACTTAGATGGTGAAATGCAAATCTGTGGTTAGGATGGCCTCCGCCAATTTCCTGTGTCTGCTGGTTTAAGGGAATTTTAATCAGCGAGATCCTCCGACATCGGATGCCACTAACCTTTTCTAAAGTTAGCTCTCAGGGTTCAAGTCTTCTCAAGGCCATTACCCACTTCACTAACCATTCAAGGTAAACGTTCAGTAAATCCACCAGTAACAAGCTACAACAAATTAGAATATGTTCTAAAGTCAACAACCTCAACTATATCGGACCAAAGGGGTAATGAACTTAGCTACAAGTTCCTTCCACAAAATAGTTAATTGTCTTGCTCATACAATCACCCCCTTTCTCTGTTTTATTATCCTCTTGTATTATTGCCTATTTTAGGGAAGAAATGAATTTCCTAAAAAATACAAACACAAAAAAATTCAAAAGTAAATTTATTATCGACGTAGAAGATGAGCGCATTTAATAAGTATATACAAGCACACAATTAAATAAATTAAAACTAAAAAGTAAAATTTCGGAAGATTATTTTTACGGTTTCTTAGAATTTGTGGGTGTTTTTTTTTTTATCGATGGTGTGACTACTGGCGAATGATCTGTGCACGACGAGTGCCACCTGTGAGTAAATTAGAAATAACTACTGAACCGATGTGCTGGCTCCGTTGAAGTTCTCATTAGCTAATTTAAAAAAAAAAAATTAACCGGGTTACATTAGCTTCAGAAAACAGATATTCCGAGACCGAGAATAATAAATTTGAAAATTAGGGAATTAGAGTAATAATAAAATAGATTTAATATTATGAAGTTCTGGAATATGTGGTTCAATATAGAAAATGTGTACATTTCTGTTCGATGGGATATATGAATGTGCTGGAGTGGATAAATTATATTTTAAAATCGTGAAAGGCAAAGAACAGACAATTTTCGGAAAGTATTGACTAAGTATGCAGTTTGGTTTACTGTAAACTAGATACTTCCTTTTGGCAGTCGAAACGACTAACGATTATGACTCTCTTAGATCCCGTGCACAGGCTGACAGTGTGAACTACAAGTCACAGATTCAACGGATAGAATGGAGCCCGTCAGTCTACTGGTGGCAGCTCATACCAGGTCCTCCTAGGTTACCGGGTTTGAACGTCGAACAGCCTTTCAATTTTCAATTATAACTAAGCATTTAAACATGTGATGTGGCACATACATATTTCAAAAGAGTGACCAATGTATTATTTCCTAAAATTCGAGGACTGGCGGGAATTAACTTCGTTTGGAATCGGAAGGAGGTTATAAAATGTTTATGTTTCCATTCTCCGGGCCTCAATTGAAGGAGCAGAATTAAATTCTTTCCCAAGGGAATAACAAGGCCACGAAATTATAAAGCTCCAGATCATAACCTCTTTTCAAGCTCATGTAGGGTAGAACTGAACTAACTTCAAAATAAATAAAAAATTCTAAATAGTAATATTGTGTGACTTAAATACAATAATATTTGTGAGCTTTTCAAATGAGTAATGGAGGTTGGGTGCACCTAAGAGTTTTAATCCCTAGGTTAGGCACAAGCCCCAGATATTTAAATTTTTCTACAATGGCGTCATGAGTATAATCTGTTAAAAGGGATATACATGCAAATTTTCAGCCGAAAGCTCGATTTTTCAGATAAAGATTGGCAGGATATCAGAATATATGAGTGAGTTAATTTTGCTTAATTTTCACCTACAAAGTGAACAGACCTCTCAAATAGGTCCGCTGCATCGATTTATGTTCATACTACTTCAGTCTTACAATCGAGAGTTCCATCCGAGATACCATTGTAAGCCAGCCTACTACAACGAGAAACAATAATCGCAAATGTCTCAGATCGAAATGTGTCAATAACTTAATATCGTTAAATGACTGATGTAGAAGGGTCCTTTCTTCACTTCAGTACAAGAAACGTACACTCATTTTTCATAATATTTTATCACATTGGTGGAATCCTCAGGCCCCTTTTAAATAGGAAATATAAATTATTAAAAAGCAAGAGAATGAATTAATATGTTTTTATCTGCAGTTGCAACTGTTTATATTCTTAGAATGCTGGAGAAAATACTGATTTTGATATAAGATACTCTAATTTCAACAATGAATAAATGAACTCGAAGTGTTAGGGAAGTTTTTTTTTCTAAAAGCTAAATCCAAGAGAATATGCGATACAGCATCATTCGAACAGTTTATGTTAACCAATAGAAACAGGTCCTTAGACAACACACCAATAACATATTTACTGAATTAACCCTCAGGATAACGGAAGATATATCAATCTTCCAGCAATCGAACTTTCCGTCGAAACTTCCAGTACGAACTTATCATGACGGTATGTATTCTCAACTGACACATACGAAAACATGTACATGGTCAGTCGAATTCCATTCGTCGACTCTGTTCAAGAATTTACCTCATTCGAACAAGGTGAACCAAGTCGCCTCCTATGTTTTTATAACCCTATTTGCATAACTTTCAGTCCTAAGGATAGTATAAACCATTACTATGATAATAGCTTGATAAAAACACAAACTTAACGCTGGCCTGACTTCTGATTGACGTTTCCGTTGTAAATCGTACCTGGAGTTACGGTATATAATTCCAAGACAGTGCTGTAACATAAAATATCTAAAATTTTAATTCCTACTTTCAAAATTTCTCTGAACAATTAACAACACTCATCCCTATGCTCCTGGCAGTCTTCCCATTCTGATCTTAAAATTCCATTCCTAAAATTTTGCTGCTAATATTTGTTATAAGATCCCTCATTAATCTCACATCCCTGCTCTTAAAAACGCCTGACTCGGGACTATTTTGCAACCAATTATGCTTGATAATCTAAATAACTTTCTATCCTTTTTATACACTGATTTTATTCCAATGGGTCGGGAATCTGACGAAAATGCTGGTTTGTATTATTATTATTAATATAGTTTGTTTAAGCATTAAATGTAATTTTCTATATTTTATATCATTTTTATAGCTTGTTGTATTCTCAATCAAAACATGAGTTCAGGGGATTATTTTAAGGGAATTTGGAAAAAACGAAGAGAAATAGTAAAGAAATGAAAAAGTCTATACGATAAATATACTTGCGGGGATTTAATAATGTTGTATTAAGACTGCTGAAAGTTGTAATATGTATAGGTATTTGAAGTGGATACTTTGATGATTCATGTTTATCTGTGAAACAGAGCATTGGGAGAATCTTACATTATGCAAAAGGGCACCTCATTCTTTTCTCCATCTGAGGAGGTTGTTTGGAAACCCTTAGTCCCAGACACCCCTCCCTGACTCACAGCAATCCCCTTAAGCCCTCTTATACAACACTCACTCCCACCTTCTCTTGACCTTACAGCTTCATCTATATATGATCAACTACATTTACATTTGAACCCTCAGATACCAATGGCCTAATGGAGTTCTAGGTGGAGAATTTCGAACGGAGACACACTGCTACGCATAATTTAAGGGTAAATATTTTCATGCTCCTACGGTTTGGCTAAAGAAAAAAAAAGTATTACTAATATCATCATTATATATTAGGGGAATTTTTTTTATACAAAACTAGCACATCAAACCACATCCGGAGAAATCCCAACTGATAGGAAGAAACAATATGATGTTTTTGGGATATGTTTTTAACTGGAATTTAAAAAGTAACCCTTACTGATTTTCATTTACTATTTCCCTTAGCAATTTCAAATTCTTGGTTCACGAAGTTTATTCACGAGTCCGATGATTCTTAGGATAGTTGCTGTAACATTAACAGTGTTATGCCTTTATAGATTTTTAAGCTCCACAACTTGTTTTTCACAAGAGACACTCTTTATTGAGGCATCCTCATGGAACCCTAGTAAATTCTACGTGATTTTTGATGGTCAAAATTTTAGCAAAGTATTAGGGCAGGTATATATATTTTCTGTTGCCGCTCTAGGAGTCGTAATTATTTTTTTATCGATACCCAGCTCCATATATAAGCGTTTTATGTAAAACTAAAGATCATGTTCGTTAACTACTAAAATTCACCGGTGGCCCAGGTAGGGGGATTAGGAATTTTGTAAATTCGAAATATAATCGTTATTTGGAAAAAAAAAAGCAACGATTTTAATGAAAATTTAATTACATATAAATGTTCTTATGCACAATGATTTCACGCTCTTCTCTCGAAAATACTTATATGATCCATACTATACTCAATATTTGACCGTTTCCGTCAACACTAAAGATCATATTTGTTTTTGGCTGAAATTGTACATGGAATGGTAGGTGTTTAGAGGGGGAAATTCGAAAATTCAAAATATCTAGGTTATGATGAGTCGGATCCTTAAATATTTCAGTAGCAATCATGTTAAACTATTGATGGTTAGGATCAATAAAAAGGCCCTGTCCTCTACAAGTGCTTTAATATATGCAGAGGGCGCTTTCAGAGACCAAGCTCATCATCGGTGCTTGCTGATTAGAGAAGTGTAGCCTGTACTGAATGTGTTCCATCTTCAATGAAACAGACGAAAGAAACCATACATTCTCTACCTTTCAAGAGGCCCCTGCATGGTCCTGCCATCTATGTGTCAGTCCTGGGAACTACCAAGAGCAAGCACCAGCTGTTAGCATAGAACAAAAAAAAGAGACGAGAAGTGAGTCTACTTTTCTTGAGAGACCACACTCGTTCATAAAAGAAGTATTTTAATTATTTTTATTGATGGAGCGTGGTCTCTGAAAGTGCCCTCTGCATATATTAAAGCACTTGTAGAGGACATGGCTTGTTTATTAATACAGATCAATTGGTTCCTCTTCCGTCCAGTATCCCTGGAGAAAACTATTGCTGGTCTACATTTGTTTTTATATGCATTTTTTCGTTACTCAATTATAAAGAGAGCTATTCTTTTTTCCTAGTTTACAGACTTCAGTACCTCCTCCCCCTCCCCGTCCACGCCAAGTCATCGGTTCTTTACATATAAATAGAGTATGTAGTGAGTTGATATCTAATGTGTTTTTACCTGCATGTGGGGAATATACTTTAATTACTCAGCCTCTGCGTGACTGAATATTTGTCTTGAGCCTGATGTATGTAGACAGTCTTCCGAATTGATTTGAAATTGCTAATAAATTTATGAAGTAGATTGTCTATGTTGAATGTTATTGGAATTCTGTGACCTATCTTACGGATTAATAGAGCAATCCTACCACAAAATCACGTTGGAAGGTCTAACTTTAAAATTAATAAAGTTCTCTTACTAAGTCCTGAATAAATAAAATTGATTGCCCTACTTTCTTTGTTAATGTAAAGTAGTAGCCTATATTAAAAACTAATAGAGCAGGTAAATCTTCAAAGTTAAGTAGAAATACCAAAGTTATGAAATAGTTACTTAGAAAAGTCTGTTCCGGAAAGCGAATAGTATGCCTGAGAAAAATTAAATATTGGTTATTTCACAATAAAGGAAACTTTCTAGTGATATCTCCTCACAAATACTAAAAGGAGAATACACATCTCAACAATTTAGATTGTACCTTGCGTAGTAATAAAACAAAAATAAATATATGTTTAACAGATATTAGAAATAAACTTTAATATATAAACACAGGCCTCACATGCTGCTCAAAATGTAGATAGATTAGTTAGAAATTTACTGTTATTATTATTATGGTTTAGCTAGCATATCTACATTGCTTAGTTGGAACCTTTTAGATTTTAAGTGTTACAAAATTTTACTCTTTATGGATTCTTATAATAAAGGGTTAGTTACGATTTTATATAGCTATTAGAGTTCCTGTTGCTTGACTAGTTAGCTAAACGTTAAATATTATTTATTAACATCCACATTTCGTTAATAAGGCTAAGTGGGACGAGTTATCTACAAGTTACCACCTTTTTCTAGCTTGAGTGGGAATAAGGATTTTATGTATTGAGTTCGTTACTAAATCAATTCTTATTTCACAGGTGAGAAGCGAACTCACACCTCAAGGTTTAATAAGTAAGATTAAGACCTACGGCTTACCTGTCATGCTTACCTTAGCCCCATAGAGAATTAGCTCTCTCAAGTACATCCTTTAATTTATTAGAACCTGTACATACTTCAGTAACAATCGTCCTTAATCTTTTGCATGCTTTATAGTAATTAGATAATACTCTTTCTGAAACAGGGACAAAATCAAGTGTGCGCCCCGCTTCTAATAAGGTAAATAAACTGTTACCACATTAATTTTTTATGATATGTGATTACAAAATTACTCCAATGGTTCTTTTTAATAATGCCTTAATGCTACAGGATGGAAAGGCTGTACCAAAGGGTATCGGATTGGATTTGGGAATGCTACTAAAAATTTAAGTTATAATGTATAGTTTTATGCAATATATATTTTTAAAAAAAAAAAAAAAAACGATTTCAACTAGTCATTCTTCCTAATTAATAATATTTCGAATAAACTTTTGTTTCTACTTAGAATAACTTTGTTTTGAAAAATATTAATTCAAGAATTGAAGAGAAACTCAGTGGACAACGTTTCTAACTAAATTCAACGTTGGTTGCAAAGACTTCCAGGTCTGTAAGATATTACTAATAATTTAGACATAGACAACCTGATAAGGAATTGTAAAAAAAAATAAAAACACTTCTTCCCAAACTTCTCTCTTTTCCCTTATCACCTGAGAGAAATCCTCTTTTCCTTCTCCGCTCAATCTACAACACTTAAGAATTGACAAGGCAGAAATTGCTGTTAAATTATTAAAACACTTTACATTCAAATTAATAAGGCATGCCAGAGGGAATGAACATGTACATTGCAAACTTAGCTCTTAGCCAGAAATGAGGAGTACAGGATGTGACATCGTTTTACGTTACATTTCAAGAATCGGTTAGCCAAGAAGGTTTTTTTATCTCATTGAATCAACGACGGATGCTTCAAAAGTAACACACTAATTTTCAAGGCTACTTTTGTTTTCTTTCAGGGTGAATAAGTAATTTTCTATCATCTGTAGAAAGTTAGCAAGCACTCCGGTCGAATAGAAGCAATATTCATTTACCCAGTATTATTTTATTTAAAGCGAAAACTTCATTGCTGTGCACAATCAAAATTCATGTTATAAACAGAAGGCGTTTATGATGTCGCTTGCTCCTCTAATAACACCTACTCTTTTTATTGAGAATTAGAGTGAGAAGGGACTCTTGAAATGCTTAGATTTGAACTACTGAATTAAAATATATATAAACTATGTTTTATATAAATAATAATATATATATATATACATTTTTTTAAAAAAATAAACTAAATTCAATAAAAGCATTCCTCTTTTTTAAGGAGACAGTGTTACTCTTTCCTCCTTTTTTCAAGCTAACCCATTGTGTGCAATACTTGTTTGAGTTGGGGAGGGTTGTGGCCTTGTTGATTGGATTGTTCACAGATTGCATTGTAAAAGAAGCCTGCAGTGATTGAATGGGGCCACTTAACACAGAATCCCCAGACACACGCTGGACATCATCAAAAAATACTACTTCTTCTATTCAATTGGAGTTCTGCTGTATTTTTTTAAATCATACAAAATATTTATCTTAGAAAATATGATTTAAATCCTCATTGCCTGTGCTTCTTTCTCACTTGCTGCCAGTGACTCTTTTTTTATAAATTGAAAGTATTTCACACATTGTTAAACACAGAATGTTATTCTCTTTTTTATGAGACGGTGATTAAAAAATATTCTGTTGTCTTTCTGTTGAGCACAAACAAAAATTAACTCTAATGAAGATTTACTTGTTGAGTGAATCTACTTCAAATGTCACAAAATGTGGTGCGAATTGTAACCAGTAGATAATCCGTCATAACCCTATTAAATTAGCAATAACTGGGTGTTTATTTAAAATAAAAAGTAATTCTATTGTTGTTAAGGGGGGCTCAGGTTAGCCATGTGAGTTAAAGCGTGGACCTTAATCTCACATAGTAAACCTAGGCAAGGGCAATTATTTAGTGACGGAATTCATTAAATAACATCCTAAGTCCCACCCTGGCTAGAAAAGGGTGGTAACCTGTAGATAACCCGTCCCAATTAGCCTTAGTTGCAAAAAGCAATAAATAATAATATTATTGTTGTTAATCATTTCTAAATTTTGATCATTTTAGGTTAGTTACATTATAGGGGTATATGTGCTGTGGTCAAAACTTATTCTCGTATAATTGGATATTTCATGAACAGATATTATTCAAAAGTCTTGTTTATTAGTTTGACACTGTCAGTAAATAAAACTCGTCATCATGAAAGGTTTCGTACTTCATCGGGTGCTTAAATCATTACACTAAAGACATACTTGTACTTATAAAGAGGTCATTCTGGCATTGTCTAATCATATAGTAAAAACAAATTGAAACTCGTAAAGCAAAATATAATAGAGAGATTTCAAGGTGAATAAGAGTGTAACGAAATAAAAAAATATGATGAACAGTTATATCAAAAATAACTCGTAGAAGAATAATTGAAAATGAAATGTGTTTATTTAACATTAAATGTTAACATAACATAATAGGATATGTCAAATATTTTTGTTTTCTATCATTTTTTTTTAATATTATGTCAATTGATTTCTTCATATATTATTGAATAACATTTATACTTATATAATATATGTATATATATAAAAGAATCCCAATTTCTCTTGGTCACGTGCGTTGCGTGAATGGGTGGACCAATTTCCCTAAATCTGTTCTTGTTGTGTTTGTTTTTCTCTGGAGAAGGTTCTCATGAAAAAAACTGTGCCGGACATTTGAACATTTATGAAAACTTAATGACCATATTAACTTTTCTAATCCTGGAATAATATCGCGATATTTCGTTTTCTATTGGCTTTTCGCCATGCCCATAACGTAAGTTGTTTATTTTTGTATTAAGGGTTAGTTTTATTATATACACTTTTGTCGTAAACAAAGTTTATACTAAATATACTTACGCTAAAAACTATAGTTAAAAACTAAACTCGGTATTTGAATTAACATAAATTTCTTCATGATTATTAACTGTTCTAGGACAAGTAGGAGTGGGATTATATGGGAAGCCTGAAATGAAGAATCGCAATATTTCGTTTCCTATTTTTGTTTTTTTTGTTTGTTTTTTTGTTGGCAAACATACAAATAGCAAAAGTTGTTTAGTTTGTTATTTAGAGTAACATTTGTTTTATACTTTTTTTGTAGAATAACGAAGTATAAACGAAATATATGCTAAAAACTCTAGCGGTGTTCAACTATTTTATTGGGCACAAATGACTGAACCGAACTAAACAGAACTTGGTATGTGAATTAGCATCAACTCCTCCATGAAAATAAGCTCTTAAGCACATTTCGATGGGCGAGCAGGTTGTCACCTTAGATAGATAAGTGCCCCCACACCTGCTCGCTTCTAGAAATGTTTATGTTTTTGTAGTTCTTGAATTTGAGGCATTTCTTTGGCATGAAATGAAAAATCAGCTTAATTACTTCCTTATTTGTTTTTTGTCAAAAGGACAAAAATTATTTATTTTGATATTTATTGTAACATTAGTCGTATAACGGAATATGAACAATAGTAAATACTATTGCAGGAGAAGAATTGCATTAATACTAAATTTTTTAAAGTAAAGTAGACTTTTATTACAGTAAAGTTTATTAGGTAGAAATGTAAACTATATGAGTTCATCCATTATTCAATTTTTATAATTTATTATTTAAACAAAGTCGTACTGAATTTGCACAGCGAGTAACTGTGGAAATTGCCGGGAATCATCATCATTGTTTCCGGTATACCTATATAGCTTATTTCGTCCGATATGTTGACGTAATTGAAATAACCATGCTATCTATAACTATTAAAGGTTACTTGGTAATGCCATTATGACAAATGACAATATGCGTTTAACCTGATTATGATTGTTTAAATTGTTAATTTGGAAGCCTTGATATAAGAATAACACCATTATTCAGTGAACAATGATCTCCCGGGAATTGCCGAGTACTTTAGCTTGTTAATTATAAAAATACTTTAAATTCCATGAATACATTTCATAAAATTCATCAATTCAAATTATTATATGTAGTAAACTTATTTCATTAACAATTTTAATACCACTCGAAATATAAAACGTTTTTTTTTAAAATTAATTAAAAAGGAAATTTATTAGAGAATGAAGAACTTTATAAATGTTGAGGTAGTCGTCCCACCTTAAAGAGACGATGTACCTGATCATAAATTATTTTTGACCGATTTTTATGATAAATATTTTGTAGCTTTACACAATAATTAAACATTTTTAGTAGTATTCGACTTTTGTATAAAACATCCTTCAGACATAATGGTTTTTAATTTATTTTTACACAAAGAATATGTTTTAATATATTTAATACTTTCGGGAAGAACGTCAAAGAATTTTATTCCTGAAAATGAAACGCTTGTCTCTAAATATTCATGTTTTCATACATTTCAGATTTAAACATTTATAACATGAATTAAAGGGTATTTGTTGTAGTAGAACATATTTAGTCATTGAACAACTAAGTATACTAAAGCTTCGCCGGTGAGTTAAAACTATGGATTTAGAGATGAAGAATTGAAGAATGGTTTTGGTAGTTGTGAATGAGTTGGACTGGAGCAGACATGGGAGTGGACAGGAGATGAATGTGTCCCTCCATGGTGAGTTGACCCCCGATGTGGAGGGTGAACAACCCTTCCCAAGGGAACACGTGTGGATTCCCGCTACCATCTTCCCTTTGTTTACTCATGCAAAATAACAGCCTTTGGGTTTGGGGCTCCGGACCGACTTACGACCTTTCGACCTAGTTTGACATTGTTGTTTTATATATATATATATATATATATATATATATATATATATATATATATATATAATTATAATCCTGATCTAGAGGGTTACGCCTTATAGTTGCATACATTGTGCTCTTTTGGAAACTGCTCTTATCATAGAACAAACTATACCCACCCCTAATATCCAGAAGATGAATATGCATATTAAATATAAACATGGACCTGTAGCAAGAGTCGCATGCATTAAAATAACTTCTTCATTTCATTTATTTTAACCCTTCAAGTTTTGTTGCTTTCTCTTCAATCTCCAGTTTCTTCGCAGGAGCACAAAAAGTTTTGAATAATTTTGCAAGTATATTCAATATTCAGAGTGTGTGTATGTGTGTGCGTGTGGAAACCCACATAAACATAAAACTAAGTGATTTTGACGAGTTGGATAAACTCCTTGAGATTAAATTAACTTGCTCTGCGGTTCATCATAATTAAATTTATTTATTTATTTCATATTAATCTCTATCTGAATATAATAAAAATATTACTTGGCTGCAGATTTCGTTATGAAAGAGATTAATATTTATTCCAGTAGAAGCTGAGATTCTTTAAATCACACCATTTCGTTTATTTTGAAGATTTTAGTACTATTGGATAATTTGGTAGATGTTTTGAATTCAAAATTGATATTTTTCTTTTATTTTACTGCCCCTAAATGTGCTTTTATGTTCCTTCTTGTAAATCTAAGGTTCTTCTCTTCTATCTTGCTCGAATATTACCGAGTTATTTGTAATATTTCGTTTTCTAACTTCAATAAACCCACACTTACACTCATTGGATTTGTGTCCAAGCCAGTAAACATCTGACGTCCAGCTTATATCGTATACATTCGGTTCACATACGTTTCATAGTTCGGGATAAATGGATAACTTACAGTTAGATGAGGTCACCAGCGTGCTATTCCAGCTCGCGAGAAATCTGTTTTTTTGTTTAATAGATAGAATTTCTACTTTTGTGAAATTCTGGCATGTGCACAAATTTCACAATAACATTATACTATGTGCATTATTCATGTCGTTACAATCTCAATTCTTAAGTTCTTTTTGATTTCTCAATATCCACTGTTCATTGCCCTTCCTTAAATCGGATCTTCTGTATTCAAGAATAAAACTTTTCTGACGAAGTTTCATTAAAATTAAAAGGGTAATTTGGGGATTATAATTAATAATTAATTTTTGAGAGTGAGACATTTTTATGCATTTGCTGAGACTCGGTCCACGCTGTCTTTTAAAAAGTCCGTCACGCAGGGGCTACGTAAACTAAGCAGATTTCCCACGTGAAGTTATATAATAGAGAAGTCTCCATACGGGAGCCGAACAGTTACGTCCGAAATAGCTTTTGGCGGGAAACTCTCCTTAGTTAACAGCCCACATTTAAGAAAAATGTAAATATCTCGTTTAATATTCAAGATAGAGAATAAATGTATAGAACAATATTTCTAGTAAAATTAATTCACAATAAGATTGTCTTTATGCACTTTTTTGATCCGACGTATATTAACGGAGATATTTCGAATTTTCGAAAATCCCCCCTCTAAACCCCCCTCCCACTGGACCGATTTCAGCCGTTAACGAACTTGATCTGTCTTTTTGCATAAAACGTTTAAATACCGAGTTTGGTAACGATCACACAAAAATTGCGACCGCTAGAGCGTTAACAGACAAATATATATATATATATATATATATATATATATATATATATATATATATATATATATATATCATTTTGAACGGACCTCATTTTCGTGATTTCCTGGGTAGGATTGTTGGACATTTGAAGAAATTTTTCGAAAATCACGTCATGAGTACGACCTCAATAGCTGATTTCCCCTAAGGGAAATTTGCTAATATGATTTATATTAGTAATCTGAAGGCTAAATTGACGACGATCCATCTTCAAGGTTTGTGAGCTTGTCTGGTGACTTTTTTACAGATCAAAGATTATAAATGTCAATAGTAGGCATTATCTTCTGTTTTTTTATTATAATGAAGCTGATATATAGGCAGGCTGAATGCTGAGGCCATACTATCTGAGTGCAGTGTAGGAGTAGGGACTAATATAATAAACTCCTTTCTAGATGGCAACCTCTACAAACATTTTGCTTTGTTTGAAAAGGACAATTATTACTCAGCCTTGTATACCGTCCTTAACGTGGCTAATAGGCACATAAAGTATATTTTGGTATGAACGTACAAAGAAACATTTGCTTGAGTGGGTATTAAAAACAAACTGCCCCTTTGGAGTTGTTTCATCCTCCCACTCCGCCTATAAAAGAGTTATATAAATTGGAGTAACTCGTTGGAGCCTGTTTCCCTGTCTCTGTCTCATTAGAGTCTACCTACATGGACGTGGGATGAAACATCTTCGTCTCAAGTCTTTAAAAACTGAACGAAATTGTATCCGAAATTGCCTCTAATTCATTGAGAGACTCACCTGGTATTCTCAACTTTATTTGATTCACTGCTGAATCAGAAATCATTCAAAAGTGTTGCTTATTTTCATCATTCAATTGAGAGGGAAATAAAAATGTGGTTAGTATGGTATTGGCTAAACAAAAATTCTTGCCATTGCCGAAAATCTCTATTCCTCGTTTAGTGCTTTCGTATGTCACATATATTATGAAAGTATTTTTGACCATATTTCAACTCGTCTAATAGTCATAATAATGCCTTAAGAAATAATATAACAATTTTTAGCAAATTTCCTTAAGGGAAATCAGCTATTGAGGTCGTACTCATGACGCGATTTCCGAAAATTTTCTTCTAATGTTCATCGATCCTACCCAGGAGATGACGAAAATGAGGTCCGTTCAAAATTATATATATATTTGTCTGTTAACGCTCTAGCGGTCACAATTTTTGTTTGATCGTAACCAAACTCGATATTTAATCGTTTTATTTAAAAAGAAAGATCAAGTTTGTTAAATCGGACCAATGGGGGGGGGTTTAAGAGGGAGGAATTTTGAAAATTCGAAATATCTCCGTTACTATACGTCGGATCGAAAACTTGTATAGAATCAATCGTAATGAAAATTAAATTTAATATAAATATTGTTATATTCATTTATTGTCTATCGTGAGTATTAACCGAGGTATTTGCATTTTTATAAAATGTGTGCGGATAACGGACGAGATGAAATCGGCTGATGTCGGCTATAATCGTGATCTTCCGCCGTAAGCTAGTTCGGCTCTCGTGAAATTGGTTTAGAGACTTGTTACTACTACTGTTACTGGTATGTAGATTTCTCTATTGTAAAATTTCACTTGGGAAATCTGCTTAGTTTACGCAGCCCCTGCGTGACGGAGTATATTTTCAAAATGTAGGTGAACATTGGGTATAATGCAAGGCGTTGAATCTTTGAGGCCAGTTTCAAGGCCAAGCCCAATCAGAGAGGCTGTTACAAATCCATAAAAAGCCAGTTAGCCTTTCGTACGTCTAGCGCTTCCAATAAATATTCATATCCACAGCTCTAATTGAGGCTTTATCAAATTTCAGGCTTGTCACTATATTAAGCTGAAGCCAAGAAGAAATCATTTGCTGATTCAAAGTTTCTGTAATTTCTTCTTGTTGACGTTCCCTCCAACCTAGACCCTAAACCATTTGTTTAGCAGATTCTCTCTTTTTTTTTTAGTTTGTCAGATCTGTGAATAAAAGTGAACGGTAAGGCATATCCTCTTATTTTGAATTATAAGTGAATTTTCGTTCTCTAGAGTTCTCATGTCAGAAAAATGAAACCTCGAAGAAAAATCTCGGGCGAACATTTTTTATAAAACAGTCAAAGGGTGAAATTTGGAAAAAATGCGGAAAGTAGTAATCCCCATTTGGAGAAATCTAGTTGCTTGGAGCTAGAAATGTACATATGTACTAATTAGTGTTACGTTAATATTTGTTTTGTTAATACGTTTTTTATTTAATTATGTTTACCTACTATAAAACCCAAGCGTACCTTCACAAATGTTTTTGATTTTGGCTGTTTCCTTAAAACTGTCGGGTGTCTTTAATTACGAAAAGTATTCATTTAATTTACTTTGGACAAATTAATATTAAACAGCTTTATAAATTCTTTAGGGTTGAATGGCCTTCAATGCGCTTTTGAGTACTTTTATGTGAATTTATGAGATAAACAATGATTTTTCTTTAAATGTAAGATCTTATTTCGATCAAAATAATGAATAGTTTAATATTATGGAAGCTATGAGTGGCAAATAAATGTTAATTTGTTCAATATTCCTTATGTAAGGGGTAAATGAACTACACATACGTACTACATTTACGGAAATGAACTAGATAGCCTGAAGACGGGTTTTGAGCCGAGGCAAATTTAAAAAAAAGAAATACTAAAAATAAGAAAAAAAAACAGTAATCAAATTTACTTTAAATTTGAAAAAAAAGCGTCATCCCTGGTGTGATATAAGACTCTTTTTATTTTGCGGGTTCACTCCCTTAAGTTTTATGAAATGCTTGATAGTGAACAGGACTTTTGTCACAAGAAATAGTATTTAATCATTTAACCTATTCAAATGAATTTATACCCGACTTCAAGAGGGCTTGATGAAGTTTTATGTAACGGATTTTTCCTTGTATATATATCAACCGTATAAATCTTTTCATATACTACCACTTCTAACATGACTCTTGTATTGAAAGAATACTCCCTTTTTTTTGAGTTTCCACTAGATAAAATTCTTTCTTCTCTGTAAAAGTGCGGTAATTAAGGTAACCATAACATAAAGAGAACGTTAATAAATAGACTTTCAATGGTTGGAATGCCGCGGCATGACAGTTGGAAGGTTTACAATCACGCACAACGCAAATACTGTGCTGGTTTAGCCTATCCAACCAGCCTTATTGACTCAACACAAATCAAACAGAACTTAATTGGATTTGAGAACCATGAGAAGGAGCAAAGCCTGAATGGGTGTTAATACTTGTCAACAAATACTTTGATACAGCGCCCTGCATTTCGTAAGTTATGCATTAAAATCGAACTTATACTCTTATATAGAATTACAAGATTTAATATCAATGCAATACAAATTCGATTCACTAACATTATTTTTCTCCAGATCTTGTGCTTCGGCGTTCATCTTACTGCAAAATAGGAAGCAGCATGACGTTCCATTTGTAAAAACCATAAATGACGCAATCATAAGGTGATTTAAAAATGGATACTTGTCATAATTTAAAGATGAATATCTCCCATTTACCAAATAAAAACACTGCTATGTATATCAGTTAGCTTGGGACATTGCATAGTTAGTCCGAAGGATGTTTTTATTCATAAGACAAACACTGTAAAAAATGTTCAATTATTAAAAAGAAAGCTACAAAAGCTACTGAATAACTGTATAAATCGGTCAAAACATAATTTATAATCACGTATATAGTTTTTTTAAGGTGGATACAGATTTTATATCATTTATAAATTCTTCTTATTCTGAGCCCAATATTTTTATATGTTCTTCATAGTTTCATGGCAAGAGTCACTTATAAATATCATTTTTTCCTTGCAAATTTTATTCACATTGCCCTACATATTTCATGGCTTACATTTACACCTCTTCAGGGGTCATACATTTCAGAAGAGCTCGATCCCTCTAGTTCGTTGTGACTGTCCCTTTCTCACTGGGGGGGATTGTTGATACTCTGATCCAGTATCATCGTTTAATTAATCTAAGACTTCATAACAAAGCATGCCAAAAACTAAAAATGTATGTTATTTATTCAGAGCATTATTGAATCTATTATTAATATTGTTAATACAACTAATTTATTATATATAATCTTTCAATTAATAGATTTCATAAAATGTATTAATTTAATTTCAGATAATTGTATAATGAAGTTATTATATATGTTATATATGTATAAAGCCATTTAATAAAATGTAAAGCAATTAAACTGCACACTATTAGTAATTCGTTTTACAGAAAACAAAAATTTATGAAGTATCCTATTATGTTTTTTTTTAACATTAATAAATACATTTCACGTCATAGGATTAGTAACGATAAACTCTTTCCGGACCGTTCCTGTACAATATCCATGTATAGTAAGCAGTACTAGATCAGATGGCAAGAAAAACCCGGTTCCTAATCGTGTAAAACCATAATTAAATGCATACAATTAATATTTTTAAAAACATTTTAGTAATTGCAAATATAGACAGACTAGATATTATTGACCTAATTCTAACCTAACCTGGCCTAGCCAATTATTGAATGACCCTTGAAGGAACATATACGTTTCAACGCAAGCATATGCATTAGCCTAATCTCACATCGATTATGTTTTTAAAGGTGTTTGTGTGAAGAAAGAGCTTTGGAAATGAGGTAAGAAACGAGGTTAGTTTGCCAGATGAGGGCATCTTGGCAGTATTCTTCAAGATCGATCCTCTGTCTTTGACCGTTGGCCGGCCTGACCTTTGATGTCACCATGTCAAAAGATCAGGCTTCGGTTATTCTCAAGCCACTAAGCTGAAATCTAATCAGAAGAAAGGATCTTGGCACAGCTCTTATCTTTTTATCTTCATACCATCCACCTTGATCAAAAAGCTTAGAATAGATTAAATTGTAACAGAAAATAATAATAAGATTGAAATCTAGGACACAGTTATTTATTTGTAAATTAGCTTAAATAATTAATTATAAAAAAAAAACTGCTAATCTCTTATTATATTTTTTTTTATTATTAAATTAGGATAGGGGGTGAAAGTGTTCATTTTGAAGCTTTATTTTGTTGAAAAAAAAACTTTTTGCTATATATGCACTTGGTACACAAAATATTTTGTACCTGAGAGTCTCTTTGTATTTGATCCGAGAAAAAATGTAGCGTAGAAATTCAAAATACAATTGCAGTAAACTGTAAAATAATTTTTTTTAATAAAATATTTTATTTGAAATTATAATTCAAGTAATCAAATGTTTCTTAACAGACGTATTTTTTAATACATCAGTTTTCATAACCGATAGCAATCGCCTACAGAAGCAAGATGTCTTTGAAAAATTATTTGCCGTGTGTCAAGTACTATGTGGACCCCCTGGACAGATCTGGCGTGTATAGGATTTCTTGCTCGGGTTGCGATTCATCTTTTGTGGGACAGAGTGGAAGAAAGATAAGAACGAGGCTGAAGGAGCTCATCACACGTGACACTGAATTTTCCACACACGCCAGGAAAGTGAGTTGCAATTTGTCTACTATTAAATATAAGCACCTGTAAGATGAAAAGAAGGGGAAGAGACTGAACACAGCTGAAGGGTGGTATATAAAGCTGGATCGATTGGAGAAAGGACAGAAGAATATAAATAAATAAGAAGGAAGAAGCGATTATGCTTCGAGATGCCAGTGACGGCCACCCCCTAGCGTCTCTCCGGTGACAGAACCTCAGTCGCCTGTATGATTTGGTACAGGCTACAATTCTCTAATCAGGAAGCCCCTACTCAGAAGTTTTTAATTCGGTTCAGATAAAAGTTTTATCTGTTTTTAAGTTTTTATCTTTACGACATACATAGATGTCTATATTTGTTCACTGACTATTTTTCTAATTTTTTATTGTTTTTATCCTAAACATGTTTGTTGCTTTTTAATTTTGTTTGTGGCTATTTTCTAAACTGTTGACCATGTTACGATTGTTATATGTTAAGGTTTTTTTTTGTTTTGCCAGCAGGAGCTGATGATGGGGCTTGGTATCTGAAAGTGTACTATAGATATATTAAACTACTTGTAGAGGACAAGGCGTTTTTTTTTTATTGATCCAATTAGTTCCTCTATCATGCAGTATCTCGCGCGAAATCAGGTTATGAAGATCTTAATTATGTGGCTCCTCACAATTTATTTATATTTATATTATATTATTCATATATAGATAGTGGGGAACAACAAAATTGGTTTCTTGATAACCTGTTGTACCTTTATCATTTTCACAACTTTTCTTTTAAGTAAGTACTGCTTCTATGTCCAATACACTCGATCGTTATAATTAGGAACCGCCGTTTTTGAAATATTTTAACGTTTATCTGGCACTGATGATGGAGGTACCTGAAGGTGTACCATACGAGGGAATGGTTCTTCTACCGCCCAGAAGCATCTCGGGAGGTTTTCATAAACATACTTAGAATTTGTTTTATAAGATCTAATAATATTTTTATGCTTTATAAGATTAAATAAATAAAAGGTATTGAAAAATCAAGAGAGGAACTATATATAAATATTATTTTAGCATAATCTAAGTTTTTAGATTTTTACAGTAGTCAACTTAAAGTCCCTCAATACCGGATTTTATTAATTTTATTTTCAATACATGGTTTATAAGGTTCTTAAGAAGAGAGAAATAGAGAATGGCACAGACCAGCAAAACAGGAAAACTGCTTAGATTTCGCAGTCCATGTTTATCTTATTACGAATGTCTGTGACGTAGTCATAGATCATCCTTAATATTTTGAGAATATTGATTTCGATATATGTCATGCCATAATGAGCTTAAATTTAATATAAAATGTCACGCTTAATTAGGCAATTATGCATTGATGAATTCAGGAAAAAAGGGCAAATGAACATTGTATTGTGAAACATAAATTTACGAGATCATCCGATACGAGACAATAATATCTGTATTTATAAGGTCTGTATATAACTGATTGAATGAATTATGGAGAAATATATACTTTTTCATGGGGTGGTTTCAATATTATTCGTTAAATATTTGTGAGCCAAAAATAATTCTTGAAAGGGGTGACGCTTCATGTCGGAAAGTACAACATTGATCTGTATTTTAGGATTATATATAAAACTCACATAAATTATCTCCCCTCCCCCCCCCCCTCTCTCTCTCTTTCGCCTCTCTCTCTCTCTCTCTCTCTGTCCCCTCTCTCTCTCTCTGTGCGCTCTCTCTCTCTCTCTCTCTCTCTCTCTCTCTCTCTCTCTCTCTCTCTCTCTCTCTCTCTCCCTCCCCCCTCTCTCTCACCCTCCCCCTCTCTCTCTCTCTCCCTCTCTCTCTCTCTCTCTCTCTCTCTCTCTCTGACCCCCTCTCTCTCTCGCGCCCCCTCTACATCTCCCCCCCCTCTCTCTCTCTCTCTCTCTCCCTCTCTCTCTCTCTCTCTCTCTCTCTCTCTCTCTCTCTCTCTCCCTCTCTCCCTCCCTCCTTCTAACTCTCTCTCTCCTCTCTCTCTCTCTCTCTCTCTCTCTCTCTCTCTCTGGTATCCAGCCTAATTTTGCCATTAATGTGGTACTGCGACTCCGTTTATATAGACATTACATCTACAGATGACATAAAATTTCAGAGAGCATTTAATTCAGCAATCAGATATATATTCAATGCTAAGAGACATGAGCACATAACATCATACATGAAAGATCTGGGATGGCTTACGTCTAAGGTGTATCGGCGGTTAAATATACTATGCCTTTCAAAGAAAATCCTGCATTTCGGAGTACCCAAAAATCTTTATGAGGGTTTTATTCCCATGAATAGTGAAAGATTGGGAAATAATTTCAAACTGACAGCCTGCAGAACCAACATATTTCGCCAATCATTCTCTGCTGTTGCGTCAAGAGAGCTGAATGCCTTACCTCAAGAAATAAAAGCATTATCGTCATTCCGAAAGGCCTGCATTAATCATTTTCTAACGACCGAGATGGGGATATGACATAGTTTCTTTATGTTTTTTCGATAAGTTTTAATTTAATTTATAAGTAGTTTAGTTTAATTTATAGTAGTAGTAACCAGTTTATAGTAAACATACATGACTATTGTCTGTAAGAGAGGACCATTGGTCCTATGACAATAAAAGTATCTATCTATCTTCCTATCTCTCCCCCCCCTCTCTCTCTCTATCTCTCTCCCTCTCTCTCTCTCTCTCTCTCTCTCTCTCTCTCCCTCTCCCTCTCCCTCTCTCTCCCTCCCACTCTCTTTCTTTCTCCCTCGCCCCCCCCTTTCCCTCCCTCCCTCTAACCCTCTCTCTCTCTCTCTCTCTCTCTCTCTCCCTCTCCCTCTCCCTCTCTCTCCCTCCCACTCTCTTTCTTTCTCCCTCTCCCCCCCCCTTTCCCTCCTTCCCTCTAACCCTCTCTCTCTCTCTCTATCTCTCTCTCTCTCACTCTCTCTCTCTCTCTCTCTCTCTCTCTCTCTCTCACTCACTTCTCTGTCTCTCTTGCACTCTATGTCTCTATTTATCTCTTTACATTACCATACGTACATCATACGTATATATACACTTCCATTGAGCGGTGTTAGCACGTCTCGTGAGAATGTAGCCATCCTCTGCCCAATGTCAAGACGAAGGCATTGCTAAGCGAGTAGGATCGATCAGCTGAGTGACCTTGCCTCTAATGCTCCTTGGTTAACCTTGGTAGAGCATCAGCCAAGGCTACTTCCACCTTGGTCTGCCTCTTCCTAGTAGCCCCATTTATACTGCCGCCATATGGCTGTCTCTACTCTCATCAGCTCCCTCCCACTCTGCCTTCTCTTCGGCTTGACACTTTTTAAATTGGATCCGAATTTATTTCCTCCCCTCGGCAATTGCTCCCTATAAATTATTCATTGGAATCTCCAAGTTTTTAAGATTTACCTAAATTAGACGTTGCCCAGAGAAAGTAATAATTTACGAAAAAGACGTTTCCGTCGCCGTAATAACCGTTTTGCAAAAACTCCCGGCTAATTTGCAAATACTATTCATCACTTTGATTAATTCAGTATGTACGACGAATATCACTAATATAAATAACTTTTTACTATTTTAGGCTTAGTTGTAAGATACTGTGGTTTAATATTTTGAAGAAGTAGTTGGCCCATCCTTGTCCTAAGTTTTTTTTTACTTATTTACGTCCACTTTATGTTACTTTGGCTAATTGGGACGGGTTATATAAAGATTACCATCCTTTTCAAGCCAGGGTGGGACTAAGGAATGTATTTAATGAGTACGTCACCAAATTCGAACCCGCCAATCTAGGTTTACCATATGAGATTAGGACTAACGCCTCAACTCACACGGCCAACCTGAGCCCCAGATATCTTATGTTTGGTTGAAGTGGAACAGAATTTGAATTTGCTCCGTCTCAATAGGTAAAGACCATTATAACACACATGAACGTGGGTGATCGCTATTTCACTTGGATGTGGAGCTTTCATTTCTTCTCTAGTTCTGTTTAAAATAATCCAGCGACAGAGGTTCAATGACCTGCATTAATTAATAGAGGCTATCTCTCACAAAGCTTTAGAAGTGGATGGGTGTCCTACACATTGAAGTGGAAGCAATTATGCCAATTTAATGCTTGATGTAGGATACGCATACTGAATATAAAACAGTATACAAAATTTAGTTGTGGACGTAATAGTTCGTCAGAGAATAATTACTAGTTTCATAGTACGTGCAAACCACTACGTACTATACGTAAACATCACAGTATATAATTTTTATTTTTCACCATAAAATCCTTTAAACACGTTATTTTATAACTAAAAAAAATTCGACGTTAATAAATAAATATAAGTAATATTAATAACAGTAAAAAAAATGTTACTTAAAATACATATTTTTTTAATCAGCAGTTTTCCATGCGGCATTAAAACGGTTTTTTGCTATAAATAATTTATTAATTCTTTATAGCAGTAATTGAATAAAACTTGTTAGGGAAAAAAACTACTTATGTTTAACACTCTAGTAACCAAAGTAGTGGGTGAATCAAATATAAACGAGACTTTTTTTTTTTTTTAAATTTATTTTAATTTTAAACGCAAAAAATAATATAGCTTATTTTTCTACATAATCCCCTGACTTGGAAACACATTTTTCCCAGAGGATATGTAGCTTTCCAATTCCTTCCATGTAGAAAGATGCAGGTCGTGTCTGCAGCCAATTGCGCAATAGGCTTCAACCTCACCATCACTGTCGAATCTTTGGCCTCCTAAAGCTTCCTTGAGAGGGCCAAACACATGAAAGTCACAGGGTGACAGGTCTGGACTGTAAGGAGGGTGTTCCAGTGTCTCCCACCCCAGTTGCTCCAATTTTTCCCTAGTCATGGCTGCTGTATGGGGGCGAGCATTGTCATGGAGAAGAACCACTTCTCTGATCGGTACGTCTCGTCTTTTGCGGCGATATGCAAGTCGGACGTCACTGAAAATGTCGCAGTAGTAGGCTGCATTAATTATCCTGCGCTCATGCAAAAAATTGAGGTACAGCAAACCACGCTGGTCAAAAAAAAACGGTAGCCAAAACCTTGCTTGCTGACAATCGTGACTTGGCTTTCACTGGTCCAGGTTCTCCTTGTTTTCTCCACTCCATACTCGCTTGTTTAGACTCTGGGGTGTAGTGGTGCACCCAAGTTCTGGCTCGCGAAAGTGTCTTTTCCCCGAACTGTGCAGTCAATCTCCTCAAGATTTCGGCCGGTTTTACGCCTTCTGCGGCGAGATACTTAATTACGACACGTTGCGCAGTCGACGGGGGTACCTCTTCCTCCGACATCGTCACGGTGGACAACGAGACGATCGAGGTGGCGAGATCACGTGCTTCCCCTACTCCTGACTAACCTACCCAACAACAAAAAAGGCGGGAACGTTCTCCCACCACTACTGTGCCCGAAAGACGAAAAGTCTCGTTTATATTTGATTCACCCTAGTATACACTTTTCATGATTCAAATTGAAATTCGTGAATTCGTCCGATAATATAAGTTTCATTTGTAAATTGTAACATTGAGGAGCACAATTTTTTACTTATTTATTATTGTAGGTTAATTTATGGTGTTGATAATTGATTGATCACAATGAATGATCAGAGTGATTCGAGTGAAGAAATTGGCGCACCCAAGTCAAATTTTAGCCCAATTACCAAGTTAAAGCGGAAGCGGTGATTCTGAGTTTCGCCCACCTGCCCGGAAACTGGGAGACCGGAAGTGCTCGCTTGAGCACAAAAATAATGATCCTGAAATTGTTTTATTAAGAAGGAAATTCTTTAAAACATGCGCCTTCCTTAGCTGGACTTCATGTGAAAACTGGATATTGTACAGCTAAAAATACTGAAATGCACTGTCCATTTCATGTTATAAAAATATTTAAAATGAATTGGAAAACACCAAGTTCTAAATTTTGTTTGGATAATTCTTAATTAGACTTGATATTGCTACATAAGGCTTGAAAATTGACAATCTGAATAAGTGAAAACACTATATTTTATGTTATCATCTTATGGAAAATAGTTATTTATTTATTATAGTAATTTATATTAAATATATTCGTTTGACTCTACGGATCCAGAACCAGGTTTTTAGCTATTGAGGCCAATTAACCTATGGTGTATCGCTTTCATAAAAGTATAATTTACATATTAACTATTTTCTTACGGGTTTATTCTATCATGAATCATGTATAATTATCCTTTTTTTTCAAATAAATCTAAATTTCTGCTGAAAATAAGAAAATTTTATGCAGATCAAACAGACTATATATTCTCTTTTAGATATAGCAGTACAATATATTTTACTCCTTTGAATATACTATAGAAGTGTCGAAGAAAAGTTTGGTTTTCACATTTCAATGGAATTATTGGTTACGAAAAATCCTAAGTCCATTTTGATTAGATTAGGTGTGACGTAGGTACTTATGTATGCAGTTGCATTACTCAAAAACGAGTTGTTTTATATTATTGTATTTATAACTGCTGTAAAATTAAGTTCTGCGACATCTCTTATGATCGAAATCCACAAAGGAGGAGAGAGGTTTAGAGGAGAGCAATATATAGAGAAAATGAAAATTTCTCCTTTGAGATAGAGAAGATTTCTATAGGACTTTTTTTGTTTCATACAGGAAGAGCTATAAAATATGTCCTATATCATTTTTGTTTCCGATGAATTGGAACGGAGTTATCGCCTATAACTTTTAAATGAATTAATTTTAAATAACATCACTAAAATATATTTTTTATTTAATTTAAGAAGAGTACAAGGACACAATATCCACATCAAATTTGTTGTACTAGATGAAAGTACTGTCATTCAGTATGTGTTTTATTGTAAGAGTCAAATTGCAAACATTGCACTTGGGCTGCTCCCTTTATTTCATTAAATAGCTATGAGTAAGGCAGGAGTGGCCTTTATGGAGTCTTGTTAAATTAAATTCCTGTCTCCGTGCATAAGTTGCAATTTTATTAGTCCGTTTGAGTACTGTCGATTTAATTTGTCGTACTTTATTGTCTGGTGGTAGCCATTTTTGTTCCCAATATTGTACTACGTTAGTTATTGCAGAATTTACTAAATCATCTTGTGTTAAATCCGTTGTGTCTCCATCATGTTTCTTAGGCGATTGATTGTATGTATGTTACCGTGAATGACCGAAATCAGAGAATGTCGACATTCACCGGTGAATGTCAACAAACACCAATTACGTCGGTGAAAGATCGAATATTTCATTACATTCTTGTACATTCAGACCCTCGCCTATGTATGCCGACAATTAGTCCATGGTGAATGTCAGAAATAAGGGTATATAGCAAATATTTCGGACATACACCATGCGAACGGTAACACACACCGCGCACATAGTATGTGAATGTTGACATTCACCGGTGAATGTCGACATTCTCCAGATTTCGGTGTTTCACCGTAACATATATATTGTATACTCTTATAGATATTGTAGTATTTTCCTTTTGAGGCAACGTTTATTTATATTTCTGTAGATTAAACTGTTGGTTGATATGCTTTAACTGAAGTCTTCGTTTGTAAATTAGTTTTATTTACACGACTGGGCTCTATACTACCTTAAAAATGTCCTTCCTGGTCACTTTTATTTAATTTTAGATTCGTTGAAATGCACATTACCCATCAAAAAAACGCATACTTCTGCAATATATATACGTATATACCAGAAAATTACCATACATTTAACCTCATCATAAAAAAATTAAATATCTGTAATAGCGAATTCAATAAAATATCCCATACAGGTCCATAAGCAGACCTTATGATAAAATCAGAAGAAATATGAAAGTGGCGTAAAAAATACATTTATAATTGTCTGAACATATAATGTACATTGGCCCTACAATTATAAATCACAGACATCAATATTTACAATCATACATAGATAAAAAAGGGATGAACTTTCCTTTAAATTTATGCTAAATATTAACAGTATTGAAGTGCTATATAACATATTTATATAGCACAGTATATAGTATAGTATATTCTCAGTCTCTTAGCCCTTAATTGGCCAGGAACTCAAAAAATGACTTGAAATGAAAATTTTTCTTAAACTCATTATTTGCGTTCCTAATAAATAGAATATATAAGGTTTTACTTATTTATTTTTTTCTGAACAAAAATATTACATGGTGTCTTTAAGTACACCTTGGCCAGTTACCCTAATACCTTAGTGGTGTCTTTAAGTACACTCTGGTCAATCACCGTAAATCAATGGTGGTGTCTGTAAGTTATGTTAATAAACTGAAATAGTTTCTAAAAATGTAATTAAATAATTTATTATGTAAAAAAAGAAACGTGTTGTAAATAAAAAATAAGTACATTGTAAACAAAATATAAATCCGTCAAAAATATCATTAAACCTTCCATTCATTCAAGAAAACAGGGCCTTTTACGGGTGTTACAAAGTTTCACATTACATTTTCAGCATAAAACAACCGTTTGATTTTGGTGACAGAGTCTGCACTTTCCTTTTGTAGTGAATACTTGTCAATGGTGCATCCCATCAAGTCTTGCTGCATCGGCTATGAGAGCTGCAGCAGTTCTTGGCTGCAATTGGTGGTGTCTAGCCCTTTTAGCTCGCCGGTCCAGCAGAACATCCTATGCAATGTGTATTCGAAATTGTTTTTAATTCATTTTTTTAGGGTGTTCCTTTTGTGCAATAACAATACGTTATTAACCACCAAATCCAATTATTAGCTGAAAATGTTCATGTAATATTTGTGGGAGCGGTAACCTGTTCTATAAAGTGCAACGAACATGTCACTAAGGTCAACACTTTGTTGTCATACCATTTAATAATGCTGATACACTTTTTGTTATCAACGTATTCTTCATAACATCCTCTTCCCTCTTTCACCCTCAATATTGAAATGTTCCAATACTTCATTCATTTCAATATGAAAATTTCCTTCATCCATTTTGGGGTATCCGTGTGCATTTTCTTCTTCATTGTTGCTTTCTTCGTCATCAGAGGTGATATTAAATTTTGGTAGCAAAGAGAAGAATCGTTTCACCTCGACTTTTATACGTATCTGTTAATTAAAATGGTAAAAGTAAGAAATAATATAAAAGCATGCCCCTTGGGAAAATTTGTTGGTATTTGGCCAGGGTGAACTTAAGTACACCATCATTAAAATCCATGCTAAAACTCTATTTCTCTCCTGAATGGAAAATGAAACACATAGGAACTTAAATACAATCCTTTACAACTAACTCACCCATTTTGGTTCATATTTAAATCGAATAGCGTATATTTTAATGAATTAGAAACTTCGCTGGCAACTAGTCTGAAGAAGGGTGGTAAACAATGATGATTTTCTTCAGTATATTGCTAGTAATTAGCTCCAATAACAGTAAATGGACTTGTGTCGCATATGTCCATGCTTGGGAGGTTACAGGGGTGTGGACTGTGGCCCAAAAGGGGTAAGAATAGAAGCAGTTGCTCTCTGGGAGTGTTAAATATGAACGGTGTCTTTAAAGACACCTTGGCCAGTTAAGGGTTAACATTTAATTGTTGTTTTTTTCAGAACTATTCCATATTGTTGCATATGTGTTGTTTTATATTATTTATATTATAAGAGTATTCGAAATTGAATTATAAATTATTTACGTGACTACCTAACGATAATAACATAAAACGGCCAGACCCATGACAACGTCATGTATTTATGCCAAAATTAATAAATGAATAATATACATATATATATATATATATATATATATATATATATATATATATATATATATATATATATATATATATAGGACCCTTTTATGACTTAAATGTGTGGTTGCGTACTCGAGTTTGTGTATGTGTCTTTTTGAACATATGTTTAATAATACACACATGCACATACACTCTGTGAACTGACCACATTCAAGTCGTCTAGAATAAAGGACCAGAATACATTTTATGGGAGCTTAGAAAAATCCAGTAAGAAGTATAAGGAAAATCTAAATTGAAACCAACAATTTAAGTTATTGAAATTATTTGATTTATTTAGCCGTTTAATATCACTGGCAAGTATTTCTATTTGTACGTATTGAATCTTGAAAATATCTGTATCTATATATTCGGAATATAATCCGTAAAATTTAAAAAAAAATATAAATATAGACGTTGTGGTTGTTTGTTCTGGTTTGTGGTGAATGTTGAAGAAAGAAATTTTAGTCTAGGTGAATATTTCAAGAACTTTATTTTCTCTTCTTCAGGGTAGTAAACAGACACTGCATTACATATATATATATATATATATATATATATATATATATATATATATATATATATATATATATATTTATATGTATATATATATACATATAATGTAGCCTTGACTAAAAGTTACATCATCAACATTGACCAAAAACCTCATCAAACTACCACACACACTATCTATAATAATAACTTGGTCGAAAAAATCTATACAATTCTCTCTCACTATATATATATATATATATATATATATATTATATTTTATTTTTTTTTATTTATTTCCTTCCTGAAGTAACCCTACAGGAAGGGAGTTTATTAGCCACACGTCCCGTACAATAATTAGTACATAACGTGTGCTTGATACATTTTTTTTTTTTTAAACTATAATAACATAAAATATTTGTACAATAAAATTATTTACAACAAAGAAAAAGAAAAAAAAAGAAAAGAAAAACAAAAACAAATTTTGAATTCAATGATGAATAATGAATTAATTAACTGTATTTCAATTTCAAATAATACAGGAAGTCATACATTTCTTCAGCAAACTGTTTTAATGGTTTATTATGTTTATAAAATAATAGTTTTTCCTCAACAGGCCAATTTTTTTGTCGGCATTTTAGTTGGGTTTTAAAGTTTTCTCTTTGGTCTGTTAGTAGTCTGAGTCATAGAGCAAGTGTCTGTATGTCTGTTCAGGTACTGCATTCGATTTTATTAAGTTCTTTATATATATATATATATATATTTAAAGAACTTAATAAAATCGAATGCAGTACCTGAGGCATGTTCTATTAGTATACATATTGAAGATATATTATAATTTCAGAATTTATGTTGTAGTAACATTCCTTGGGAAGCATTGTTGTTTACTCAATTTGTTCAAAAAAAAAGGAACGGGACATAAATAAATATTGTATGTCATCATTTTTTCTAATGCCTCATAACTATTTTTAAATAGCTAAATGTCAAAATCATGATGTAAATATTTATCTAATATCATATCTTAAGGGAGCTGTTTTTGTGAAATTTTCAGGAAATGATTTTTATAATTTATTTATTTATTTACGTGTGTCGCAATTTTAGCGATTCACACTTCTCATATTACAAAACTAAGAGTTGGTATAGCCACCTTAAAATAAGAAAAATATGTTAAAATATCTACAGTCGTAGGTCGGTATGGTTAAATTTTCTCCAGTGTATATTAATGGTAGCAGATTCGAATTCTTTAAGTTAAGGTTTGGTAAATTTTTATTAGACAAGATGTTGATTATAATTGGAAAGGACCTTGGAGATGGTATATATTTGTAGGCTAAGTTGATAAAGCTAGCTGAAGAACGATTGGCACTTCAATATAAAGGTAGGCTTATCAGAGGTGGCCAGCCCCGCTGTTATCAGTATTAGAAGCGGCAGCCTTCAAAGACTTTACTGCTTTTGACAGCATTCTGCTCTCATGGAACCCTTCACGCCCCCACCTCTTATAAGCCGGCTCACATTTCTTTATTCACAATATATGGCTTCCTAAGTCTCTTCACAAAGCACATCACCCCTTCAGCCCTTCAATCTCCGTTTGAAACATTTGAATTATTTTGTGTTACATCCTATATTTGTTATTTCTTATGCCTATCTATTTTTTTTCGTAAAACAATGAAAAAATAAATGGCTATTGATTTCTGTAAACTTTCCACATGATATTTTTTTCCTAACTCGTGCTACACCACTCTCAGACTACGATATATATATATATATATATATATATATATATATATATAATAGAATATATATTTATCTGTTAGAGATTTACATCTTGTACAAAGTAAATAAACAATTCTGTCTTTTTAAATAAATAGTTAAATCCATGTTCTTGAGATCAACAATAATATGACAATAACGGAAAACAAAAAAAAATCAGTATAGTGTAAATAGTAAAATATAGTACATAAAAGATAACTAAAAACATTCTATAAACACTTTTCCGTCTTAATATAACATTTAACTGGAGTGTGGTCCATCAGCACTTATAGATTCCAGAGTATTGCATGCTGACGTGATGAAGCAGTAAATCTTGTGTAGTTTTTCGAGACTATTGATACTAAGTATCTCTTCAATTTTATGCACATCACTGACTGCTGAGAAAAGTGTTTGTAGATATTTATTTCTGTCTTCGATGAGCTTCTCACAGTAGAGAACTATATGTGACAGGCTATTAGGGATGAACTGATTACAAAAAGTGCAAGGTTCTTGAGCTTTGAATGAGAAAGTTTTGTTTCGTGATTGAAGTTTAGTGAATTCTGAGCTTGATACTCTTAATTGACCATATATATATATATATATATATATACGTACGTGTGTGCGAGAAAATATATGATTTCTTAATAGGATGTCACCAAACACACCTAATGACACCCGCACATGATTTATTATTTTTAGTTATTTTTTTATTACATATATGTAAAAAAATAAAAATTTCTTTGAATAAAAATATTAATTAAAAGTATACATTTATTTAACTAAAATAAAAATAATAATAATTAAACCTTAACATTTCTATAACAAAAATAAAATAAATAATAATTAAAACTTAACCATTCTTTAACCTAAATATAATAAGTAATAAATAAATCTTAACATTTATTTAACAAAAATAAAAAAAATTAATTAAAACTTAACCAGTCTTTCACAAAGGGCCTTAGGCGTCCTCCATTTAATTGAGCTAGCAAAATTTAGTGAAAAGAAAAATTATTTAATATGAATTCTTCTAAAATCCAAGTTAACATTCTCTCTGTTAAGTTAAATCAGTTCGTTTATAAACTGAGTAAATTGCACTAGTCGAAAAGTGGTAATGTGAACCAGTAACAAGGTGACTTGCTTTTTAAGACTTTCCCTTGGAATGAAGTGTATTGAGTTACATAGAATGTTAAAAAACATAATAGGATACGTCAAATATTTTTCGTTTGATGTAAAAAAGTCATTAATATCGTTTTCAAATATTGTTTTCAAGAGACCTTTAATATACGAGATATATTCAATGTGGTATTAAGTGTTACCAGTATGTAGATTTATCTATTGCAAATCCCTACGAGGGAAATCCGTTTAGTTTACCCAGCCCCTACGTGACGGCCTTTTTAGTTTGGGACAGGCCCTTTCATCTGGATAAGACAAAGGTTCGCCAAAACTTCAGGGCATTCGAAGATTATAAAACTGACTGGAGGCAGACATTTGTTGCTACAGGATAGTAACTAAAACTGTTTAATGTCAAAAGTTCCCCCTCTGTTTATGTTCATTACTGCGAGTATTGGGTGAAAAATTGATGGAATTTAGTTGTAACAATGTTCAATGCAACATTATGGGCCTTTGTTTGTATTTGAAGGAAACTGCCAAAGAAAAGTGTTTAAAGGACATTTGGGGATTATGTAAATGTTGTAATGTAATTAATCTATAAATCCCTCCCATTTTATTAAATTATAAAAATCTAATCCAATAAAACATTGCTTCAATTCATGCAATGAGGAAATCTCTACGTTTCAACAATTTTCAAGTTCTTTTGAACTCAAACATTTTTATAAAGAAGTTATATTTATCAGAAATATTGTATAAAACATTCAAAAAGGGGAGGGGGAACAGATATAAAATAACAATAGTCCAAGCTGTTGGACTTTTGAAAGAAACGTAATCCAGCGAGTATTGGATGAATGGAGTTCTTTCAGAGCTAGGAATGAGATGGCCTTTGTTGAGTGGGTCACCTTTTGTAATCTGGATGGTGCCGGTAGATATACCAGCGAACCCCTCTATCCCCAGGTCACTGCCCTCAGTCTCACATCAAGATACAACATACTAATTTTACTCAACATTCCTTCTATCTGATAAAAAATTGTGCTTTTAAACATTTCGCTATTAATTGAAATGTTGGCTAGTACTTTTACACTTTTACTATAACCCCGGAATAAAAATAAATCTTACTTTCTTGAAAACTATATGTATATATATATATATATATATATATATATATATATATATAGATATATATATCTACTAGCTCAGATACCCGGCTTCGTTCGGGAATTCATTTTCATGGCTGAATGGTAATGGTATTTTTTTGGCAAGGCTTTACTTTGCACATTATTTTGACATTTACCCGTCCCAGTATTTAGGGTTAATACCCGTCGTTTCTGTGGATTTGTTAATTATAAAATTAATTTTTTATATAAGACTCACTGTCCTCCATATTGTCATATTTCCCGATTCCTTTGCATTATGCATAGATTTGAATTATTAAGGACAAAATATTAACATACATTTGAATTAGTTTTTCCAGGTGAGGTACCTGGTAGTTCATATTGGAAAGAATTGTTGAGCAAATTTCTCTAAATAATAAAATAAACAACCGTTGTTATGTGCATATTTGCCGAAACCCCAATAGGAAACGAAATATCACTATTTTTAATAGTGCTCCTGCCCGTCCCTAGAAATGTTAGTAAGTAACGCCTTTATAATTCGGTGTACAACCATAGTGTATATAACAAAAGTTTCACTAAATAAAAAAATAAACAATTTTCGTTATGTGCGTATTTGCCGAAACCCCAATAGAAAACGAAATATCACTATTTTTAATTTCAGGTCTCCCTTATAACCACCACTCCTGCCCGTCCCTAGAACTGGTGGTATGGCTTATTATAATGAAGACGTTAGTGCTAATTCACATACCGAGTTTTATTTAGTTGGGTTGAGTCTTTTATGCCAAATAAAATTTTTCACTTCCGCTGTATGTTTTAGCGTATAGCTCGTTTATAACTCAGTATAAGAAAAAAATGTATATAACAAAACTTACTCTACATAACAAAATAAACAACTTTTGTTATGTGCATATTTGCCGAAAAAGTAATACGAAACGAAATATCGCTAATTTTAATTTCAGGCCTCCATTATAACCCCCACTCCTGTTCGTCTCAGAGAATTTTAACATAGCCTAAAGTCTAAGTTGGGTAAGTAGTAATATACACATACCAAGTTTCATAAAATTCGGTTTAGCCGTTTATGCGTGAAAAGGTAACAACAACAACCAAACAAACACACTCCAAAGAAACAAAATGCAGTTATGGTGTCTATGACATGTGAAACGAAAAGTTTTCGTGAAAATTTGAGAAAAAAAATCAATGTACAGACAGAGGTTACAATTTTATATATATATATATATATATATATATATATATATATATATATCTGCAGTTGGAATCTTCAGCAGCTATTTGTCAGGATTCTTGATTGAGTTTTTACTCAGCAGGGGAAGAACTACATGTTCTATCCTCTAACCAAAGTCGTCCTGGTAGGTGTAGAAGAAGGATTACCATACTATTTTGGGCAAGAGACCCTATTTCCAAAATGAACTGATACCTTAGACCCTTATAGCCGAAGTACTTCAAAACTTTTATCTCTAGTTTTTTTCCTATTGATACAAAATTAAAAACTTTGCGGTTGGTTAAGTGAGTAAATTTTGGCATTATTTTCTAATCAAAATTTAACAAAATAAATAGACATATAATTTAATAAATACCAAGTGTATATGCGTCAAGCATCAGAGCATGTCTTAACGTGCCTGAAAGACTAGTACGCTGGGACCCCTCATCTAGCACGAAGTTTTCCACGTTTATCGATTTGTTGAGTTTTTAAAAGTATAAAAATGATACCTCCTACTAAATTTTATTCATTCCTATAACACGTTAGTGCATGTAAGACAACTTATACAGTATATTGAATGTTTCAAGTAATAACTTATGTTCATTAATAGATGTCGATTTTTCTACTTCCAAAATCAGTTTTCGTTTAAGTCGACCCCTGGGAAAACGATTTACTGGCAAAAGGATCTCGCCTTATCCTGAAGCATGTCCAAAAAAACTGACAGGATGTGTTGCTAGTGACCATATATGAATATATGAATGGTCAAGTCAACTGGACAAAACACCTACTACACCACTGCCGCCTTTAGGGCACTCTGTCCCTGAACTGGTATACTAATACTAGTTCGAAATGTCTGGCTCCCTCGCAGTCATCAATGCCTTCTGAAATGGTTACTCGTCTGATCCAATTATCACGAAAATAACCTGAAAATGAGTTAAACCGTGAATTTTTTCCTGCTATCAAAGTGGACCGGCTTGTACACAATTTCTTTTCTTCGAACCACGACAGAGATGCATAACCGGCTGAAAGCAGGAGGGGCAGGACGAACAATAGGCATTGTTCCTTGGTCCCTGGATAGTGGGGAGAATCTCCAATCTGGTGCCCTTGGGAAACAATGCCCAACCAGCCCTCTCGTTGGTTTTTCATTTTAACGTCCCAGTGCGGGTCGTTTACACGCTTTACTACACACAAAAGGATCTTTAACTAGATCTTTGTTATAGAAAAACCATACCTTTACTTTTTCTGGGGGGGCTTTTCACGTCCTAGTTATTTAAAAAACCAGTCTCACACTGAATACTGCATTTATTTTTCAACTTTTAACAAAACGGAGTGTCTGATGTTAATTAATGATGTTGGTGTTAACATATTTTTTTAGCAGGAGAGAGTGAATTCTTAGTGAAATTTTTGGGCTGAAGATGAAGGAATCTCGTTAACTAGCAATTACAATCCGTATTTCTGGGTTACTAAAATCCCTTTATTGATTCAGCATTCTCGAAATATATTCCTAAGGATCTACCAAAAAGATTCACGCATCATGGGCCTAATCATTTTAATAAGCAGAAAGATACGGACCAAAAAATAAAAAATAAATCATGTGGATAATAATAAAAATACTAATAATTCTATTATTAGGTGTTGAAATTCTACGTACCGTCACTTAATGTTTTCTTTACATGTAGTAAACAATTTGCTGTTGTAAAATAAAATTAATATTTACATACAACTTTATATAAGTATGTGTATAATTTAAAACATCGCCCTAAACGCCTTTCTGTTGACATTACCATTCATCGCTTAAATTCATTGCCTTTTTTTTTTATGTCTAACATAAAAATCGTTCATGCTGTTTGTGTTAATTTTTATTATTTACATATATGTCAAAGATATCCTGATAAACTTCCGGCTCATAATAGTCCTTTGTGCTTCAATAATTCCGAGCACACATTAAGTTATTTTTAGAGACTAGATAATTTCCCCGATCTCGTCTTTATCAGGTGACGCAATCAACATTTCTGAATCGGTCCATGTGATGGGGTACAGCCTGACAGGTTCCACAATTTAGTATATCATTGAAGTGAATGAAGTAACCCTACTGCCTTTAGTTTTATAACATTTCTTTATAGAGACCGAATTCTGGGTCTTCAGAACGTCATAATGTTTCTGGGTCTCTTCGGGATTCCTAGCTTCATTAGCTATGTTTTTAAACCAAAACAGTTTTCGTGCGTTTCTTTATGACTTTGTATGTCAAAAATATTTTCACTATATATATTATCAATCGTGTCTTTGGGAAATTTTGCGACTGATGATCTCTGGAGTAACAGATATGTCTAACCCCTCTTTTCTCTTTGTAGGCTGCGCTATTGAGACTTTTGATGTGGATCCCCTAATAAAATCTCTTGCGATGCCTTTTTGGCTATTCTAATTTTTGAGGCGCAAGCTTCCTTTACGTTATAAAGCCTTGTGAGTTCTACCCTCAAAGCCCGCTGTTTTGATTTGCCCTATGACAATGTATTTGCATATACAAATAAATCTGTTGCTGATGTCAATAATTCCACGGTGCGTAAACGACTGAACCAAATTGGACGAAATCCACTAGTCAATCTCCACTTACTCTTCTTGTATTCCAAATTACATGAGTTGTTTATTATAATACATTAAGCAACGTCTATTACATGCGCATTTGTAGGATAAATAGCCCATAAAAAGGATATGCACATGTAACCATTTCAATTCAAAACGTTGACACACACACACACTTGGTTTTCAGAATCCCAATTTAAATATTCCAATAATTATGTGTATTTATATCAGCACTTCAAAATTTAAACAAGTGGTAGGACACAAGGCGTTTTCATTAAAATTCTTGAATAATATATCAGCTCATTCATATTCATGGCAGGAAGATATGGATTAAAGAAAATATGAGATATAAAAACGTTTTATGAAATATATATTCTGCTTTGATTTACATAAGTTTTTTCGATGAATTTATTTCAAAGGATATCGTATCGTAGGTTTTATTTATTTTTTATATGGAAATATTTTCCCTATTTTCTGTTCATGAAAGTATTTCTCTCCCTACCAATAAAGTACATGACATGCTTGAGATATTTATAATATATGAATTTAACTTGTCTGCAACTAATCCGGTTACCTTTCTTTTTTTTTTAAAATGTATAATAACAATAAATACAATTATAATTTTTTTAAAGCACAACATTTTTTATTTCATTACTCATTTAACTCTCTATTTATTTGTTTACTCTTCCGTTTTTGAAATACTGGAGTATGAGAAAATTACCATTATTGTGGAGTTAATCTAAATAAACAAAATTTTGAGTAGTTGTCCATTAGTTACAGCATATAGGACTCCAATATTTTATTATACAGGTGGAATTGCTAGATGGTTGAATTTTTATAAGAATATAATGATATTGGTGGTAGTTCTTAGGTTAAAATATAATTTTTTTCGAAGGATTTATTTATATAAATAGAGTTAATGAGTATACAGAGAAAGAACTGTACTCTCATGTTTTTCAGTTTGAACGATATATAATTTGAAAGAGAAATTCATTGAATCACGCAAGTTTTATATTCCACCGGACAGAGTTTGCCCCCTTTTTGAGTGGCAGTTTTTTCTCCCACCCTTTTTACTTGAAATTCCGACTTTCCTAATCCTGTCAACTCGTTTCTGCTGAGTGAGGGAATAAAGTCCTTCATTTCAAAGAGAGTTGTCCAATTAGCTCCAAATATTCGAAGTCACTGAGGTTCAATATCGAACCTCTCATTCACTCCTTTTACTTTAACATGTAAATTCTGTTTTTTCCTTAACATTGGCTGATAAAATCGTTGGTTTATCAGCCCATGTAGGGAGAAGGCCTGACGGAAGACTTGAGGGGCTGGGGTCGTAACCTCTTATACCAATTACGTGCCATATTGTAGAGATATTACTCATTCAAGGTAGCTAAGTGTTTACACTACTAGCTACCCAATTGGCTGGGGCCCAAACACTAACTCCTTAAAACGTTATCGGCCAGCCCCTAGAATTAAAATGGAACCTCTGGGACAGCGAGGATCTGGTCCGTTATAAACTATGTTCGCCTAATCAACTAATGTGCACTACCTTTTATTAGGGAATTGGTTAATCAGATTACATGTGGTTTATTTTTCTTTCAGAACAGAAATTGTTGAATATCATTGAAACGTAATTGACTATAAATTATACAATGAAGGCAAAGATTATTCTTGATTGTGAATAAAGAGATAGAATTACGAAGGTCGCCAGATTCATTTGCTTCGTTATTTACATTTTAAGCAGCTTTCGGCTATTCAAATTAAATCTTCTGAGCTGGAGGCATAATAAAATAAAAAATGAACCTCTTAAAATTTACCAGGAATTAAAGACAAATTGAATAATAAATATATATAGGCTTTGGAAAATTCTGTCCATGAATAGTAATATATTCCCAATGTTATAATCCATACAATGTTAAAATTGAGTTGGCTTCTTGATCAAAAGCAGTCTAATAATGTAAAATTCAAATATGTAACTGAAATAAAGCCGTTTTATATATATATATATATATATATATATATATATATATATATATATATAAATTTTGAAGATCTATGGTTGAATCAAGACCCATAACTACTAAAGAGAAATTGAATCAACTTACTTTTGCTTTAAGGAATCAGGTATTGTCCCGCGATTTACAAAATAAAGAAAATTCCGGATGTAGTGTTCTACACAAATATATGCTGCTAATACCAGGATTTTCTTAAAATTATTTTCATCTGAACCTTCATTATTCAATGTGGAAATTGATATCACAAATGAACTTCTCGTAATTCTTATACCATATTAACGGTAAATAATATTATCATCGGCATTAACCCTGAACTAAAAAGCAGTCTTTGCAATATAGATGCGGAAGAGGATGTATATACTGTATTTCTCAATTAAAGACAAATTGAATAATAAATATATATAGGCTTTGGAAAATTTTGTCCATGAATAATAATATATTCCCAATGTTATAATCCATACAATGTTAAAATTGAGTTGCCTTCTTGATCAAAAACAAATAATGTTAAATTTAAATATGCTACTGAAATGAAGCCGTTATATACATCTATAACTTTAGAAGATCTATGGTTGAATCAAGACCCATTACTTCTAAAGAGAAATTAAAAGCTAATGACTTTTGCTTTTGGGAATCAGTAATTGTCTCGAGACTTAGAAAATAAAGAAAATTCAGGATGTAGTGTTCTATACTAAAATATGCTGCTAATTCCAGGATTTTCTTAAAATTATTTTCATCTGAACCTCCATTATCCAATGTGGAAATTGATATCACAAATTAACTTCTAGTGATTCTTATACCAAATTAACGGTAAATAATATTATCGTCTGCATAAACCGTAACCTAAAAAGCTGTCTTTGCAATATTGATGCGGAAGAGGATGAATATAATTTATTTCTCAATTTTTTCCACATTAAGTATCAAACTCATGAATGATATTGCTCCTAGTGATAATGATAATAGATCGTACGAAGATATTAATCGTTCATCTTCATTTTACTTTATAAACATATTGCCAGTTTAGTCAAATTAAGGTCATTATAATTAATTTTGTAATATTATCTTCATATTTATATCGAACATTTTTATTTTGGTTTTTTTCCCCTTTTCTTTATTCGTTTTCAGTATATATGTAATTAAAAGAAGTGCGTCACGCAGGGGCTGCGTAAACTAAGCACATTCTTCAAGGTATGACACTCTAGTAATATTATCTCACCTCATTTTTTTTTAATTTTTAGAGTTTAGATAAGGTTTGGACACACGAGCAATGAACAGCATATGCTATAATAATTCTTACTCTGTGTTGTTCTGTGGTACAAACGAAGGATACGGTTACTTTAAATTACTGGGCAATCAAAAAAGAAAATAATCAAACCACTTTAAAACATACGACTGATCAATTTTAAACTCTAAACTGCCAGGCTTTGCTATATACAAGAAGTAGCCCTTTAGATTGAAAAAGAAATTAAGTTTCATTCAATTAATGGAAACGGTTTGTTAAATTGATTTGCGAATAGCTTCTCTCAGGTCGTAGGCATGACGTTTTCATAGGAAACAATTTTTAATTAAGGTGAAACAAACGGTTGGCAGGTTGTTATCATCTGGCTTGTAAAATTAATTTAAATTTCGTTAACTATGAATGTTTGGAGCCTATTTGAGTGATTTTATTTTCATTAGCGCTACTAGTATTTTTAAATTTCACTAGTAATCATTTATAAAACAGTTGTTTAGAATTAAATATTAAAGATTAACAGTTTAATAGAAGAAAAGTGAAGGAAACTACTAAGTTTCCTTCACAATTTATGCCTGAGTGAATCATTAAATCAATTAATTTGGAACGATTGCAATTTTAAAATGGAAAATAGATGCAATCCAAAAAAAAACACATTATGGCATAAATCTTAAAAATATTGATTAAAAGAATGTATTTAATTGCGGACCATTTCTCGTTTTAGTAACTTTTAAATTCTAGGCCAAATGCTATAATGTTTAATTAGTGTATAGTCCTTTTCCAAGTAGTTGTTTTGGACGGTGCAGCCGGCGACCGTGTTGTTCTGTGGTACAAACGAAGGATACGGTTACTTTAAATTACTGGGCAATCAAAAAAGAAAATAATCAAACCACTTTAAAACATACGACTGATCAATTTTAAACTCTAAACTGCCAGGCTTTGCTATATACAAGAAGTAGCCCTTTAGATTGAAAAAGAAATTAAGTTTCATTCAATTAATGGAAACGGTTTGTTAAATTGATTTGCGAATAGCTTCTCTCAGGTCGTAGGCATGACGTTTTCATATATATATATATATATATATATATATATATACACACACATACATATATATATATATATATATATATATATATATATATATATATACACACATACATATATACATATATGCCAGTATTTTTGTTAATAACGAATACAAATTCATCTTACAATCAGCTATGCTGCTCTCCAATGTACTGGCACGCGCTATATTTTTGACTTTTTAGTTTTCACTCAATTCAAAAAGCATTCAGAACTGCTTAATACAGTGAGCGCCTTATTGATATTTTTCTCTACCAATTAGAATTATCGTTTCACAAAGAGACCTGGTAGTTTTCAGTCGTACTGAAGGATTTTAGAATATTCTGTTTGACTCAGGTCTTTTTTTAACCCTTTTATACGACATAAATACAAAATATTTTCTTCCGGCTATGAAATGAGTATTATCTTTCCAGGATTTGTCAGTGGAACTGAAATGTCCTGCAGCAATATATTCTAACTTAATTTAGGAATTAATGGTGGGTGCCCCCCCCCCTTCCCAGGATTTTAGTATGCAGAAAACATGTATATTTGTAATTTGCAGTTGTTGGAAAATGGACTGAAGGTTGGTAATGAAGAAGTATATACTGCTCTCCCTTTCAAATTAATTTCCTGGGCTTTTTTAGCCAAACCTTCATTCCATGTTCCGCAATTCCTTTTGTTTTTGAGACTATTGAATTAGATTTAAAAAACCGTCAACAGTGGAAATATGTTTTTTTTGGTAATTGTATTTTTGGTTGGTTTATCTTATTGTGTTGTCACGCAACAATGAGCTTGTTGTAGAAAGTAAAGAAGAATAGAACACTGCAGCAAAACAATTTTTTAAATATATATTGTTTTATACAGTTAAACTTATAAGAGAATATACTAGAAATTGTTGGGAAATGGTAAAAGAAAGTATTTTGATCACTTGTATGAAAAATAAATTTCTTGGTAAAGATGGAGAAAATGATCAAAGCAAGCCATGTTGAAAAGAAAGGGGAGGGGGTGTTTATATCCACTTCCCTCGTAATATTCTTTCACTGAACTTTTTATGGAAATGATTATGATTACATTTTTGATTTATTGTATTTATTTCCATTCACTTTTACTTTAAGCACAACAAAAAGATTTATTAAGACATTGTAATATTTTATAAGAAACTTCCTTTCGCCTTCTTCTTGGGGCGATTTGAATTGATATCGTGTAAAATTAAATTGTATAAACTGTATGTTTATAGAGACGATAATGATGTATTATTAATAAATTGGATCCCCAGAAAATAGGGCGATAGTGTATTTTATTTATGACTACTGAATAAATAAATGAATTTGTAATGCAATAAATTAATTTTATACTTTCTAAACAATTATTTTGAAATTAAAAAGGACAGTTGTTCTTTATAATCTGGAATACTGTATAACACTTGACAGATCTGGTGACATCTGGTCGCCGGCTGCACCGTCCAAAACAACTACTTGGAAAAGGACTATACACTAATTAAACATTATAGCATTTGGCCTAGAATTTAAAAGTTACTAAAACGAGAAATGGTCCGCAATTAAATACATTCTTTTAATCAATATTTTTAAGATTTATGCCATAATGTGTTTTTTTTTGGATTGCATCTATTTTCCATTTTAAAATTGCAATCGTTCCAAATTAATTGATTTAATGATTCACTCAGGCATAAATTGTGAAGGAAACTTAGTAGTTTCCTTCACTTTTCTTCTATTAAAATGTTAATCTTTAATATTTAATTCTAAACAACTGTTTTATAAATGATTACTACTGAAATTTAAAAATACTAGTAGCGCTAATGAAAATAAAATCACTCAAATAGGTTCCAAACATTCATAGTTAACGAAATTTAAATTAATTTTACAAGCCAGATGATAACAACCTGCCAACCGTTTGTTTCACCTTAATTAAAAATTGTTTCCTATGAAAACGTCATGCCTACGACCTGAGAGAAGCTATTCGCAAATCAATTTAACAAACCGTTTCCATTAATTGAATGAAACTTAATTTCTTTTTCAATCTAAAGGACTACTTCTTGTATATAGCAAAGCCTGGCAGTTTAGAGTTTAAAATTGATCAGTCGTATGTTTTAAAGTGGTTTGATTATTTTCTTTTTTGATTGCCCAGTAAAATAAAGTAACCGTATCCTTCGTTTGTACTACAGAACAACACAGAGTAAGAATTATTATAGCATATGCTGTTCATTGCTCGTGTGTCCAAACCTTATCTAAACTCTAAAAATTAAAAAAAATGAGGTGAGATAATATTACTAGTGTCATACCTTGAAGAATGTGCTTAGTTTACGCAGCCCCTGCGTGACGCACTTCTTTTAATTACATATATATATGAAAACGAATAAAGAAAAGGGGGAAAAAACCAAAATAAAAATGATCGATATAAATATGAAGATAATATTACAAAATTAATTATAATGACCTTAATTTGACTAAACTGGCAATATGTTTATAAAGTAAAATGAAGATGAACGATTAATATCTTCGTACGATCTATTATCATTATCACTAGGAGCAATATCATTCATGAGTTTGATACTTAATGTGGAAAAAATTGAGAAATAAATTATATTCATCCTCTTCCGCATCAATATTGCAAAGACAGCTTTTTAGGTTACGGTTTATGCAGACGATAATATTATTTACCGTTAATTTGGTATAAGAATCACTAGAAGTTAATTTGTGATATCAATTTCCACATTGGATAATGGAGGTTCAGATGAAAATAATTTTAAGAAAATCCTGGTATTAGCAGCATATTTTTGTATAGAACACTACATCCTGAATTTTCTTTATTTTCTAAGTCTCAAGACAATTACTGATTCCCAAAAGCAAAAGTAAGTTGATTCAATTTCTCTTTAGAAGTAATGGGTCTTGATTCACACATAGATCTTCTGAAGTTAAAGATGTATATAACGGCTTCATTTCAGTAACATATTTAAATTTAACATTATTTGTTTTTGATCAAGAAGGCAACTCAATTATAACATTGTATGGATTATAACATTGGGAATATATTATTATTCATGGACAAAATTTTCCAAAGCCTATATATATTTATTATTCAATTTGTCTTTAATTCCTGGTAAATTTTAAGAGGTTCATTTTTTATTTTATTATGCCTCCAGCTCAGAAGATTTAATTTGAATAGCCGAAAGCTGCTTAAAATGTAAATAACGAAGCAAATGAATCTGGCGACCTTCGTAATTCTATCTCTTTATTCACAATCAAGAATAATCTTTGCCTTCATTGTATAATGTATTGTCAATTACGTTTCAATGATATTCAACAATTTCTGTGATGAAAGAAAAATAAACCACATGTAATCTGATTAACCAATTCCCTAATAAAAGGTAGTGCACATTAGTTGATTAGGCGAACATAGTTTATAACGGACCAGATCCTCGCTGTCCCAGAGGTTCCATTTTAATTCTAGGGTTTGGCCGATAACGTTTTCAGGAGTTAGTGTTTGGGCCCCAGCCAATTGGGTAGCTAGTAGTGTAAACACTTAGCTACCTTGAATGAGTAATATCTCTACAATATGGCACGTAATTGGTATAAGAGGTTACGACCTCATCCCATCAAGTCTTCCGTCAGGCCTTCTCCCTTCATGGGCTGATAAGCCAACGATTTTATCAGCCAATGTTAAGGAAAAAACAGAATTTACGTGTTAAAATAAAAGGAGTGAATGAGAGGATCGATAATGAACCTCCTTGGTGCACTTCATATAACATGATTTAAATTAAAAGTTATGATGGTATCCCCGTTTCAATGCACGGAATCGAAAAATGCCGTAGATTATAATTTATAGATTTTTTCATGGTAAGCAAAAATGGTATTGTTCAAATGCTTTGTACTTCTTACATTTACGAATGAGTTTACAACTCATATATTAAGTAAGTTATTCGTAACTTTCTTCTTTCCAACTTTTAGTAAACCCCCACTTCTACTCATCGAATTTATACATACAAATAGAGAATATATAGTGAGATAAGATCACTAGTGTCATACAAGCATGTGAGAACTCTGATTTGTTTATTACCTGCTTGGTGAACAGCATCTTCGTTTCAACTCAATAATGGATTTCCCGAGAGGTAAATCTGCTTGAACCCAAATAGCACGTCGATATTGTATAAATTTTAGTGATGCTCTCGAAGAGTGCTTCTATAAGATTATCTAATTTGTTCTTGTATTTTGAAATTATTTTTGCTGAGTTCCATTTATTTCCTTAATGAATAGATTGGCAGAAACTCAATTCGTTAAAATACTCACTTCAATTCTTTAACACATTACTATTCATCTCTACTTGTTTCACTTCATGTCAAGTCTATTCAGCAGATAACAACTTTATCCTGTACACACCTCTAATAGCTTTCACAAAGAGAGCCACTTTAAGACCCAGAACGTGACAACAAGCGGAAACGGCTGATGAGGCATCTTATGAATCGAGAGTGTAGAGGTATATAGTAAATGCGTTAAAGAAAGAAAATGAGTGTTTGTACGACCTGGAGGTGATCTATTCATAATCGAATAGAGACAACTTTAATATAAATTTGTTCCATTTAATTAATGAACGAATAATTTTAATCTTAAGAAAATTAAGCCCTATTTATATACTGTGTAATATGGAAAAATGAGTCCAGCGTGGTGGAAAAAGACTATTATAATTTTCTCCGAGAGATTTGGAGTTAAGGAGATTGTTCGCAAAGAAAGGTGGGTACTCTCTATTCCTTTCTCTAAGGTTTACACTCACTAAACTCTCTGTGTGCCGTCTGTGGAAAAAATCTACCTCTTTTTTTAAATTAATATTTTCATCTGGTAAAAGCTTTAATATTTTAATGTTCATTATATGTTGCTCTTTCCGTGTGTTCCCTTTATATGGAGAAAGGTAAATAGCAGGAAAAAGTGAGTTTCAAAATTGGATTATTTCTCCACTCATGATTTCGCAATTCAACCTCAGTTTAAAATCAACATTTCCTCTAAAACCTGAAAAACTTTAGTCAATAACAAAAATGTTAGCCTGTAACTCTTGTGGCATGTAAATTTGTTCCTTAATAAAAAAAAAAATTGACCTCTATCACTGGCACTGTTATTTTAGTTCAACTTTACGGAACTTTATTGATAAGAATTAACCTCCAAGTAAAAAAGTCCGTCACGCAGGGGCTGCGTAAACTAAGCAGATTTCCCATGTGAAGCTTTACAATAGAGAAATCCGCCTAATAACAGATGTAGTAGGAAGGGATCTCTAAACCTATTCAGGAGGGACGAATAGTTCTGGAAACGACCACCAGAGCTCTCGGCGGAGAGTCCGGAACAAGGCGGGGTTCCGTCGACCACACACACAATACAAATGCAAATATCTCGGTTAATATTCAAGATACAGAATAAATGTATAGAACAATATTTATAGTAAATTTAATTTACAATAAGATTGATTCTATACAATTTTTCGATCCGACGCATAATAACGGAGATATTTTGAATTTTCAAAAATCCCCCCTCTAAACCCCCCCTCCCACTGGTCCGATTTCAGCCATTAACGAACTTGATCTCTCTTTTTACGTAAAACGCTTAAATATGAAGTTTGGTAACGATCAAACAAAAATTGCGACCGCTAGAGCGTTAACAGACAAATATATATATATATATATATATATATATATATATATATATATAATTTTGAACGGACCTCATTTTCGTCATCTCCTGGGTAGGATCGATGGACATTTGAGGAAATTTTTCAAAACTCGCGTCATGAGTACGACCTCAATAGCTGATTTCCCTTAAGGGAAATCTGCTAACAGCTGGGTAAAAAATTATCAAATATTGTTAAATTAAAAACGTATTAAAAATTAACCTAGTACAACGCGGAGAAGATAAAAATACATTCTTATATGAATGATGCCGTGTCATTTGCCAAATTACCAAAGTTGCGACTGTTTTTGCAAAATCAAAAAAGGTGCTGCATTCAAGAACTAAAGTTATGAGGAGGAAAGGAGGATTTTCATAGTTAAGTAAATTATATTGCAAAAAAGACCATTTTATTCTGGCCATTTTACATTAGATTTTCTGTCTAAATGTTTTTAGCAGATTTCCCTTTAGGGAAATCAGCTATTGAGGTCGTACTCATGACGCGAGTTTCGAAACATTTCTTCAAATGTCCATCGATCCTACCCAGGAGATGACGAAAATGAGGTCCGTTCAAAATTTTATATATATACTAGCTCAGATACCCGGCTTCGCCCGGGAATTCATTTGAGGTTGAATTGTGATGGTATTTTTTAGCATTAAAAAATACACATTACATTGCACAATATTTTGACATTTACCCGTCCCAGTGTTTAGGATTGATACCCGTCTTTGCCGTGGATTTGCTAATAATAGAATTATTTGTTCGATAATTCTTCACAGTCTTCGATATTTTTATATTTCCCGTCTCTTATACATGTAAATATGGTGAATTTTTATTTCAGGCCTCCCTTATAACCCCCCTCCCGTTCGAACCTAAAAATTTTAATATAACTTATAATCATGGAAGAATTAATGCTAATTGACATACCGAGTTTTGTTAAGTTCGGTTCAGCCGTTAGTGCCCGCTAAAGTTTTAACGTATAACTCATTTATACTTAGGTATACGACAAAAGTGTATATAACAAAAGTTACTCCAAATAACAAAATAAACAACTTTTGTTATGTTTATATTTGTGGAAAAACCAATAGGAAACGAAATATCGCTATTTTTAATTTCAGGCTTCCCTTATAACCCCCACTCCTGCCCGTCAATAGCAATTTTGTTATTACTTATTATAAATAAGACCACACTGCTAATACACATACCAAGTTTAATTAAGTTCGGTTGAGTCTTTTTTGGCAAATAATATTGTTGACTCCCGCTATAATTTTTAGCGTATAACGCATTTAAACTTTGGTATACGACAAAAGTGTATATAACAAAAGTTACTCTAAATAAAAAAATAAACAACTTTTGTTATGTGCATATGTGCCGAAAAAGCAATATAAAACGAAATATCGCTATTTTTAATTTCGGGCTTCCCTTATAACCCCCACTCCTGTTCGTCTCAGAGAAAATTAATATAGCCTAAAGTCTAAGTTGGGTTAGTAGTAATATACATACCAAGTTTCATGAAATTCGGTTCAGCCGTTTATGCGTGAAAAGGTAACAAACAAACAAACAAACAAACAAACAAACAAACAAACAAACAAACAAACAAACAGACACGAAAGAAACAAAATGCAGTTATGGTGTCTATGACATGTGAAACGAAAAGTTATCGTGAAATTTCGCGAAAAAAATCAATGTACAGACAGAGGTTACAATTTTATATATATATATATATATATATATATATATATATATATATATATATATATATATATATATATATATATATATCTATATATATATAAAATTGTAACCTCTGTCTGTACATTGATTTTTTTCGCGAAATTTCACGATAACTTTTCGTTTCACATGTCATAGACACCATAACTACATTTTGTTTCTTTCGTGTATGTTTGTTTGTTTGTTTGTTTGTTTGTTTGTTACCTTTTCACGCACAAACGGCTGAACCGAATTTTATGAAACTTGGTATGTATATTACTACTAACCCAACTTAGACTTTAGGCTATATTAATTTTCTCTGAGACGAACAGGAGTGGGGGTTATAAGGGAAGCCTGAAATTAAAAATAGCGATATTTCGTTTTCTATTGGTTTTTCGGCAAATTTGCACATAATAAAAGTTGTTTATTTTGTTATTTAGAGTAACTTTTGTTATATACACTTTTGTCTTATACCGAAGTTTAAATGCGTTATACGCTAAAAATTATACCGGGAGTCAACAATATTATTTGCCAAAATAAAACTCGGTATGTGTATTAGCAGTGAGGCCTTCATTATAATAAGCCATACCAACATTTCTATGGACGGGCAGGAGTGGGGGTTATAAGGGAAGCCTGAAATTAAAAATAGCGATATTTCGTTTCCTATTGGTTTTTCCGCAAATATAAACATAACAAAAGTTGTCTATTTTGTTATTTGGAGTAACTTTTGCTATATACACTTTTGTCGTATACCTAAGTATAAATGAGTTATACGTTAAAACTTTAGCGGGCACTAACGGCTGAACCGAACTTAACAAAACTCGGTATGTCAATTAGCATTAATCCTTCCATGATTATAAGTTATATTAAAATTTTTAGGTTCGAACGGGAGGGGGGTTATAAGGGAGGCCTGAAATAAAAATTCACCATATTTACATGTATAAGAGACGGGAAATATAAAAATATCGAAGACTGTGAAGCCTTTTCGAACAAATAATTCTATTATTAGCAAATCCACGGGAAAGACGGGTATCAATCCTAAACACTGGGACGGGTAAATGTCAAAATATTGTGCAATGTAAAGCCTGCTAAAAAATACCATCACCATTCAGCCTCAAATGAATTCCCGGGCGAAGCCGGGTATCTGAGCTAGTATATATATATATATATATATATATATATATATATATATATATATATCTATAACTATTTGTCTCTTAACGCTTTAGTTGTCGCAATTTTTATTTGATCCTTACCAAACTCGGAATTTAATCGTTTTATGTAAAAAGGAAGATCAAGTTCGTTAATGGCTGAAATCGGACCAGTGGGAGGTGAGGGGTTTAGAGGGGGGATTTTCGGAAAAATTCGAAATATCTCCGTTATTATGCGTCGGATCGAAAAATTGTATAGAATCAATCATATTGCAAATTAAATTTACTATAAATATTGTTCTATATATTTATTCTGTATCTTGAATATTAACCGAGATATTTGCATTTGTATTCTGCATTGGTTGGCAGGAGTGAGCTGTTTGGTACTTTCCGAAGAGAGCTCTGGCGGCCGTTTTCGTAACTATTCGTCCCTCGTGTATAAGTTTAGTGATCCCTTACTACTTACTACACTTGTTATTGGGCAGATTTCTCTATTGTAAAACTTCACGTGGGAAATCTGCTTAGTTTACGCAGCCCCTGCGTGACGGACTTTTCCTATATTGAGCAGGCATTATTATATTTATTCTTATATAATTATGCTTCAAGATTACCTTATTCAGTTTTAGTAATTTTACGTGTAAATATAATGCCTGCTTAATATAGGAAAAAAACATGCTTAATTTAATTAACAGTGAGGCTTGCTTGCTACATCAAATTATAATTAAATTATATAGACCAGAAAAACTAGTGGAAAATCGCCAGATTAAAGTACTCTTTCCTGCAATTTTATGTAAATATGAGACTCCTCCTTTCCTCCGCATGATTTTATTTCTTATTTCTTTAAATTAAGCATGCTTTTCCTATGTTAAGCAGGTATTTTTGTAATTATATACAGAGAATTGCTAAAAGTGAATTAAGTCATTTTTCTGCTTTAACTCCATTATGTATAAGAGTTAATAACTGAAAATATGACTACATTTGATCTGGTCAGATTAGCTTTAATAAAAGTAAGGCTAGCTGCGTTTGACTTGTTTGATTTAGTTGGTAAATTAAATTACTAACACAATAGGAAATACCATTAATACATCAAAATGTGTCCCAATTCCCTTCGAATAAAGTTCTTTTTGGAGCGTTCCTGTCACGCTTCGCTCTGCTCAAGAAGTATTCATATTTTATACTATTTTATTATAGCTAATTTTTTTTAATAATTTTGTAAATGAAATAGAAACCATTAAATAATGTTTAAAAACCCTTGTGGACTATAAAATAAATGTATATGGATTACAAAAAAAAAATTAAGTGGAGATTATTTAACAACGCTCTCTGGAATCCATGTTTTCTTTGTGATAGACATTTCTTTGAATGGGAGGGTTTTGCAGAGTAGTATTTGAAGAGGCAGAGAGGATGTTGGAGCGGGAAGCAATGCATAATTAAGTAGTGGATAATGTGTGTAGCGGCAAAGCGGGGACTCTGAAGTCTAAAGCAATAGGGGAAGCCTCCCAAGCTACACTCTACCTCTGTGGTTTTCCTCTTGTCTCATTCAATGAATTTGCCCTTGAAATTCTCCTCATTAATACTCTCAACGATAACCTTCTGGAATTCGCAGAATCTTCCGAATTATTTGTTTATTTTCGCAAAACCATTGATGATAAATGACCATTTAATTTATGGTAAATTACGATTTGTATATACTTAACATTGGAAAAAATGAATACTTCATAACAGTTTTCGCCGGCTTTAAACTGCCAACCTTAGAGCTAAAACCTGCACTGTGGAAGAACTTTCCCCGTAGACTTGTTTCAAAGATAATTATGTTGACAACTTTTATGTCGCAGCATTTTTCAATAAAATATGCCTTTTCTAAAATAAAGATTTGTGCATTTTACGGCTAAACGATGAGTCAAACAGTAAAATTCACAGATATAAACTCGTTTTAGAATATGATTTTCTACAAGAATCCGTCAAAAAAAGTAGGGCATTTCATTGGTAATTCCAAAGTTATTGTTGCTGGAGAAGTACTGGACAAGGTTACGAGTTTGAATATGGACTGAAAGGATTCTTCAGGCGTCCCAATTATGGTGCACTAAGCCTCTTGTATTAAAATAATTGAAGATTTCAAGGGAGGTGACACGGGAACTTGGGACACCCTGTATATATATATATATATATATATATATATATATATATATATATATATATATAGATCTATTTGTCAGTTACCGCTCTAGCTTTCGAAATTTTTGTTTGATCGTTACCAAACTCGATATTTAATCGTTTTAGGTATAAAGAAAGATCGAGGGAGGGGGTTTAGAGGAGGGATTTTCGAAAATTCTTTCAAAATTTGTCATACGACTAATTGTACATGTCAAAAGTAAAATAAGCAACTTAATTTTCATGTTTGTTGGAAGGGATATAAGATCTCGAATTTTCGCATTCCTAAGAGCAATTATACAGTTTATAACCTACGTCGGAACTATCGGAAACCGAGTTTTAGCAGATTTTCCTTAAGGGAAATCAGCTATTGAGGTCGTACTCATGACGCCATTTTCGAAAAGTTTCTTCAAATGTCCATCGATCCTACCCAGGAGATGAGGAAAATGAGGACCGTTCAAAATTATATATATATATATTTGTCTGTTAACGCTCTAGCGGTCGAAAGTTTTGTTTGATCGTTACGAAACTTGATATTAAACCGTTTTATGTAAAAAGAAAGATCAAGTTCGTTAATGGCTGAAATTGGGCCAGTGGCAGAGGGGGGTTTAGAGGGGGGATTTTCGAAAATTCAGAATATCTCCGTTATTATGCATTGGATCGAAAAATTGTATAGAAGCAATCTACCCTACGATTATTAATATAGTCTATTTTAGGTTAAAGGCACATTAATATGTTTTCGTTCCGATATTTAAACCGGAAGGAGACAGAAAAAGATAATAATTCTTGAAGTCGTTTAACAGAGTTGGATCCTTATGCAGAATGTAATTCTTATAATAGAATTACTCAGTTACATCATGCTATTCAGATATGTAAGAAGTCTTCTTTGATGTATTCAAGGATATTCGTTTGGTGGAGTTCCGTCTGGGTCAGTCGTGACTTACTTTTTTTTACTTTATATATTGGCCAACGGCAAAATCTATTCCTTCCCTTCTACTCTTTGAGGAAAGAATATATTACTGGGTCAACAACCTTATGCGTCGATTCCTTCCGTTCCTTCTGAACCTTAATATTTTTTTTTTTAGCCACTAAACTAGATGTTGACTCTAAAGTTGAAGTATGTACTTTGTTCAACTATTGTTTGAATTAGGTACTTATTTAATATGGATTGGATATTTACCCTTATATCTAAAATAAATCCCAAAATTTTCACAGTCCCATTTACTTACTTCATTCCATATATATAATCTTCTAATGCTACAGTAGCAAATATTGAACCATTTCAAGTAAGACTAAAGACCAATTTCGTTTATACTTGAAATCATAATAAGTGGAATGGGAGTCCAGAAAAGGTGAAAAACTTAAAATCCCAAATAGATCCCTTACTGTGAGCAAGATTGAAAATATTATATTAAATACAATTCGTTATTTGATATAATTTTCTATTCCTCGAATAAAAACAGAGTTGGTTTTTGTTTACAGCTTTCAATGCACCAATACAGCTAGTGAAAAAATATGCATTTGAGAACCCAGAAATGTTTTAATTTTTCAACAATTCCAGGTAAAATAGGGTTGCTCTAAGTAAATATATACAAACATACTTATATATGTATATGTATATATATATATATATATATATATATATATATATATAACATCTTTATATATAAGGTTTTAATAAGCTCAGTGATAATCTCTATATTTTAAATATTCATCGAATAAATTAGAAAGTTTGCGGTACAGAATGCCTGATTTTTATCATTGAAACTGGACTATCACAATTCATGCATTAAAAAACAATGGAACATAGTAAAACTAAGAGGGATTAATTCCATTTTGTCGGTGGTCTATGCCCTTCTGGATCACATGGTGTCTCTTAATGGAACGGAAAGGGAAATAAATCTGTGCAAAAGCTTATTTTTAGGCTTCATAATGAGTGAACAATTTTGTGTGAAACAAGAACAAATTGTAATATTGCTATATTTAGGACGAGTGTCTGAGATTCTGGGCAGAAAACTAAACAGGTAGAGCGTTGGTGATATTAAAATTATTGCAACTATCAATTATTTTAATAATTAGTAATTCATTAACCCTACTAGTAATTAATGTTATTTGCGTTCTATACGTAGTAGTATAAATATTAACAACTGAACGTTCAAGTAGTGTAATAAATGTGCAAATACATACATAAATAAATGACTAATTAAATGAAATTAGTGAAACATATAACTCCACGTACTGTCACAAGTTGAAGGTTTGCAAAGATGAAATGAACCTTCTTTAGATTGAGTAAACCTCAAGTGCCCGATAAAAATTGGTGTATGGTCACCAATAAGAAGATATAAATAGGAAAGTGAGAATGCCGCCCGATCCAGAGCTGTTAAATATATGCGCCCACTTTGTAGCCTCTAGAGTCTGGCTAATTAACTAGTTAGTATGTATGTAAACTATTATATAGCCAGCGTTGTCTTACTAGACAACCGTTAGCTCTAACCGTTGGTAATGGCAGAATTAAACTTTGCCATGGAAGAACATTTGGGAGATTAGAGTATAACAAATTATTATTTATTTGATATCTTACATTTTGTTAAAATGACAGAGGGTCATTCATATATAGTCCTGAAATGGATTTGAAACATGTGACAATGAACAGGTGGTTAGCTGAATTACGCCTTCTCTTGGCGTCTCACTCTAATTCAAAGTACTCAATCTCAAATTATGAAATATTTCCGAATCGTTTTAATCCAAACTTTCAATCTTAAATACAATTGAAATACAAATATTTTATAATTTAGTTGCACATACTTTTTTTTTTGCATATTATTTATCATGTGGGTGATTCATATTTGAATTTGTAACTATTGAGCGCTTCCTTATTTGCTTATAGAGTTGCTAGAGATTTTTACCATGGTGTAGTGATGTTTATTTGACTGTACATTATTTATTAACGACCACTTTTTGCAACTAAGGCTCACTGGGGCGGGTTATCTAAACGTTACCACCCTTTCTAGCCGCGTGGGACTAAGAATTTTATTTAATGAATTTCGTCTCTAAATAAATTTCATTGCTCAGGTGGTAATAGGTTTACCATGTGAGATTAAAGTCAACGCTTTAACTCAGATGGCTAACCTGAGTCCCACCTTTAATCTCACATGGTAAACCTAGAGTGGTGAGTTCAATTCCCGCCTTATGACGGAATTCATTAAATAAAATCCTTAGTCCCCCCCTGGCTAGAAAAGGGTGGTAACCTGTAGATAACCCGTCCCAATTAATCTTAGTTGCAAAAAGTGGACGTTAATAAATTAGTTTATTTTATTTGATTGTAATGAAGTAAAATTAAAATATTAATAGAAATTATAAATGACTGTTAATGATTCAAGTGGTGTGGTCCAAAATATTTAATTAGTTCATGGCTTCTCGAGCTTTGAAAATAAGAAGACCCAAACTATTGTTATGACCGTATTATCTGTTCTGGCTTTGTTCGATTACATTTTGAATGTAGCTGCATATCATACCGTTCAGTATAATATTTATACGATAGAGTTTAGAGGGTTTAACATGATTTAAGACAATACTCGGAATGGATCAAGTTGATAAACGAAAATGCCTTTAGCATGGCTGTATTTTATTGTTGCAAAGAGGCTTCCTCCATCTTTGATCGACCTCCCTGGCGGAGATATCATATTCCCCTTCCTGTTTCCAGCTCTAAATAATTCACCATCTCCCCTCACCTTCTTCCTGCCCTACTCCCTGCCCAGCCCCAGTCTTTCCCCATTATTTATCCTTCATGTCATCTCACATCATCATCTTTCCTTCCTAAATTATTTTTTGGTCCTTACAGTATCTACTAAAAGCATTTCTACATCTTCAAGTTCCATCAGCTCAAATCCTTTGTTCTGTTGCCAGTACACAATTATAGATGCCAAGTATATGATGCGCTTGAGATTGGAGTAGGTTAACACTTTTAGCAGATCCCCAGAGTGCTCATGTCGTGTTTTTCGAAAAATGTCCAACAATCTATAATGACGAAAATAAGGTCCATTCAAATCTCTCTCTCTATACACAAACACACACACACACACACACACACACACACACACATGCACGCACACACACACACACACACACAACGAATGCGAGTGGGAGGTTACCCTGCCGCGGTCCTGGCCGAAGACGAGAGGGGTTGGCATATGAATAAGGACGCTACGGCGTTTAGACAGTGGTTGGAGGAAACTGGTAATGGCGGCAAAAGATCTCATAGGTTTTTAAAGCCAATCGAAAAAAAAGTATATATATATAAAGCCCTCGTCCAAATTAATCTGGACCTTCTCTTTACGAACATCCTCCTTCTGCACCACACTCCATCAAATATACTATTAACAGAAAACTAAGAGAAATAATCCATTCTTTCCAACAGTTATGACAAAGATGATAAGAGTGCATAGCACATTAGGACCTGTTAATTAAAAAATCAGGAAAATATTATTCCGTACACTTTGAAACATAAAAGACCATTAAATAGTTCCTTAAAAAAATATATAAGCTGCAGTACATTTTGGCTCTCACATATGACTCCAATACTGAACTTAAGTATTAAAATGCGTCCTTTAGCTTAGATTTTTAGCTTAGAGTTCAGGCATAATTTTAGAATAATTGAAAACATGTTTAGAAAAGTAAATACTACATATAAAATCTATATGTGCAAAAACTATCCGGGAAAGCACATCAAAATTTTAAAAGAACATATTGCTTAACGATCAACGAAATATATTGAAAATGTAGTTCATAAACTAATAGACAGTCCAAGAAACAATAAAAGAAAAATGTTTTTACAAAATTAAAACCATTAACGCATAGAAAAGAAAATCACTCTCGTGGAGTGCAGGTAAATTGTACATTGGTAAATAGCTACAAGTGGGTGTTAGGTGAATGCCTTGGTACATCGGAGGTTCAGAAAATGTTTTCGTGGGAGTTTGAAGAGAATCATGGAGAAAAGAAGCTGAAGAACAAGGGGGTAGCTCCATTTTGTTTGTCCAGTGACAGACCATAAAAACTCGAGCAATAAGATGGAGAAAAGGAGGATAAAAACATAAATATGAAGGCAGAAGTGACTAATGTTTGTGACATATTTCTAACTCAAACTCACTAAGGTCGAAGAGTCAGCTGTTACATATTTGCATCTCCATTCTATGGTTGCACTTGTGTTGTCTCTAGTTATTAGCTATTCCTGTACTTCCGGTTTAACAATTAAAGTTATGCCTTATGGCATGTTGTAGAAGAATAATATAACATTATTAGCGTTTGAGCGGATCTCACTTCAAGAAAATTAGCTATTCAGGTGAAACACAAAGCGCAACATGAAATAGTAAAATATTGAAATACATTTTGGATCTAACGCTCTGCGGTAGTGAGTAACTGAGAAACGATCTGCCTGGTTTGATTATGAAGAGGGATTTTAAAGGGCTAAGTCAAAATTGAAACAACCCAAAGAATAATGGTTTAAGCCTACAATATAGAAACAAATCTATAAAATAAGGTTTCGTAATCAGAGAACAGCTCATACACTAGAAGAGCTGCAAGGCATTTTCGGGCATCTAAAGGACGTCCAATTATTGTGAAAAGGATTTTTTTCATTCCACTCACAGCGTGAAGTCCGTGAGCCCTATATTTTAGGAAACACAAGCACTGGGTCTTTTACGAAGTCACTAGTGATATAAAAATTGCGCCCTGCGATGAAGACGTTATAGCGAGAAGTAATCGCAGCCCTAAAAAGTGACAAGTCTCCTTGTCTGCATGAAATTTCGTCCGTAATCTGACGATGTATTAATCTCTGTTAAAAATAGCACAGTAATGGCTAGTTGAATGGAAGGATTCTCAAGAATAATCAAGTTTATGAGAACCTCTGAAAAGTCCGACACAGATGGTCCAGTCGATTTGAGGGAGTTCATCGTTTTGTACCCTTGACACACTTGAGCGATAGTAAGGGATGGCTAAAGAATAGGAGTAAATATGAAAACCTGAATGGTCGTAGGGATAACACTTTTTTTTTTTTTTTTAAAGTTTCTTAATGAAACAAATTTCAGAAAGACACTTTAGAGAAGTGTCTGCAAAACATGATCCTGGAGAGAGTAAAGGATATTTTAAACAAATGACAGTTTCATTTATAATTGTACATGTTTCATTATTATTATCTTATGTGAATCAAATGATCACAAAAATTTAAAAAAAATATATATATTTTTCCTATTATAAATATTAATATTTTATACAAAAATAAAAATTATCAATGAACAATTATTCTGAGTTGGAAGATAATATTAACTATCGAGGTAAAGTATAAAAACTTACGGTCCACTTAACTCTTTGTTAAACTGAAGAACCGATAGAAATATTTGGACTATGAATTCTCTCTGAATGTTTTACAAAACTAGGTTCTTTTATATGTTACACTTTGTAAAAATAAAAATATATCCTTTGATCTAATTAATAACGAACGAATGACTTTAGTTTATAAAATTTAAAGATTAATCTACCCACCACTATCCATTTTTATACTAATTCTTTTATTTCACTGCAAGAAAACCATTAGTACAATTGGAAATAAAAATATACTCAGAACACGCACTTTAAGCATGCAAGAAAGTTAAAGTATTTGTTCTGTTTTGAGTATTCTGGTTATTTAATCATTAATCAATGAGAGAACAGCATACAGTCATACAATCATTAATCATGTGTACTACAGTAAATGTTTACAACATCATAGTGTTATGTTAATTTTAATATTACATAATTCAGCCATAAATCATGGTCGTTTACTCTTTAATGGATCTCCAGGTATGCACAATTAGTAATTCATTAACCCATGAATTTCCAAAATACAAAGATATTAGCTTTGTTTTTCTTTCCCCATCACACAAATACCTCCTCGTCATTAATTTAATGAGCAATTAAGTTAGTATTTAATTTACTATAATGTTTGAAGCTTTAGTATGGTAGCTAATAAATGAAATTTCTGCCGCTAGAGGGCTAGGCAAATGTATATTCTTGAGTCTTCTTAATGAGTCTCTTATTTGCGAAAATTAAATACATAAAGGATTAGCAGAGAGTGTCGCAAATTTGGGAAGTGCGAGGTAGATCAAAGAAGCCGACAGGGGATCGAGTTCGTTCGATGCCTCTTCTGGAAGGGTCTGGGCCGTCCCTTTGATGTTTTTCCGCCAATAAGACACCCTGGCCGACCCTAGTCAGTTTTAGCAGATTTCCCCTAAGGGAAATCAGCTATTGAGGTTGTACTCATGACGGAATTTTCGAGATTTTTCTTCAAATGTCCATCGATCCTACCTAGTAGATGACGAAAATGAGGTCCGTTCAAAACTGTATATATATATATATATATATATATATATATATATATATATTTGTCTGTTACCGCTCTGGCGGTCGCAATTTTTGTTTGATCGTTACCAAACTCGATATTTAGTTGTTTTATGTAAAAAGAAAGATCAAGTTCGTTAACGGCTGAAATCGGACTAGTGGGAGGGGGGGTTTAGAGGGGAGGATTTTCGAAAATTCGAAAAATCTCCGTTACTATACGTCGGATCGAAAAAAATTACAGAATCAATCTTATTGCAAATTTAATTTACTATAAATATTGTTCTATACGTTTATTCTGTATTTTGAATTTTAACTGAGATATTTGCATTTGTATTCTGCGTATGCTCGGCAGCAGTCCATGTTCGGACTTTCCGCCATGAGCTCTGGCGGCCGTTTTCATAACTATTCGTCCCTCGTGAATAGGTTTAGAGGTTTCTTACTACTACAGTTATTATTAGGCAGATTTCTCTATTGTAAAACTTCACGTGAGAAATCTGCTTAGTTTACGCAGCTCCTGCGTGACGGACTTTCTATTTTGTTTACTCTCAGCTGTCTTGAAGATCAGTGCGACTTAGAGCAGTGAGGTAAAGTGTTTTTATAAGAAGAACAGTGTTGTGCCGTGACTGTAAGTAACATTGTAGTGCCGTGTTTAAGACAGTGCAGTGCCGCCTTTTATCTGAAGTTCAGTGATCGTGAGTGAATTATTGGACTGTGTAATCTGAAGAACAGTGACGCTATCAGCGCATATTGTGAGTAATAATTAAGAATAATTAACCAAGTGTATTGTCCATTGTTAAATAAATTTTGCAATGATAAAAACTGTGAAGCTTGTGTGTGTGTTTAATTTTGCAATCCAAAAGAACTCTTATTAATGACAAAACGTAACAATATGTAGGTCGAATGTGGCATACAGTTATATGAAGCAATTTGATATTGGGGATGTACAGTGGCATTTTTTATGAATATGTGAATAATGTGTGTGTGTGTATTTTGTTAACACTCCTCATTATATATATATATATATATATATATATATATATATATTTATATATTAGGCAGGTTGTGGACTTTTGAAGAAGTTTTTGGAACTGGCTAACTTCATTAGCCAATTTACCTGAAATTAAAAATCATACGTTGGGGGTTATGAAAACAGTATTCCATTTGTTTTTCAATAATTATTATTATTATTTATTAACGTTTACTTTTTGCAACTAAGGCTAATTGAGACGGGTTATCTATAGGTTAGCACCCTTTTCTAGCCAGGGTGGGACTTAGGATGTTATTTAATGAATTCCGTCACTGAATAATTTCCTTTGACCAGGCGAGAATAGAACTCGCCACTCTAGGTTTCCCATGTGAGATTAAAGTCAACGCTTTAACTCACATGATTAACCTCAGCTCCTGTTTTTCAATAAGAAGCAAAATTAATACACAATTTTCTTTTTCTCTGAAAACACTTAAGAATATTAGATAGGCGTGAGGAAGTACGATCTATGAATTACAAGAGATATAAGGCCCTGGAGAGTGAGAGAAAGCCAGAGGAGAGAAATGTGTCACGTCAAGGTGTTTTCTGTGTCTGTTAGAGGAAGCGTTGAATGATAAGCCAACATCTGTTGTAGCATTAAAGGAATGAGTGTACGTGAGGTCGACGAACTCCCTTCTACTGGAGATCTCTGTAATTTCTTATCTGATAATTTATAGCGCTAACAACACAGAAAAGAAACACATCTGATATTAGAAAAGTTATTGCATTATATACTAAATGCTTTCTCACACTAACTCACATTTCAAAAACTATTTTTGCTCTTGAGGGTGAATTCATTGGTGTGAAATGAGATTCATTGTATTTACTTCCTTGTTCGAGGCAATGGAAATATTTATATCTTAAATATTAAAATATATATCGAGAGAAATCTTTTGGTGTTCAGATTTCAACGGAATTATCGGTTTTAACCTTCATTGAACTGAACCCACATTGACTTGTTTCGCGTGGCGTATCTGGAATAACTAGAAAACGTCTAGACTTATAATGTTGAAATTTCATATTATGGATTGTTATAACGTCTTGTTATACATCTTTCCTTTTGAAAGAAATCTACTAAGGAAGAGAGGGGGGGGGGAGGGCAGAGGAAGCCGAAAACTACACTCGTCAAGTCAAACATTTTTACATATGTGTTAGGGATAAAAAAAATTGTTTTAGGCTTTTTTTGTTTATTAGGAATAGACCTAAAAATTATTTATTTATTTTATTTTTTTATTTATTTCATTTAAAGAGAGTTCCGCAACGCAGGCGATTTACTCATTATTAAAGTGTCATTAAAAAGTGAAATGCAAAAAAAAAACAACAAACGGAAAAAGAGTGAACTTTGGCAAATGATTTTGAAGCATATAAGGTGATATTGAAGCAAACGATATTGTACGATATGGAAACATCAGCGTAATGAACATTATATATAAATGAAAATGTAACTATAGAAAGAGGGGGGAAGAAAAATTAAACAAATAAAAAAAATGAGGAAAAGGGATAACAAAAAAAAATAAAATAAATAAATAGAAAATAAATAATATTAAAGTTTATACACCCTGCTAATATAGGAAATAAGTGAAGAGTGGTGTGTAGTAAGTGTAGATTGTAGTATGTAATATATGTTGGTGTCTTTTAGATGTTTAATGCCTGAGTCTATGTAACCACTGTTATCGGTCAAATTTCCTGTAAGTCATGTGGAATGTATAAATTGTTTCTTCGTCGACAGTTAGTCAATATGTGATGTACAGTTAAAGTTTCGTTGCAATGTCTACAAGTCGGTGTGCTCTTGTGTCCGTGAATCTGCAAGGAATGGCCAATGCGAAGTCTGGTCAGCACAACTTCCTCTCTTCGTGTGCTCCTGTTACTTGATGGCCATTCCTTAACCGTATGTTTTTTTTGTCTTAGTTTATTGTCGTTTGTGTTATCCCAAGATTGCTGCCACTGCTGTTGTAGTGCCTTTATGCATTCGGCTAGTACGTCTTGGCGCTCTGTACAGTTTATGTCAATGCCTGGTTTGTCTACAGTACACTTGGCAAATCTTTCGATGTCTGTACTTTCCTTGATGTTTGTATGTCCGGGTAACCATAAAAGACTAATGTGTATGTTACTAGAGTTTAGTCAGTGAAATTGTTCAAAAATTTTGATAGCCAAAGGATTTGTCGAGTAAATGTTGTTGAGTGTGTGTAGTGAGCTTAATGAATCTGTGCACAGCACTATTTAATTTTGGTATAAGAGCTAGATACAGGCGTCATTTTTAGTTGGTAATTATTGGAGCCAACTATCGCAGTAGAACCTGTACCACTTGCTGTCTTAGAGCCATCAGTATAAGCAAAGACACTATTAGCTTTGTCACCCAATACCTAGAAATTATATTCCATGATGTTTTTTGATGTATGTTTTGGAACCGAGATATTGTATATAAATTGTATATGAAATAATTTTAAATGAAGTCTTTTTTTTTTATAATGACAATTTGTTCATCAATTTAAAAGAAGAGCAAGGACGTCGTGTGTGGTGCCTAAAGCACTTTTTTATGTACATATGTCTCTAATGAATGTTGATTAATGTCTGTTTATTAATGTTCTAGCGGGCGGGATTTGTGGTCGTTACTATTCTAAATATTTGTCATATCCTGGCAAATTATAGGTGAAGTTCCTTTAAGTCCATCATTGGACTGGAACGAGTGATTCAGATGAGAGGTGAAACCTCTGAGTCACATCAAAAAATATTTTCGCAAGCAAATTTTCTTGTTCATTGTATCCTATTGATTTTATTCAATTAACAAATTAATATATTTTCCTTACTTCTATGGGCTGCACTTATTGCTGGACCTGACCTCCACAAATCCTCCTTCAGCCACCTTTGCCTCCGTTTACTCCTCTTCTTAATCAGACAATATTTTCCAAGAAAGTCCCTAGGTGTCCATTCTATTGGCGTTTCCGAACATTGCGCTACATTTTTTAATAAATAGCATCTGTGTCTATTCATCCTCGATCTTTGCTGTTCTCGCTCAGCTTCAGATGTCTATTTGTAGTCCCTACCCTTCCAGACCATTACAGTACGTTTGTTTAATAGCAGGCATGTTTTCGATCCGAGTCATGAATACGCGGAAAACGGTGAAAAACAGTTTAGTACAAAGAGTAACCGAGTAAAAATTATTCGGACCGAGGTGATTCTATTCTATAATAGAAATAAATGTTATAGAGACTGAAATAATAAATAAATAGTAATATTTGTATAAAAAGATGAATATGTACACGATATGAAAAATATAAATTCAATATTTTTTCATACATGTAACAGGCTATTACATTAGTTTACATTTAATTTATTATTTTCTCTCCCTTCCTTTAACGAAGTATCTGGCTTGTAATGCTCACGTGTGCAGTGGCTTCCAATAAAGACTTCAACCATTGAATTGTTTTGTAGTAATTTATTCTCAGTTTTTTCTTCTTTCTCAGAGTGAAGTCGGGAAACAGCCATCCCACAACCAATAAATCTTGAAGAAAACAGATTCTGTAATGTTCCATGACCTACCTAAAAAAAATTCTATGGACAGACTTCCAACTGCAACCATAAAATCCTTCTTAGTCAGAACGGCACGTCTTCCTAGTGTCTAACTACTAGATTACTGGAAAGTAATTTCTTTTGAAAAATAAAACCTACGGCGATTGGATGTCTAATTCTCTATAAAATTGCCACGCTCTTAACCACTGACATAAGACTTTCTTGCTAATACCAACTTCATTATTATTATTATCATGAATTATTCAGTGTGCCTTAGTTAATTCTGTCCATAAACTATGAGTTTCATTTATTTGTATTAGGGGGTTTAGAAAGAGAGCGGAAAGTTTTGAGAAACTAAAAATGAGACCTAGTAGCCTTGACAGATATTTTGGAAAAAAAACCAGAAAGGTCGGGAAGAAGACAGTTCAAACCCAAAAGACAAAGGTGAAATTTTAAATACACAAACAGCTGGAAATATTTCAAACTCTCAGGTGGGAGTGAGTCCTCAGAGAGCTAAGAACAAGAAACAAGAGAAGGAAAATAAACAAACCATATAGCAAATAAAGAAAGAAAAATTGGCAAAAATTGGCACTCTAAATGCAAGAACACTACGGGATTAGACGAAATTAGAAGAATTAGAAGAGGCCCTTGACAAGATAGAATGGGATATAATAGGTCTAGCAGAAATAAGGCGCAATTTCGAATTTATTGGGGAGACATCAAGAGGTAACTTGTTAGCTCATAGCGCCGCTGTCAATGGAAACTATGGAACAGGATTCATTGTTAATAAAAGGTTAAGAAAGAATATGACAGAATTTCAAAGCATATCTCCTAGAATAGCCAAGTTAGGTATCAAACTCAGGGGAATCCTTCACACTTTCATTCAGGTTCATGCCCCAACCTCTGCAAGCACGGAGGATGAGATAACTGATTTTTATGAGGAACTGGAAACAGTTCTAGCAGGAAATAAAAACAGAAGATTCTGCACCGTGTTAGGTGATTTCAATGCGAAGGTCGGCAGGAGAAAAGTGGAAGATGGCGAAGCAGTTGGAAAATATGGGAAAGGACATAGAAATTCACAAGGAGAGCTATTATTGGAGTTCGTCCTTAGGAATCAATTGAAGTTGCTTAATAGCTTCCATAAACTGTCTTGGGAAAAAAAGTGGACTTGGAGGAGCCCTAATTATGAAACTCACGAAATAGACTATATTCTTAACCTCAATAAAAAATCAGTGAAGGGTGTTGGCCCTATCAGGAATTTTAATTTTGATTCTGACCACAGACTGGTTGCCGGCTACTTGATTATCCCGAAAAGACGTTTTTTTATTCGAAATCGCGCTAGTAGATCTAAAGGTATATCGCCAAAATTCGAAGAAAATCTCAGGAATTTGTTTGCCAAAATTGACTTAATGGAAGGAAATGAGGTTGAAAGGATATACTCAAAAATTCTTGAAAACATCAAAACAGCCAAGGAGCTACAACAAGTTTCCAAAAAAGAAATAAATTTACCCAAAAGAAGTTGCAAACTGTCAGATGAGACCAAGGAAATTATTGAACATAGAGAACAGTTAAATAGAATCGTAAACAAAACCCCCCAGCAGAAAATCCAACATGTGGAACTCAGAAAACTGGCCCGGAAAAAGATCAAGCATGATATTAAGATATACGAGGAGAAGATTATAAATGAATGCTGGGATACAAATGGTTCAACTAAAGAAATTTTTAGAAAAATAGGAAATATAAATAAATCATATATAAGCAGCATTAAGTCTTCATCTGGAAGAGAAGTTACCAAGAGAGAAGAAATAGTAGAAGCAGTGACACAATATTATGAAAAACTTTACTGTGACAAAGAGACTGAAAACAACACAGGGGCAGAACCTGACAGAGAAATAGAGGGAGAAAGCAAAAGTAATAGGAAAATGGAAGACCTCAGCATCATGAAAGAAGAAGTTGAAAAAGCCATAAGGAAACTGAAACGGAAAAAAGCTGCAGGATCTGATGGCATTCCTAAAGAACTAATCCTGATGGGGAAAGATGTACTGATTAAACCCCTGACCCTTCTATTTAATAAAATATTGGAAAAAGGTCAAATTCCTCAAGACTGAGTAAAGTAAAGTAAAGTAAAGTAAATTGATTATTTTATTTAAAAAGGGCAGCAGAAAGAACATTGGAAACTATCGCCCTATCTCCCTCACATAATGTCTATATAAACTATTCTGTAATATACTGAGAGAGAGAGAGGATAATAAAATCCATCTATGAAGATCACAATGAAGAACAAGCAGGTTTTCGGCCTAAGTATAGCACCATGGACCATTTACAGAGCCTCAACCAAATAATTGAAAAATGTTCCGAATACCAAAAGAACGCTTATTTTTGTTTTGTGGATTACGAAAAGGCCTTCGACTCAATCAAAAGAGAATATATCTGGCAAGCTCTCGCAGAAAGTGGAGTTGACTCCCTCTATATAGGCATAATAAAAGAAATGTACCAAGACTCAGTGGGATTCGTGTCTTTAGATAAAAGAGACCGTACTTTCAAAATTGGCAGGGGTGTAAGACAAGGATGCCCTCTATCTCCAATCCTATTCAACTGCGTCCTGGACAAAATTTTCAGTGAATTGAACTGGACAGAGTTAGGCCTAGTGATCAACGGTAGCTTCCTCAACAACCTCCGCTTCGCAGATGACTCATGCCTGATTGCGGATAATATAGCAGACCTACTAAAAATGCTCACAGAACTTATGAAGGTTAGCACAAAATATGGCCTGAGAGTTAACCACCAAAAAATCTGTATTATGTCAAACGCAGAAAAACAGCAGTTGTAATTGAAGGGAAGGAATTCGAGTATGTAAAGGAATATATCTACCTCGGACAGTGTGTGTCTTTTAAAGGAAGAATGGAAAACGAGCTTCAGAGAAGAATCAAAATAGGATGGTCTAAGTACTGGTCACTCAAGAAGATCTTCAAAGGCTTCAGTGACAAGTTGAAAAGCAAGGTGCTGAGTATGTGTGTTTATCCTTCCATACTCTACGGAGCCCAGACCATGGTGCTTACAGCCAGAGCAGATTCCAAGCTGAATTCGACACAGATGGCTATGGTCAGGAGTATACTAGGAGTTAAAAAGAGGGACAGGAAGAGAAATGTGGATATTTTAAAAAGAGTGCCGGTGAAGAACTTCAGAGTTGAAGCACACCGATTGAAGTGGGGTTGGGCAGGTCATCTGGCTAGAATGAATGACAAGCGATGGGCGAAGGTCTGCACAGAATGGATCCTGTGGGAAGTGGTCAGGAATAGAGGAAGACAGTGCCTGAGATGGAGGGACGAGCTTACTGCAGTCGTTGCCAACAATTGGTGGAGAGTGGCGAGAGATAGAGAATGGTGGAAGAGGACGGTCAGAAAACTTTGACAATTAGGATGGACTCCTTATTATACCTCCTAATGGGAGAGGCTTTTATCCTGTAAAAAGGATGCCAATAAAGCTATTATTATTGTTTGTATTTTCAATATTTTACACTCCCACCCCTTCCAGAGAGACCCTGGAGAGGGCAGCAGAACTTTCATAACACAAAAACATCTTCATATAGCTATCTTAGGTTCGAATAGTCATGCCTGGTCAAAACGGAGGGGTCAATGATTATGAAGCACCCAGTGTGTGTGTGTGTGAAAGAGAGAGGGAGTGTGTCTCTATGTAAGCATTAAATTATCTCTGACTGAGAAATATAATTTCATCTTGTAAAGGAGAAAACTTCTGATTTTCTTTGATGGCTCATAAACTTATATACTATAGCCTTAAAAGATTATTCTTGTATTCATTCACCTTTATTGCACCATATTCCATAACACTGAATATAGAAGACATTGTGATGTTGACTACTAAAAGACTATGGAGGAAATATAACTCATTAAACCCCCACGAAAACACTTCTTCCATTGCGGCGTTATAAAAGACGCTTTTATGACGTTTTGACGTCTGGGTCGTTAACTCCGGTTTATACTGTCCGGCTTTTTAAGGTCATATTAAATCTTTACTCTTTGGTCTTGAGATTTTTAAACCTTATTTTTCTGACACCTCTTATTGTATCATAGCTGTAGATTTAAAGTTAAGTGAGACATTTCGCTGGACACGTTTCATAGTGTTTTAATGTTCGGGTTTTTATAACGTACAATAACAAAACTTGAAAGTAATAAGGCACTATAATTTATAAAAAAACAAACAACTGGTCGAAAAATAAAAGATTGAAGAACACAAAATGCAATAAATAATAATAATCGGTCTTTGGATAAATAACAACAAAATGTTTCGGAGCAGAGTTCACAAAAACACAAAAAACACAACTGCGAGAGTAAGAGGTCAATTTTACACACTAACTGCAGGATATTATGAGATTGCTCGCAGTGTAGCCACCTTAAAATTAGATTAATTGTTTTAGGTTAAATAGTTCCTGGCAACACTGTCACTGAGACCACGTGGCAGCTAGTAGGGTTAGGTTAAGGGTTGCTACAGTGTCTTAAACAAGTGATTTCGGTGACCCAGTCTTAAATCTTTTAAAGCAAATCAGAAATATATTATATGCAATTGCGAGAACAATGGAATAGTTTCCTGATCTCAATATGAAGTTTTTCAATCTTATTAAATAACATGGAAAACTAAGGAAAGAACTTTCTTTTAACATATAACATGGGAATCCATGGAACAGTTTCCTGAACTAAATATGAGGTTTTTTGTTAACATATAACATGGAAAATCACGGAATAGTATCCTACGGTTAATATAAAGTTTTTGTTAACATATAACTTGGGAAATCATGGAACAGTTTCCTGCTGAAAGTATGAAGTTTTTTGTTAACATATAACATGAGTAATCATAGAACATTTTCCTGCTGCAAATATGAAGTTGTTATTTAACATATAACATGGGAAATCATGGAACAGTTTCCTGCTGAAAGTATGAAGTTTTTTGTTAACATATAACATGAGTAATCATAGAACATTTTCCTGCAGCAAATATGAAGTTGTTATTTAACATATAACATGGGAAATAATGGAACAGTTTCCTGCTGAAAGTATGAAGTTTTTTGTTAACATATAACATGAGTAATCATAGAACATTTTCCTGCTGCAAATATGAAGTTATTTAACATATAACATGGGAAATCATGGAACAGTTTCCTGCTGAAAGTATGAAGTTTTTTGTTAACATATAACATGAGTAATCATAGAACATTTTCCTGCAGCAAATATGAAGTTGTTATTTAACATATAACATGGGAAATAATGGAACTGTTTCCTGCTGAAAGTATGAAGTTTTTTGTTAACATATAACATGAGTAATCATAGAACAGTTGTTATTTAACATGGGAAATCATGGAACAGTTTCCTGCTGAAAGTATGAAGTTTTTTGTTAACATATAACATGAGTAATCATAGAACATTTTCCTGCTGCAAATATGAAGTTGTTATTTAACATATAACATGGGAAATCATGGAACAGTTTCCTGCTGTAAATATGAAGTTTTTTGTTATAATATAACATGGGAAAACATGGAATAGTTTCCTGATGGTTTTTGTTAACATATAACATGAGAAAACATAGAACATTTTCCTGCAGCAAATATGAAGTTGTTATTTAACATATAACATGGGAAATAATGGAACAGTTTCCTGCTGAAAGTATGAAGTTTTTTGTTATAATATAACATGGGAAAACATGGAATAGTTTCCTGATGTTTTTGTTAACATATAACATGGGAAAACATGGAATAGTTTCCTGAGTTTTTTTTTAACATATAACATGGGAAAACATGGAATAGTTTCCTGATGTTTTTGTTAACATATAACATGGGAAAACATGGAATAGTTTCCTACTGAATATATGTAGTTTTTGTTAATGAGGTTTTTTTTTATTAGGATATACCATGTGGAATCCATGGAATAGTTTCCTGCTGTTAATATGATTCTTCACTGATCAGTGTCACTACTAGAGAACGACTGTAGAACACAATAGAATTATGTTTATTTCTTTAGTCACCATCTGTCATGACTACCTGATAGTTGAACTGTCACTGGTCCTGCTAGTTATCCTTTTTTCAATCATAGATTCATTTACTCCCACAAACTACAGAAATTTGAATTCTTCCCAATCACTGATTAATACATAGATCGATTTTTTTTTATCCACCCTACTTACCCCTGCTTATCGTTGTCCTATATGAGTAGCAAAATGCATGCAAGTTCCAAGGTCATCTAAAATTTTAATTATCCAGTTTCATGCTGAACTGTAAAAGTTTTTGAGTTAAATTATTATAAGAAAATTTCTTTCTAAATATCGAAAATTCACTTGGAAATTTGCCGAGTACTGAGGTTTTTCACGACAGAGGCATTTCAATATATTTATCGAGACTCATGAATGGACAAAATAAATAAAATGTCTGTATGAGTTCTGACAGTTTCTTTTGTAAGTTTTCTCCTTTTAAAACTAGCGTCGTAAAGTACCGTTTTGAGTGATGAGGGTTATAGAATAAAAGCGGGAGAGGGTGCTGGGGGCCCAGACACCCAGACTAGTGGTGTTGGGGCGAGCATAAATAGGGACACCACGCTACTACGCTTTGGGTCAGCGACCTCCTCCATTCTGTAATACACAATAACGCAAATCAATTAAAATTGCAAAGTTTATGAAACCATTAACTACATTTTTGAAAAATTTCTCCATAATTATACATTTTATAAGAAATTATCAGAAAATGAAAATTAGTTTGGATCTTAATACTTTACGAATAACACATTTAGATAGGTTTAAAATTTAAAAGAATTAATTTGTAAGAATTGTAAATATTTATGCTTCAGTTACTTAAATTTCTTGAAAAATATTTATAAAGTTTTAAGTTTAGAATAGTAACTATTTAAAGAGGTATTCCCCTTAAAGAAAATGAACTATTGAGTTTGTACTCATGATGAGATTTGCGAGAAAGTTCTTCAAATGTTATTTATTTGTTTATTATTATTTACGTCCACTTTATGCTACTAGGCTAATCTACAGGTTATCACCATTTTCTAGCCAGGGTGGGCTCAAGGAGTTTAGTGAGTCCATCACTAAATAAATTTCTACTGCCTAGGGCGGCAATCGAACCCACCACCCTAGGCCACGCAAGATTAGGACTCTAACTCGCACGGCCAACCTGAGCCCCAGTTCTTCAAATGTCCATCGATCCTACGCCAGAGGTAACCAAAATGAAGTAAGTTCAAAGCTATATATATATATATATATATATATATATATATATATATATATATATATATATATACTGAACTTCGCGGCAGTCGTGGTGCAAGCTAGTGCTCCTAACACCTTCTTATTCTTAACCTTTTACTACTACCATGGGTCAAAAATGACCCGAGCATAAAATAAAATTTAAGGATTCTCTGGTTCCTTGCTAGGGAGCACCAACAGGTATCATGTATTCACCCCTTAGTGGCAGCTGTTACAGGTAACCTCTTCGTCTTGTTGCTGTGATTACCTGGGTCTGTCTATTTAATGTTTTGGGGTCATTTTCTTCCCGTGTTAGTAATGACGTTATTAAAATGTTGTTTAAAGTATTCATAGTGATATGACTAATTAGGGTTTTATTGTGGATGGCAGGCATTATAAGGATTAGTTGGCATATATGAACGAAGATGATAGAAGTCAGAATCCTGAAGAATCTTAGAAGAATGAGTAATTACATTGACAACAGCCCATTCGTTCTGATCATGATACAGATTCAGAAATACAGGTAAATGAGGCTGAATCCTGCAAAACTTCTGACCAGAATCATTGAGCAATATACTATAAATGTAATAACACAGATTGCAAGAATCACTCTGAATCTAAATGTCTCTGCTGGAACTGTAAGATAAATTTTAATTTAATTATTAGTGTAGCAGAGAGCCCCTCACAGTTTCTTTATTATATAAGATATTGAATTACTTTCGGTTTCAGAATGAGCAGAACACGCTTTAATATGATAAGAAGAATGACGGCGTTCTTAAAATTCATTTTTACATATTGATTTTTATACTATTAGAAGACGGTTTTTTTTTGCACTTTTTTTTCTAATTCAAATATAATTTTTGGAAAGTTTAGAAACAAGTTATTTTTATTGTATTTGTATTTTAAAATGTGCCACCTTTGTTATGTATTCCATTAAAAAATTAAAAAAATTTTGTCTGGGTCATAAGGCACCCATGGTAGTACTTGCGTAACTTTAAAACATGGTAGTAGTTGAAGGTTAAAAGGCACTGAAGATGGAGCTGTTGCACTGAAAGTGCACTTTGTCTAAATAAAACGTATTGTAGAGGAAAACAGGCCTACTGTGTACATGCAAATTGATTCGTTCCTCTACTACCCATCTTCCCTGGAAGAACTAATGATCAAGTACTTTAATGGATGTTATCGAACGAGGGGGAGTTCGAATAGTTAAAATTTTTTCGCTATTAAAAGTCGGAATGAAAAATTGTTCAGGACCAATTTTATTGCTAATGTAATCTATAATTATATAAAATTGTAACCTCTGTCTGTACTTTGATTTTTTTCGCGAAATTTCACGATAACTTTTCGTTTCACATGTCATAGACACCATATCTGCATTTTGTTTCTTTCGTGTATGTTTGTTTGTTTGTTACCTTTTCACGCATAAACGGCTGAACCGAATTTTATGAAACTTGGTATGTATATTACTACTAACCCAACTTAGACTTTAGGCTATATTAATTTTCTCTGAGACGAACAGGAGTGGGGGTTATAAGGGAAGCCTGAAATTTAAAATAGCGATATTTCGTTTTCTATTGGTTTTTCGGTAAATATGCATATAACAAAAGTTGTTTATTTTGTTATTAAGAGTAACTTTTCTTATATACACTTTTGTCGTATACCAAAGTTTAAATGCGTTATACGCTAAAAATTATAGCGGGAGTCAACAATATTATTTGCCAAAAAAGACTCAACCGAACTAAATAAAACTCGGTATGTGTATTAGCAGTGAGGTCTTCATTATAATAAGCCATACCAACATTTCTATGGACGGGCAGGAGTGGGGGTTATAAGGGAAGCCTGAAATTAAAAATAGCGATATTTTGTTTCCTATTGGTTTTTCCGCAAATATAAACATAACAAAAGTTGTTTATTTTGTTATTTGGAGTAACTTTTGTTATATACACTTTTGTCGTATACCTAAGTATAAATGAGTTATACGTTAAAACTTTAGCGGGCACTAACGGCTGAACCGAACTTAACAAAACTCGGTATGTCAATTAGCATTAATTCTTCCATGATTATAAATTATATTAAAATTTTTAGGTTCGAACGGGAGGGGGGTTATAAGGGAGGCCTGAAATAAAAATTCACCATATTTACATGTATAAGAGACGGGAAATATAAAAATATCGAAGACTGTGAAGCCTTATCGAACAAATAATTCTATTATTAGCAAATCCACGGCAAAGATGGGTATCAATCCTAAACACTGGGACGGGTAAATGTCAAAATATTGTGCAATGCGAAGCCTGCTAAAAAATACCATCACCATTCAGGCTCAAATGAATTCCCGGGCGAAGCCGGGTATCTGAGTTAGTGTTCTATAAATGTTGATACCTCCTTCCCACGCTCCTTCTCAAGTCACAATAACAATAAGCAGTTGTATCATGAACCACTTTTTTTCGAAAGTTACATTCCTATTATGGTTTCTATTGAACTTTTACTATGTGAGTCAAATGGACATCCTTAGAGCGTTTCCGTCATAAATTTTAAGACTGCGTGGTTTTGACTAGAAAAGGTTTACTTGATAAACACAATACTCAATATTTAACCATTTAATGTTACTCATAAGTCAATAATGGCTCAAGTATGACCACCTGGAATAGGGGAGGGGGTTAGAAGGAGGCAATTCTTTAATTCAAAATATCTAAGTTATAAGGAATCGAGCTAAATTACTTTCCTTGCTCTACAATTATTGTTCTATATAATTCGTATATTGGTAGATGTGGGAGGGCAGATCTGGGAAACAGGTCTTAATAACAGAAAGTCTTCCCCCTAATTTCATTATTAAAGCGCAAGACCTTTCGGCACTAACGTGCCATCATCAGGTGCTAACAAACAAACAAAAAGAAACATGCTTAGGCCAAGTGATGTATCCAATAATTACATTTTGACATATTTAAAAGTAAATTAAATTAAATTATTTATTAACGTCCACTTTTTGCAACTGAGGCTAATTGGGACGGGTTATCTACAGGTTACCACCCTTTTCTAGCCAGGGTGGGAGTACGGATTTTATTTAATGAATTCTTTCACTAAATAAATTCGTCTGCGTATTTAAAAGTATATTAAATATTAATTTTATTTGACTTTAACTATTTTTAATTAATTAAACTTTAACATTGTAGCAGCTGGGCCGGCTCAATAACAGCTCTGAACCTAACCCCTACTAGCTGCCACGTGGTTTCAGTGACAGTGTTGCCATAGACAATTTAAACTAAAACAATTAATGTAATTTTAAAGTGGGTACACTGTGAGTAACCTGAAAGTTACCTTCTTAGTTAGTGTGAAAAATATAGCGTGCCCTCGCAGTTGCGTTTATTAGTGTTTGTTGTGTTTTTGTGAACTCTGCTCCGAGCCATTTGTTGTTATCTATTCAAAGACAGATTGTTATTATTTATTGCATTTTGTGTTCTTCAATCTTTTATCTTTCGACCAGTTGTAAGTTTTTTTTTTATTAAATTATAGTGGACTTATTACTTACAAGTTTTGTTTTTGTACTTCATAAAAACCAGTCCATTAAAACATATTCGTTTTATGTTTGACTTCGATTTTAATATTTTTAAGATAGGACTGTTTTGAGAGACTGATTTTAGTATGTAATTCTATTTTTGTTCAAATATTTCAAAATTTAATTATTGGATACATCACTTGGCCTAAACATGGTTCTTTTTTGTTTCTTTGTTAGCACCTGATGATGGCACGTTAGTGCCGAAAGGCCTTGTGCGTTAATAAAAAAATAGGTGGGAAGACTTTCTGTTACTAAGACCTGTTTCCCAATGGTTGTTCTATACATTTTTTTTGTAGCTTAAATATTGAACGAGCTATTTGTACTTCTACTCATTAGTTTTTTCCCAGAAATAGATAATATATTGTGAAAAGAGATCACAGTGTGTCTTACCACTGCTTGACAAATCTGCTTAGTTTAAGCAGCTTCTACGAGTTAAACTTTCTAAGCAAGATACTTACTTACGTAAAAAGTAACGCTGAGGCTAATAAAAATGGGTCCAGGGAGCATGAAAACGAATAATTCCAGTGAAATCTGAAAAACGAAAAGTTTTGAGATTAAAATATTTTCTTTGCTTCGTTCAAAAAATGAAAACCCAAAACCTGAAAACACAAACGTAAATATAAATTAATTAAGGAGATTTTGTATAGGTGAGATAATTAGAATATCCTTAAGACCTGTTTATATCTTCGATTTAACGTTCTTTGTATTGCCAGATTATTTGGGGAGATTATTAGCCAATTAAAGCCATAAGTGTTTTAATTCTTTAGAAACCGCACTTGAACGCATTATAGTACACCGCAAAATGTGAATGGTTTTTTCTACTGGAGTTGTTAAGTTGAGCCGGTCTGCATTCATAAATCAAGTAGATGAGTTCTGTCTTTGTGTTGTAATCTTGCTCGGTGACCCGTGTCCATCCACTCTATACAAAAAATGGGGGAAAGCCATCAATTACATCCTTCACTCTACTTCTATTCATGTATTAAATTCGCTTCTGTTCCACATAATTTTACATCTCTCAAGAGCGCTCTTGCTAAAATTAAAAGGCCGTCACAAAGGTTTTGCGTAAACTAAGAAAATTTCCCATGTACTGTTAGATGGCGTGCTGATATTATCTCGCCATCTATTCTCTATTTCTCTCAAAGAATGAAGCCTACGTAAAAAAACAACATTCCGTCACGCAGGGGCTGCGTAAACTAAGCAGATTTCTCTCGTGAAGATCAATAATAGATAAACCTACATACTGCTAAAACAATACCACCCTGAATATTGAATGAATAAATACAAACGGTAATAAGAAATCTTTCAGTAAATTATAATAATTCCCGACGGGAAGCGTCTGAAATGTAAATAAACAGGTCTGCCAACCTCACTTGAAAGAAACCAATTACTGAAATATATCAGAATATAACACATTACTTTTATTGAAAACTATTTACTACATCTAGTAATGCAATTTATAATGAATCATAATAATTTTTATCTCAATCAATAAAATTTTTGTAGCCCAAAATTTAAGAGGGGGGAGGTCACAAGAATATATTTGCATCTATCTCGTATATTAAAGGTCTCTGGAAAATAATTCTTGGAAATTTAAGCTTCGAATAATGTGGTTTATTATATAACAGAGAATTGTTTATGTAACACGAGTTGACACGAGTTGGTATACTGAAGGCTGAAAAATTGTAAATACCTCGGTTAATATTCAAGATAGAGAATATATGTATATAACAATATCTATAGTGCATTTAATTTGCAATAAGATTTATTCTGTATACATTTTCGATCCGACTAATAGTAACGGAGATATATTGAATTTTCAAAATTCTCCCTACTAAATCCCCCCCCCCCCCTTTGTCTGATTTCAGCTGTTAACGAACTTGATTTTTCTTTTTACTTAAAACGACTAAATATCGAGTTTGGTAACAGACAAATATATAGATATGTATATGTATCACACATACTATATATATGTATGTGTGTGTTTTGTGTGTGTGTGTGTGTGTGTGTATATACAGTTTTGAACGGACCTCATTTTCGCCATGTACTAGGTAGGATCGATGGACATTTAAAGAAAAAATTCGAAAATTGCGTCATGAGTACGACCTTAAGGGAAATCTGCTAATAATTAAAATGTTAGTTGAAATATTTAGGAAATAAAGTACTTACATAGAAATTGGGTGAGTATAAGTGGGGCAGAAAGAAACCCGAAATAAAAATACAAATAACTCCCTTAATATTCGAGTGGGAGAAAGCATTTATAAAACAATAGTTCTAGAAATAAAATTCCAACAACTTGGCTTATATAAACTTTTTCGATCCAACTCGTAGTAACCGAGTTATTACGAATTATCATTTATCCCCGCCTCTAACCCCCCCCCCCCCCTTACCCTCAGGTCGATTTCAGCAACTACTTAATATATTATTTAAATGAATTTAGAAAAATCATATAGTTTAGAATATATAGTCTTAAATTACGAAGTAACGCCGAACATATTTGCATAGTATGTTGCATAACATTCATGATAATAATATTTGGTATTTAAGCTTCGAGTGGTCCATGATATACTAGCTTATTGCTAATATGACATGAGTAAGCGTGCCATTGGAGGCCAAAAACGAAAAATTATCTCGGTTAAATTCCAATTATTCCAAAAACGTTCGTTACACAGGTGTTGCGTTAACTAAGCTGACTTCCCACGTGATTCACGTATTTGCATTTATCTCAAAACGAAAAAGTTCTATGAGAACAATATTTGGTATTTAGGCTTCAAATATAACAGCTTATTGTTAATATGAAATTAGTAAGAGTGGGGGCGAATGCCAAAAACTAATAAATGTGTATATCTCGGTTAATAATCAAAATAGCGAAAAACGTATGTAACAACATTTATTGAACATTACATTTTTATTAAGATCGGTTTTTAAAATATTTCGATCCGACCCATAATAACTTAAACATTAAGAATTTTCGAAATTCCCATCTCCCAGCCCCTCCTCTCACTGGTCGGATTCTAACCATTAACGAAATTGATCTTTGGTTTTAAATATCGAGTTTGGTAACGATCCAACCAAACTTGCGACCGATAGAGCGTTATATATATATATATATATATATATATATATATATATACACACACACATATATAAATAGTTTTGAACGGACCTCATTTTCCTCATCTCTTGGGTAGTATCGACGGACATTTGAGGAAGTTTTTCAAAAATCTCGTCATAAGTACGACCTCAATAGCTGATTTCGCTTAAGTTACTAAGTAAGAAAAAATTTTATATCAACATTTATAGACAATCCAATTTTTAAAAAGACATTAACGTAATTCTTTGGAATTTTCCAATTTCCCTTCTAACCCCCTCCCCTCCTACTTGTCAAGAGTCAAGGCAAAGCTAATGAACTGCATTTAGTGGTTGTTACTCAGGTCAATACTGATTCATCTAAAATGTCCAGAGCTATTTATAAAATCGATAACGGATAAAAGCTAATAATATAATCAATAGAATTTTTTTTGGCGAGCCTTTTTCCAAATCTGTAAAGGTCGGAGGTCAAAACCGAATTTCATTAAGAAAATTGGGGGTGGGGCTCAGGTTAGCCATGTGAGTTAAGGCGTTGACCTTAATCTCACATGGTAAACCTAGAATGGCGAGTTCGATTCCTGCCTGGGCAAAGAAATTTATTTAGTAACGGAATTCATTATATAAAATCCTTAGTCTCACCCTGGCTAGAAAAGGGTGGTAACCTGTAGAGAACTCGTCGCAATTAGCCTTTGTTGCAAAAAGTGGACGTCAATCAATAATTTAAATTTAATTTATGAAAATTGCTTTAACTCTGAGGTATAGATATATTTAGAATAATCAGCGTTTCTGCTATTTTGCAACACGGTTACGTGCTATTTTGAACATTTGTGTGTATAAAGTGAGGTACTATTCCTTAAATGTTTACCATGTTGGCTTTAGTATTTAATTATTTTATTATGCTCTTGAAATCGTGAAAGATCTAGGGCACTTGGTTATTTCTTCCCTTTATTACAGACAGAAAGATTTAAACAGTAGTTAGTAAGTTTCTTTATGACACAGCGAAGAGTATCTTTAATGCTTTCTCTAACTTATCAAAACATTCGAAGTCCATACTAATTTCTTCCTTGCAAGTACAGAATAACTAATTTTTAAGATGTACTTCCTGTATTCAGTATCGATGGAAATATCCTCATTTCTGAATAATAGTGAGAATCAGAACATGGGATACATTTTAGTGTTTGTTTCACGCCCACTTAGTTTAGATTTTAACTTGAGTTTATATCAAATTTAAGATGTACGTAATAGATTGTATGGAATGCTAAGTGGGCTACCTAGAGCAAATGAAATGCTCCTTTCCAGGGTTTCTGGAGAAAGGGGGGGGTATCTGATGATATTTTTCAATGTGCTAGAAGACTCTACGTTTATTATTAAAACATTTTTGTTTTGCAAGATTTATTGAATTCTAAACACTATAAAAAGAAGATTAGTAAGTAAATATAGGAGGTCACATATCAGTTCTTATGATTGTCTGAAAATTTTAAAAGCCCTGAATTATTTTTTTCTTACTAAAAAGACATCTTCAACGGAACGATTAAAATTAAGAAATGGTCAAAGATATATAAATCTCTAGATATACTAAGTGTACGCCTAGACAGTAATTGAGTACACTAGTCAATGTTTTGAAGCTTTAGTTTGATAATTATTCATTATGCTTATGAAGGATATTTTTAAATATTCTCCAACCACCATTTATTTTGTATTCCGGCCAACCCGTTTTAGGACAATGTTTACAAGCTGCATCATCCACAAGTTAATGAATCAAATAATTCTATCTCTCCCGAGTTGGATTGTTCAGGGATTATATGGTAGTTGAGTAGCTCGTTGTAACTCTTCGGTGGTTTAAAACTGGCCATTTATCAAGCTTTACATGTGACTGTCTAGTATTTCATTGTAATTTCTGATTTATATTTTAGGAACGATGAGCTACAGTTAGAAAAGTCCACTTGTAACGTTTCTATCAAAATTGTGACATCTATGAATAATTTATCATGTTTCATTACTTTGCTTTATATGTAATGCTATTTTTCAAATTTCAAGTTTTCTCCAAATCCCGTTTTCTTTATTTTCCCTTTTATCCCTCTACTAAATTTAAATTATTCTCCTAGTGGATTTAGGTCTGACCCTTTTCCTCAGGGCTCATAGTGAACCTAATGGGAATCCTTGGGAATTCATGGGATATATGAATGGGCTCTTTCTTTCCCAGTCCTGCGTGTAATCCTGCCAAATACTTTCTTTCCAGCTTTTGGTTCCACAGGCTCTGATTTTCATAAGAATATATGATACACTTTCTCTTTGAGCAAGGTAGAAAAAGTGTAAAATACTGAACTTTGTTCAAGACGAATGAAGTTGATTTCTCTTGAATAGTGTTTGGTTTTGTTAATGAATATAATATCATATTGAAATTCTCTGCTGGATGGAAGTAACCCCATTTACAAAAAAAACTATAAAAAACACGGAATATAAAGATAAAAACGAACTATCTTGGCAGTCATATAAGCAGTTTGGTAGGACAAAACAACGAGCAAGACATAGTCGGCTAGTATACATTATTTTATTTATTTGGAGCTTCAATTGTGGCGATGTTACTCGGGGGGGGGGGGACTGTATAAAATAAAAAAACGAAACAAAATTAATTTAAACAAAAATGAAGCAACATAACAGAAATTGAACACGAAAAACAGAAATGCAACACAAAACAGAAATTGAACACTAAAAACAAAAACGCAACACAAAACAGAGATGGAAACCAAAAACAGAAATGCAACACAAAACAGAAATAAAAAAAAACAAAATTGGAACAGAAAATAGAACTGAAATGGAACATAAAAACAAAATGGAAAACAAAAAACAAAAATGGAACAGAAAACAGGAATGAACCAAAAAACAGAAATGGAAAACAGAAAAGAGAAATAGAAAAATAAGCAAAAATCGAACACAATTTAGGAACAAACAAAAGATAGAATCCAAAAATTCTATACATAATATTATACATTAATTCTATATATAATGGTATACATTAATTCTATATATACTAGTATACATTCTATATATAATAGTGAAAATTCGATATATAATAGTATACATTAAACTCAGGAGATTATTAACGAACTACTCGAAACAACATAGGATAGGCCTGAAAGTGGTGATTTATATTCGAAAGATCTTTCCAACCGTACTCATATTGAAATAATTAATCCAGGTTACAAAATCTAAGTTCAAACCTTTTGTCATTATTGCATTGCCTCTCAGGAGTATTAATGATCTTAGTGTAGCTACATCCTAGAACCTCTGTAAATTATTCACAGTCTTATGTATGCAGTTAGAAATATTAACCCTGGAATACTAACGTTCTCAGAGAAGGCGTTTAATACTAATGTACGTATTGGTGACGTAGGTAAGATTTTTGTTTTATTTAAGGTGGAATAAAAAGACCAATTTTTTAAACAGTAAAAAATTTTTATTTCACATAACATATTATGTACAATTATTATAAAATGAAACAGAAATATTAGAAAATAAGTCAATAAAATGAAACAACTAGAAAAAAAAAATTAAAAAAAATTGATCAATCACTTTCCGTCGTTCGCACACTGAGGACACATTTTATTAGTATGCTCACCGCAAATTGCGTTATTGCAGGTGCCACAATAGGACTTTGTCATCTTTCTTTTACTTTATACGATCTTTTTCCAAATTTATTCGTCTCTTCTACTTGTTGTGGTACAGAGCGATTGTCTAATTTCAAAGTTTGTCTGATAACTAATTTCAGCTCGTTTGAAATAGTTGGTATGGATAACTTCTTCAATAATCTTCTCTTCGATTTCCTCTTCTTCCTCAGGTTGATAAGAGGGGTCTTCATCGGAGTCATCAGAATTTTCGATGTACTCCAAGTTACCTTCAGTTTCATGCTCTTCGTCACTTAGCTCACGCATGACTTCAAGAATTTCCTCTATAGTCGAGTAAGTTTTCACTGGACCCTAAAACAATTTATTATCTAGTTGAAATCATAAGAAATCATTAATACTGAATTACTAACATACGTAGCGGCAACGTGTACAATGATAGTACACTATTACTAACATACGTAGCGGCGACGCATATTATGATAATACACTATTACTATCATGCGCTGCTGCGACGTGTATAAAAAATTCTACACAAACTATTGTACGTATTAAAGACGTAGTGACTTACCTTATTCATTGTAGAAAACACTAAATATGGCGTAATAACTGTGTTTTCTTGACGGCAACCTGTGGATAACTAAACACTAGAGGCTTACATTGGAGGGGGAACTTCGAACTACGAAAAACAAAATGGCGGCAACCGATTTTCCTTTGAAGCCTACGTAGCGGAGAGGTATATTAGTATTCTAGGGTTAATGGTTACAAGAAATGTCTTATTTCCACAACAGGAACTAAAATGGCAGGTTTATTTCAATCTTATTAGGCGAACCATGGCAAAGGTTAAGAGAGTAAATAGCACATTTATGACTTTTAGAGCTCAATGTGAAATGAATGATGAATTGTGGGTTGAGGAATGTTTTGAAGAATATTAAAATAAATAATTTCCGCCAATGCGATATTTTAAATATAAATTCACTACCTCTGAGTTAAGCTTCTTACTACTCTGAGAGCAGTAAAAGAGGAGCATAATAGAACATATTTAACTTAATAGTAGCTGAGGCAGCTTGCAAATATTTCCCAAGCAACCTTGCTTGAGGAAATATTTAACCTAATACTATCTGAGGTACCCGGCTTATCTTTGGAAATATTTAGACTGAATAAATAACAAGTGTGCTTTTTATACACTGCAATGCTTAAGATCTCCTTACGCCCCCCTTATTATTAATTTGTGTATTTTCCCCTCCAAAAGAGGTCTCAAGAATAACAGTGGTAGCATAATAACTTCTTTTGAGTGGATCCGCTCATTAAAAATATAGTATAAACATTCATAATATCACTAGTAAGTATATTGTGTGTGTAAAGAGAGGGAACAACTGGGAACACCTCCCCTTGGTCATTTACTAACATTCAGCGTTTTACGCTCCATCATTTCCAAAAAAATTGGTCAGTAGTATTGCTTTAAAAATCACTTTTCTGAGAAAAGGAACATCTAGATAAATTTATTAAATATATTGAAATATTAAAAATTTATTTCACCTAAAACCAAGTCCAATCAATATGACAGCTTTGCAAAAAAACAATAAAAGAAAACTTTTTAAACAATCACACTTTTGGTTACTAATACTAATTTAAAACAGGAATTAATAAAATATATATGCTACCGTAAGTAGGAGTTCAGACGAACTTCTATAAAGAAAAATAAGTTTATAAGCACCACAACTTATTGAGTTGACTTAGGTTAGTCGTATAAATCGTTCCATTTGATTCAGTAAAAGTATTACATCCATGGTTGAAAAAATGTCAACACCTCCAATAGGTTTTAAATGTTTATTTCAGAGCTAGATTTCGAGGCCCTGCCTCATCATCAGTGCTCTGTTTAATTCTAGACACACACAATAGAAGAATATATAGAATATGATTTTTTTTTAAAAATATGCAGTCCATGATTTTCCCGTAATGGTGAGGGAGGTTTCAAATTTACTTACCTTATGCGTGTGGCAGTGTTGCTTCAGGTTTAAAATAGGTTCTACACCGTAAAGATAAGTCTGATAATGTGTTCTGGGATAAGCCCATTCCCAGCTGAGTTGTTCATGGACTATTGTAAAGTAAAATATATTCAGTCTACGCGTAACCCTTTCGTGCAAGGGATTGACTTTTACAGATGGTACGTAATTGACATTGTAATTAGTTTATTGGTTGGAGCGAAGGAATCGGAATAGCTTGTGGAGTACTCAACAATTACGATAGGTGCGTAAGAGGTTCTCTTAAGTACCCTGACCTTGAAATTAACAGAGTAGGCAGCAACCACTCTTCAGAATCTACCACAAACAGATTGCCAGTGATATAATGATAACGGCGGACATATTGTCATAGGCAATATACAATTTCGTCTATTATGTTGAGAGGCTCATTAAATGAGGGTTTCTTAAGTGAGTTGAATTTTATTAAGCACTTGGTCTCTGAAAATGGTAGAACAGAGGTTTAAGAAGAAAATGGAGAGGCAACTTGCCTCTCAGATAAAGCAGTAAACAAGGTTTCACACCGAATTCGTATCCCTTATATTTATCGTTTGTCTGAAAAAGTGGGTAGTATGCTGGGTAAACTGGATGTGAAGACTGCTCGTAAGAGTTAAGGTTCTTTATGAGAGTGACTTCTACGTATTAATGATCCTGTTTCATCTTCAGACAGATCCGGGGTCTACCGTATCTCGTGTACTTCCTGTGTCATACCATATATTGGTCTAAGTAGTAGAAAGTTGCGAAAGAGATTGAAGGAACATTTTACATAAGAAATGAAAAAAAATATATTGTGCAAGAAAAACATGATCCATCAATCCGAGATGTTTAAGTCTTGTGCAACATAAATAAGAGAAAAAAGATGGATATGATTGAGGGTATTGAAATAAAATTAGTTGCCCAAACTTCTCAGAGCAATCTCAACCTGAAAGGAAAAGGCGGCGTGCGGTGACATGTACCTGCATCAGTCTAACTTAGCTTGGCCGGGTTCAGGAGGCAGGAGCGAGTCAACATCACCGATTGACTGAACTATTAACATAATAATACGCATATGTTAATTAAATTCAGAGCGATCAATTTAACGTACAGGGCCATTTTGGGACTCACACAATACCTAATCTCTACCTAACAATTACCCCAAAATGTTGCGTCATTTAGAAACCTTGTTTATTTATTGGATTTCATAAATATATTTATTGGAATTCATAAATATTTTCGTATTATTCAATTTGTGATCCATCCTAGTTTGTTAAAGCTTATTTTAAGCTATTAATAATGATTTAAACTCATCATGATGTTAACTTACTTTTATTAAAGAACTTGTTAATGGAAATTTCATAAGAAAAATGAACGTTATTGAATCTCTTATCTTAGGTCTGAGCCAGACATGGTTTTTTTAGTTTAAAAAAATAATATCCAAATATTATTTAGAATGAAAATCCCTTCCATTATGTAAAGAAATTTTTTTTTTTTCAAAACTAAAGGATATCAGAAAGTTTCTTTGGTAGTCTTAAGAGAATGTTTCATTTGATAGAAATAACTTGCCAGCTGGCGTTTATCAAAATATAATGATAAGGATCAATTGGTTCCTCTACCATCCAGCATATTCTAGATATATCAAAATATAATACTTAAATAAGAAATGTATTATGTTTCGTACAAAACAGTTATTAATTTAATAGTACAATGAGCATAAATGTCATTAGAACTGCCGAAACTAAGCTCATTAAGGGACAAAACAGCTCTGTTATGGAGCCGCATTGCAAATAGGACAGCCTTTCTATGAGTTTGGCCTGCCTTCAAAGCTGCTGGGCTACTGCTTAAAGTTCTACTTGCTTCCAACTCTCTGGCTGGTTTCGATGAGGCGATTACAACTTTTCCCGCCATCCTCTATAGCACTTTAATAAAAGTACTGCACAAGATGGCTGAAAATCTATACAGTTGTTGTTGTATACATTTTTCTTTAACACGAATATTCAAGGAGTTTTTTTTTTTATTTCTTCGTCCCATATGTTCCTCTCCTGATCACGTTATTTATGCTTCACATCAAGCTATTATATCACTAAATCTCTCATATCCAACTTGAATTTCTAGAGTTCTTTTCATTGAGCAGGACTGTTCAGGTAAAAAAAAATCAGTGAAGTTCTGGCGGTATGTAATGGTTACTTTACTGCTGCCAATATTGCAGTTATTTATTTGAAAAATGGATTTTAAAATTCAAAATCATCCCATGAAGTCGAGGAAATTGGGAGAAGGGAGAAAATGTTAAATCGGAGAAATCTGTAACTAGGACTAGTCTAGATTTTCTTGTTGGGATCAACGACACGGTTATTACGCCCTTTCGTTGACTAGTTACCTTCAGTCTTGTGAATTGTAGTATTAGTAATAAATGTAAATAAGATAACTACTTAGCTTATACTAATTAACTAATGTAATGTTAATAAAAATATTTACAATCTAGTATAAACTTTGTTTATATATACATTATACATACACAACCCAAGTACATAATTTTATGATTTATTACTGTTTAACTATAACTTAATATGCATTTGAAAAATAAATAATGGATTTACAATAAATAGCTTAATACAGTACTTAACTAAATAAAGTAATACTAATCATAAATAATAAAATTTTTAACATACTTACAAAATACCTTTTTTTTATTATTTATTAAGGTGACTATTTTAACAAATTTTTGAATCGCATTTATTCATTTGCGTTAATTATTTTAAATAATCGGAAACTGGATGCTTGAATTGCTAATGGATCGAGCTTTAGAGTTCTGAATCGCCCAATCGAAATTCACGAGTGCTTCAATTAACGCCAGTCGACTACGAGCCCCTTTGAATTCGATATACACCTCAATTAAAGTAATAATAGTCCCAAATGTTCGTTACAATGAGGTAAAAATCTGTAACTCAGATAATTAAAAAATTACATATGATCAATTATGTTCATTTAGTTACTCAACATGGGTTTCTTTTTTTTACTATTTATTCTTCTGGGGCTCAGGTTAGCCATTTGAGTTAAAGCGTTGACCTTAATCTCACATGGTAAACCTAGATTGGCGAGTTCAATTCCCGGCTGGAATTTATTTAGTGACGGAATTCATTAAATAAAATTTTTAGTCCTACACTGGCTAGAAAAGGGTGGCAACCTGCAGATAATCCGTCCCAATTAGCCTTAGTTGCAAAAAGTGGACGTTAATAATTAATTTAATTTTTAATTTAATCTCCAAAAGAACAGAGTTATTTTTATTTTATATATTTCATCTACTAAGGGAGAAACACGGAATCTCGAGTGACTTAAGGAGCCAATAGCCAAAAGTCCGGTTGCTTTCCTTGTGATTAAACTGTATGTGTGGGGCGTTGTTGTTATTTTTTAGCAGATTTCCCCTAAGGGAAATCAGCTATTTAGATGGTACTCATGACGCGATTTTTTAACTACCAAAATTAACGCCCACTCTCACGATTTTTTAGGTTAAATGAATGAGTTTACCCCGTCCTTGCCTGACATTTAGTGTTGTCTTATAATAAATTGACGCGCATTTGTAAACTGACTAATTGTAGTTAGCTGAAGAACGCCAATCCGTATACAACATTGTAGCATATGCTATTTGGTTGCTAGGTAATACAGCATATGCTGTATGGTTGCTAGGTGATGAAATCTCTGTTACTGTTATCTTTTTAATAAATTAGTTTGGGTTATGGGTATACTCAATGAACATTTAGTTATTAATACTACAAACACAATTTTTTACGTTACCCATTTGAGAAATCCCAGTATGGGGAGTGGTGTAAACGATTCTCAGTAAAAGTCTGAAGAGTTGGGATTATAGTAAGTATGTTGAGAGTTAATGACATAGGAGGCATTCTATGAAGAGAGGGCACCTCATTATGTCTAGCCTGTAAACACATAGCTAATCCACTCATTAGGGCTCAGCCCCTAACGACTTTTTCTTGAACTCTGCCACATCAATGTCTGAAAAGCCCTCATTAAAAGTTCTATAAGAACTTGTTTATTTTAAGATATTCTTGGTACAACTTATTTAACAGTGAATCTTTAATAATTTATCATATAGTTGGAATATTCCTGAGCTCTCTTTAACATTTTGGGCCATTGACAGAAGGGCATAAAGTGAAATAAATGGTAAACATTTACGTTATCCAAAAAAATGAAAATTCTTAATGACTCAGAGGATCTGAAATGTTGCTGGGTATTTTTAATACACCTTCTTTGTGCAGAATATTTTTTACAGTTGAATATGAGGTGTAGATGCAAGGTTGCTAAGTCATAATTTTGCCAAATCAACCAACTAGAGGTGTGGTTGGCTGTTTTTCTCTCCAGATCTATTCCATGAATTTTGGGGCAGACATTGTTATAGCACTTTCATTACCTACTTTATTCTTAATAGATGCCTCACGCAGTATCAACTGTCATTGGCTGCAATGATAAGGTAAGATTGTCATTTCCTCTTTTTGAGCATTCATTGACAGCCTCATCGGTTAATTTATTCAGGGAGTTGGTGGATTCAGTAACCTTGTAATAATAATTGTTTTTGCATTTCCTTGATTTAGATGCGCCTGCAAAACGTTTTTTGTAGCCCTGGAATTTCTTCGTTTGTTCTACATATATAAGACTTAAAGAACAACCTGGACTAAGCTAGTGATAAATTAAATATACCTGGAGTAGTAATCTTGGGAAAGGACGAAGTTCTTCAGTTTCATAAATGTCTGGCAAAATGGTAATCGAATTTTGTTCAATACTAAGAACCTTGCATTTGAAGGGGAGTAGCAAACGCTAATCGTTCCGAATATGATTTCCGAAAAAATGGATGAGCGCTTGGAAGTGCGTGTGTTATTGTAAAAGAATGTTAAAAGCGAACTGTTGAAAGTCTGATGAATTTTTTTGGTAAAGGCGAAATCTTAGCGAGAGAATACTCACTAAGAAAATATAGCGTAACTAGCGTCTAGATCATCTTAAATTATTATTTTTTTCAGTTTTGTTAAACTATTGAGAAATGAATATTACATTATAGAAACGAAATTAAAATAATAGATTCGGTACCCCTCTCATTACATGTCCATAAAATAGGGTAAAAACAATAAAATGTTCCAAAGAAAAATTTATCTGCAGACGTAAGCTAAATTTATACCTTATAATACTCCTGGGTTTAGAAAACATGTTAGGGTGATTTTCTATTGCATCTGTTTAATATTAGGAAGATCATTGAGAAAGTTTTTTATTCGATAAATTTATGTGGTGTGCCATTTTCGTTAATAATCAATAATAAGTCCTTAATGTATATACATGTTGGCAAACGTTGAATGAAATAATAAAATTTACATAGAAGAATGTAGTCCAGTTTGCAGTTGTCTTTCAGTTTTATATGACATTTTGGATTCAGTATGTCGTTGTCCCAAATCATTCTTTAATCTTAGAAATTTACGTTATAACAGGTCTGTTGATTGGTTTTCTACGTTTATAGCAATGGCATCTGTAAGCAAGATTTACTTTACAAGAGGCAAAAGAGTTGTTATTCATCATTTATTGCATTTTAAAAAAGCTTGACGTTGAAAGCAAGTCTGGGGGGGAGGGCATTTTCTAATATTTAAATTTCAGAATTCTGTCCCTCGAATTTAGTTGAAACAAATTTTAATATCCTTCCTTTTTAAAGTTGGACCATACCCTTATGAATCCACGTATACGAAAAACAGGGCGATCACGTGCTGCTTCCCAATAATGGTTGCTAGAAAACATGTTCAACTGCCAATAAGGGAGTGAGATGTTTGGAAACCACTTTGATTTTCGGTAATAAGCTTTTTTGCGTCTTAAGAGATTTTGTATCTCTTACCTTAGATAACCCGTTCCAGCCAAAGTAGCACAAAGTGGATGTTAATAAACAACATACAAGTTTTCACATCAACTCTATACAAATTTATGCTTCCAGTACAGTCTGAGATTTTCATATTTACTCATGACAGTACTGGACTATTATTATCCGTGTGCTATCAAGTGTTTTACTGGTGGTACTATTTCCCATCCACCCTAATATATTTGGAATTTATTGGAACTGGCTTCGGTATATGAGTTATACAAAGTAAAACAGTGTCAGGAAGTTAGTCAAGTTTTGTGCAAGACTGCGTTTGTGTAGTTCCCTAGGCTTTAGTAAGTCTTTTGTAGAAGTATACTCCTACTTATGTATACATCTATTACGAAAAGTGTAAATTAATACAACACAAATGACCGTGCAATCCAACAATTAATTATATTTTTATAAATAAATAAACTATTTATTACGAAATCCATGTCAAACTTTGTATTCGCAAACGAGAGCAATTATAACTTCTGGTTTTTGTTAATTAACTCTTGAAGACTCGTGCTAACTTGTAGAGAGCTGCCTCACCATTTATTTGTCTTCCACATCACGTGCCATATAAAAGCCCCGAGACGCTATATTTGTGTGTACTAATTAAAAGCAGATAAATCCTTTTATTTTATTGGATAAGCTTTAGGGGTCACAAGAGCTGTGCATGAAGTGGAAGAATAAATAAGTGAGTCACCGCTCTTGAGATAAGTTATACAGGATATTATTATTTATTAACGTCCACTTTGTGCTAGGAGGACTAATTGGGACGGGTTCTCTACAGGTTACAAGCCTTTTCTAGCCAGCGTGCGACTAAGGATTTTATTTATTGAGTCTGTCACTAAATAAATTCCTATTGCCCAGACGGGAATTGAACTCGCCACTCTAGATTTAGATATGTTAGATTTAGGCCAACGCTTTAACTCACATGGCAAACCTAAGCCCCAAATACAAGATAAAAACTATGTTTACGAAGAAAACATATAACATCATGATAAATTAGCAATTGTAAGAAGTAGCGTTCAAAAACGAAAATTGAGTGGAGGGCTTCTATACATGTTTCTAAAAGCTATGCTTGAAGCTGTTCCCGTAAACTAGAATTCTTTTATTTTCCATGGAAATTATCTAAAGGAAAAGCTTTAAGGACATATACTGGTTTACCATTACATTTTGTACAATAAAAATGTTTTACTATAATTTAGCAATTCTTCCGGTTTGCTTCATAGTACAAAGAAAATTAATATCTGAACAAATAGGTTCTGTTTTTTTTTTTTTTGTAGCAGTTAACGTTTATAAGATGGCCATAACCAACAAAATTAGATTCACTGTAAATCAAAGATATAAGGCAAAGGCAAAATATTGAATCCTCGCTTTCCATAAAGAAGTTAAAACCCTTAAATACTAAAAAACACTGAACCATAGATTTGAAAAATATTCTAACTATCTGATAAGTTTTTATATTTTTTATAGCTCCCATTAGCAGAGAGCACTAAAGCGCATTGTAGATGAAAACAGGTCTACTTTGTATATCTAGATTGATTCATTCCTCTGCCACCCATCTTCCCTGGAAGACATAAATGTAAATTGAAATGCATTGTTTAACTTGTTCATCGCTTGGCAGAGCTCTGCCTACCCTAGTAACTGAATCAACATAATAACATCGTATACCTTATAAATACTATAGAAATAACCTCTCAAAGTGATAGGAAGTAACAAAGTGGAGTTAGGTTGGGTGGGATTGTTTTTTTGGGCGAGAAACTACTGGGTTATTACGCCCTAAATAAAGAAAGTGGAGTTATGTCAACACATTTTTTTCCTTTGGACAGAAATATCAATTCCAGTTTAGAGATTATTTTCGACATAATTGTTTTTCTTTTACTGCCTGAATCCTTATACATTGATTGACTTTTTCTTCTTCATTTTGTTATTCCTCTCCCTCGTTCTCTCTCTCTGTCATTTTCTAGTCGTTTTGTTTTATTAATCTCAACCTATTTTTAGGAAATGATTCAAAATCAACATTATTCAGCTTCCTACTCTTTGTCTTTATAAATTAATCAGGTTGACCCACATTGACAGTGAATTCCAATTTCTTACCTTGGGATGCTAAACTAGTTTATAACAGTTTAGTTCGCTTCTTGAAAATGATTTATTACCAAGAAAAAAAAACCATTCAACACCTAATTCTAAACTATATGTATATTATAATACTAATTAATAAATTATTAAGACTTTATTCCTTGCTGTCGAAGTGAATTTATGTAGTCAATGACTCAGTAAATAAAAATCCTTTGTCCCTCCCTATCTAGAAAAGATGGGTAACAAGTATATAACTAGAGTAGCATTAGAAGCATTAAGAAAACATTGAACAAAGCGGGATTAAGCATTAAATTAACAATATATAAAATATTCCTAGTGAGTAAGACATAATAGCATTAATAATAAATAAGTACCATAATAACTCTCCCCCATTGTATGTAATTGTGTTCATGATACGAAAATTTTTGGTTCCATTAAAAAAAATACTTGATTCTCTTGATTTCGTTAATTTGATTCAATTTTTATGTTAGCTCATCAGAGAAGAATAGCAACGGTGAACAATAACGTCGTAGATTATATTGAAATTTTAATGTTCGCAGGGAGCGGGTGCATCTCCTGACATGAAAAGCGCTGGTCAAGTGATTCCGATGACCTGACAATAATGACGGACTTTACTGACACAATATTAGTTAATGAAATTGCCATTAAACTACATAATATATAACATAACTGATATTTTTTACAAAGTTTTTTTTTTTTTTTTTTTTGTATTTTTTATGTGATGAAAACGTGGTTTCACTTTCTCGAGCAAGTTCAACAATAATGGTAAAAGTAATCATGCCTGAGCATATAGCAGCTATCTAACTTAGCTCGTAATTGGTGGTGATAATATTGTTTGTAACTAGTCACTCTCGCAGTTCGATACTCTATCATAAGCCAACGGAAATATAATTATCCTTGTAAAGCTGAATAACGGGAATATGGGTGAATGAGAATATTTCATCGAATACATACAAATAAATTAGGAATACTATGCTATTGTGTTATACAAATTAATAATTCTAACTTTTGTTTTGGAAATTGACCTGCTCCTTTCCTTCGTTAACATTTCATAAACTCATTCCTGTTCCCGTTTCCCTCAATTTAGGTTTGCACTGTATTTATTCCTTCCACTCAATCACTCTCGATACGAATACGAATTTGATTTACTTGGGAAAAGGCTTCGTATTTGGAAAGAAGTTGACGTTTAAGATTGAATTTATTCGTGTGCTATAATAATAATAATAATATTTACTATAATAAAAAAAATCATGGTAGATAATATAATCAAGTTGGTTATAGATTCATTGTTATTAAAACCGTGGACGATAATTTTTAAAATATAATTAAAACATACAAATACCAAAGGAAATAGTTTAAATGCACATATCTTAATTATTCATAATTCATTTCAAATTGTGAACAATATAAACAAAATATCTAAATATAACTTCATTTAAAAATAAGTAGCACGAAATCACTTTTAGACAAGACTTATTAAAAATCATCTAAATTTTAATATACCAATTCTTTTAAAAATAGCAGTTTAATTATTATGTCTTTTTCAGAGCTGCATTACAAGTAGGACAAGGCGTGGAACTATGTTGTAAACAAATTTTACTTTTGCAAAGCTCACAAGAATAATGAGTAAACCTACATTTCTTTTCAGTTTTGCTTGGTTCACATCATTTGCTTTAGTTCGTTGTAGTGGAGGGACTTTTTTTATGCTGTTCTGTACTTGAGTTCAATGTATGGTCCAACGAGTCTCTGTACTCGTCAAGTTTCGTCCCTAGTTCGGTTGGTAAACGTCTACTGTTGTCACTGCGTCATACAATATTTTCTTGAATAAGTTCTTCTGAAAGCTCATGTATGAGCAAAATAATAGAAAAATTGGTTTATATGGTTCCATTTAATAAAGAGAAAGTTAATTGATGTATATATTTATGAAATATAGATTTCAAAAAAACTTACGAGATCGGGCGCGTGGTATCTATGAGATTCAACTGAATGACAGGTGAAACACACGACTCCATGGAACACAGTGACAATACTGACCTTGAGGGGGGGACCTATAAACCACATAACTCGAAGCACTACACCACCACTGTCTGCTAGGAGGAGTGGCAAATATTTTTCTAGAAACCGTGTATCAGAGAGATCACGCGCCCGACGGAGGGTTAAGCAAGATTATTTTGAGTAAGAGACATACAAATGGATTTCCTGTTACGTGTCAGATGGATTGAATTTAAGGGAATTCGTGATTTTATAGTCCGATTTTGGAGGAAGTTTCGCGATGTAGTAATCTGTGAATATCTCTCTCCCTGCCGATCTCAATTTTACCTCATCCCTGTACAGACTTTTTTTGTGGTCAAAGGTCCATTTTCGTTTTCCTTCCTTTTCTACGGTAGTCCCTCTTTTCAGAGATCCCGTCCACTCGTGTCCCCTTCTTCAGCCTCGCCTATGATGGGTCTCTACTATTTTTTTCTATCGCCAAAAAAATCAATTTTATGTATAAATACTTAACTTACTGGCTTGTGTACCCATGTGTTGAACTATTATTTATATTTCTTTATTTAGGCCCTTTATTGTTAAGAATTTAATCAGTTGTACAGACTTAAGTGGTATAAGATAAGTTAAGCTCTTAGTTCTTCATGCTTCCTGTTAATTCCATTGCAGTTGTTTAGCAGGGGCCTTTTCTACTGCTGTTAGGAAATCCGGTTCACTTTGATGTCTCAATGTGTAATTATTCTACACTTATCTTTTCTGTTCATTATCGGAGATTGGAGAGATTATCCAAATATCCCTTTGAATCTTTTCCTTTTACTTTCTTTCTTTCTCCCATAATTTTTGTCATTTTATCGTAATAATTGGTGTAGAGAGAAGATCAATTTATTATGGTACTTTTATTTCGTTTATTATGTATTCCTTGTTCATTTCTTTTGTTATCTAAACACACCAGGGTCCAATACTCATGCATTTTTTATTATTTAGAAATTTATTGATAACTAGAGGTTTTCTTTTCTTGGTTACGTATTTTTTTTTATTATCATTTATTATTTTTATTTACCTCCCAAGGTGTGTTTGTTTTTTTATAACTATATCACACAATAACTGTAGAAACATTTATAATTTTATGTCATTATGCCATAAACTACCGTTGTTGATGTAATAGGCCCTAATGCAGTTGGGGTGGTAGAGCTGTAAAGTGAAGCCGATCAAGACAATAGGTCACTGTGTCAAGGTATGTTTGGTCAGCCTATACTCCTAATTCTCCCTTCGAGTTCAAACCTTCTATTGGGGTTACACAATAGGGACCATCACACAACTTTTTTGTGTAAAGCCTTATTGAAATAAAGACTGGATTTTTGATAGATTAATGAGTATTTACATGTGGTACCATGGAGTTCATACTTAAGTTAAACTTGGCCGAATGCAATTTATAATGAAGCATATAAATGTTAACCTTCCAGCCTCTGCTTTTGGTCAGGCTGAGTTAACCCATTTGTGGAGTTTAACAGTTTTTTTTTTCATATTTTAATTCTAAATATAGAATTTTGTACATTAATATGTTTTTAGCAGATTTCCCTTAAGGAAAATCAGCTATTGAGGTTGTACTCATGACGGAATTTTCGAAATTTTTCTTCAAATGTCCATCGATCCTACCTAGTAGATAACGAAAATGAGGTCCGTTCAAAACTGTAAATATATATTTGTCTGTTACTGCTCTAGCGGTCGCAATTTTTGTTTGATCGTTACTAAACTCGATATTTAGTCGTTTTATGTAAAAAGAAAGATCAAGTAAGAATATAACATTAGCAGGCCATGTGGGGCATGGAGTGCCCTACAATCGCTTTTAGGCAGGCAATTAGTGAAAAATACTAACGGTTCTTGGGATCGGAGGAAGGTGGGATAGAGGGAGAAGGGTTAGTTGACCAAATACCGCGACTATGACATGTTTGACATCCTAAAAACCAAAGAGCCGATTAGAGTTTTAAAAATTTAGATTAAGAAATGGGGCATATTATTAATGACTTACATTGTTTAGATTTTCCGGTAGAAATATAACTTCCCTATTCTTCTCTGAGAGTTTTATGTTGTTATTAATAGGATGCATTAAATGAAGTACTTAACTTGATGACTTCACTAGAACATAAAGTTCCCATGTGTGGAGCCTTTTTACAGCTCTATAGCAAATTTTTTCCAGTTCCACAGTTGCAATCCCCACGATTGCGGGAGTCCTTTAAATTGGGTCTTGATTGAATTCTGGATGGCGACCAGCTGATTCTATAACTCAGTCCTAGAATACGCAGTTACCTCAAATTCAGCCAGCTAAATAGCTTGTGCTAACTAAAGCTGAGACTGGAGGTATATTTGAGAATATCTAACTCGGTAGCTCCTTAAGGATCGCGCTTTATATTACCACTAATTAATGTTTTATTTTGGGGGCTAAGTATTTAAAGCTAAATATACTAAAACACCATTTTCATGGCTTAATAAATTCTGTTTTTATAAAGTATGTATATTAAAAGAAAATGGAACCTAGAAATACAATTTAGCTACATATAACTTTAAGTCACGTGCAAGGGGAATCTGTGGAAATTTGTGTTTTATGTATTAGTAAGAAGAGAGTTTTTCAGAATATTCCCTGAAGGTTCTCTCCCTTGGAATTTCCTATAAGAATATATAGGCATGGTCCAGACAGGCCAAGTTATGCCAGCTAAGCCTCGGGAATACTGATTGCTATGGGAAAGCTCGTCTTAACTCATATCCCTACCATTATGCTCTTTCAGGAGATCAGATATTTTTATCATGGAACCAAATATTGAACCTTCAGTCCCAAAGTCAATTTTGTATAATTAGGCTATTTTATGTACGAAACAAATTAACTCAGGTAAGAAAAAACGCCTCGTTCCTTCACTATTCTTTATTCGTTGTGACAGAGCGCTTTCAGAGCATACGCTCCATCATCAGTGCCCTCTTCACAATGATGTGACAGGAACCAAGGATTCCCTGTCAGTCACAGGGAATACTTGGTTCCTGTCACATCATTGTGAAGAGCAGGGCACTGATGATGGAGCGTATGCTCTGAAAGCGCTCTGTCACAACGAATAAAGAATAGTGAAGGAACGAGGCGTTTTTTCTTACCTGAGATAATAATTCCTTCACCATCCAGCACCTCACAATGGAAAAAAATTAAGGCTCAATGCATCATGTACGTTTAAAATATTTGTTAGATGATAAACTCATAAACATTCCATGTCACTCCCTTGAATCAGCAGGGTGATCACATCTATGTTTAAATTATATTCTACAAAGAAAAGTAGCGTGAATAGTTTGGCGATTTAAGGTTCAGGGTCTATGGTTCAAATTAGGAGGACCAAGCCCGAATAGGACTGCAGAGTTTTAAAAGATTAGATTAACTCTAAGTGAATCCATTATCTTAGATTCGTTAGGAATGATCAACCGTCACATTTATATATATTTAAATTATTATTAATTTTTCATTTAATATATTTATTTGTAGATATTGTTTTTCTTATTTTATTTATATTTTTTTCTTCATATTTTTATTTTATATTCTTATTCCATTTGCTTGTATTAATTTTTCTCGTAATCTTATTATTTTTATTTTAGATCTTTAATTTTTACTCCATTAAGATTTACTTTTATTTTTTGTAATGACATCTGATTGATGATTTGTCTGTGTAGACAGCAACTCATCATCAGTGAGCTGTCACACACAATTGTTTAATGAAGTATTTTTTTCTTATAGTTTTCTACAAAAATAAACAATGTAATCTGTTTTAAATAATTCAAGAATAGAAAGTTTAAGTTTACTTATTCTTTAGTTAGGAAACTAAAAGTTGATCATTCCCATCAAATATGGGGGACGCTCTACCCATGGAAATAACCTTTTATTGCAGCTCATTAAGTTTTGTATTATGTAAGTTCACTCTTTTGTTTATATATGATTTTGTCTAAATGCAAGACATATTATTAGAACATTTATCTTAATATATATAAATCTCCAGTCACGATGTTTGTCCGCGATGAACTCCTAAACTACTTAGCCGATTTTAAATTAAATTGGCACACCGTGAGCAGTCTGGTTCAACTTGAGAGATAGGCTATATTAATTTTCTCTGAGACGAACAGGAGTGGGGGTTATAAGGGAGGCCTGAAATTAAAAGTCGTGATATTTCGTTTTCTATTGGTTTTTTCGCAAATATGCACATAACAAAAGTTGTTTATTTTGCTATTTAGAGTAACTTTTGTTATATACACTTTTTTCGTATACCGAATTATAAACGAGATATACGCTAAAAATTATAGCGGAAGTGAAAAATTTTATTTGGCACAAAAGACTCAACCGAACTAAATAAAACACTCAGTATGTGTATTAGCACTAACGCCTTCCTTATAAAAAGCCATACTATTTCTAGGGACAGGCAGGAGTGGGGGTTATAAGGGAGGCCTGAAAATAATAATGGTGATATTTCGTTTCCTATTGTAGTTTCGGCAAATATGCACATAACAAAAGTTGTTTATTTTGTTATTTAGAAAAATTTGCTCAAGAATTCTTTTCAATATGAACTACCAGGTACCTCACCTGGAAAAATTAATTCAAATGTATGTTAATATTTAGTCCTTAATAATTCAAATCTATGCATAGTGCACAGGAAGAGGGAAATATGACAATGTGGAGGACAGTGAAGTCTTCCATAAAAAATTAATTTTATTATTAACAAATCCACAGAAACGACGGGTATTAACCCTAAACACTGGGTCGGGTAAATGTCAAAATATTGTGCAAAATAAAGCCTTGCCAAAAAAATACCATCAACATTCAGCATCAAATGAATTCCCGAGCGAAGCCGGGTATCTGAGCTAGTGTCTATATAAAATAAAGGAAATTGATTAATATGAAGTTTGAAAGCGTAGGTATTATTACCTCATCCAATAAATGAATTGTTATAAATTCTGTATAGTTTTTTATCTTCTATTTGTCATGATGGGGATTTGGCCAAAGCCGTATCAATCTACTAGATTGGTTCTGGTGGATGGTTATTGAGTATTCGGTGTCGATCAAAGATTTGAGCTGACCCGGAAAATGTAAATGGAATCTTTACTAAACGAGTTTGGCATGAGATTTATAAAAGGACATTTATGGAGAATAGAGAAATAAAATGCAGGGTTGGTAATGGCGGGGTGGATTTTGGGTGTATCATTTATTTCTTTATAACCTGAATTGTATTTTAATGATCATACTCATCCAAGTATGAGTATGCAGATTAACCGTTTGTTTATAATATACAGTATTGTTTTCTGTTTTGAAGTAGATCACCAAACTCCTTTATTGCGGTTTGTTTTGTGTTATGCGACATTTCCGAGTCAAATGTAGCTTCAGTAGCAGTTCTAAAGGCTTGATTTGATATTGTTGGGAAGTGAAACACCTGCGACTGTGACTACGGGAAGCTGCTGTGAGTAAATGCAGTACTGTTTGATTTCTAGGAATTTATGTTCCTGTAATTGTCTATTTTCATAGCCAAGGGCCTGGCAGTGATGTTCTAGTCAGGAGTTGGTGGCATACCCAAGGTAATAAAAGGGAAATTTCAAAGAATCAAAATGTGTGTGATTTTAGGACTGTATAATATAAAGAAATTGAGTTGAGTATAGCTATTAAGGAAGGATACTTAAAGTTTTAGATATTTAAAGAACCTTTAATGGACAATTTTTAAGAGGAATAGAATTTCTTGGAATAATTCTATGGGATAAAATATTTATGGAGAGTTATATCTTGTTGAATGAAAAAAAATAAGAGCAAATATTTTGAAAGTGATCTTCTTTGTCACAAATAGAGATTTTTCAACTTAGTGAAGAAATTTCGAGAACTGGAGGGAATATAACAATAATGATTCTACTGAAGATGAATAATATATTTTTAGGGGAGATAAGGAGTGTTTTTAGTGAGTTTTAAGTAAGGCCAAGTTAATTCAGATATTATTCAGACAATGTAGTCATTTTTCAGTTATAATAAGTTAAATGAATGAATGCAAAAATAAGGAAAAAATTATTTATTATCACTTAACAATCAAAATGACATGCGGTAGTACCTCAAATACAACAGAGCATCTTATTAACTATATTTTGTTGGAAATTGGGGAATAAAATATCTTTCATTCGCAATCTCCTTTTTGCTGAATATACTGAAATCATTATATCCGAATCCACATTGGAATATTTGTTGATTTACCAAAACGTTTCTGGCAGAGTGACCTGCCAGGGCTGTGCTGACAGTTCCCCTTCTACTGAACTCTCTTGTTCCATTTTTTTCCACAGAGGGGAGCCGTAAAGAATCGCTGGTTGTATGACGCCTTTAAGGATGATGAGTTTTAGGCGAGTGCTGAGGACCGAGGATAGCAGGAGATGGTTCAGGGAACTGAATTTGTTTTGGGGGGGGGGTTATTTTATTTTCGATATGGGAGGAGAAGGAAAGGTGTCTATCTAGGCGGATTCCTAGGTAGCAGATGGATGGATGGAATTTGAGGGAGGTGTTGTTGAATCGGAAGGATTTAGGGATGGAGTCATATCTTTTGTGGTTCGAGAAAACCAGTGCATCTGTCTTCCTGGGATTCACGTGGATGTGAAGGTATATAGGTGATCGGAAGTAGCATTCTGTCAGGGTTAGGACGCGAATAGGGAAGTGCTAACGATCGGCACGTGATCGGCATATGCTAATACCCCCTGCTATGGAACCGTTGAGTGATCACCTGTGCGGTGTATGACGTAAATAAGGAGGGTGAGTGGTGGAGCCCTGAGGGACTCCTACTTAGGAGAAGGTGTGTTTTGGATTAGGAACTCTGGTTCCTCTTCAAAACGTATAAATCTTTAGCCTTTTAAATGTTACAGCTTCATATCTTAGTGTTTTAAATTATGTTTAATATTCAAATATCTGTTGCAGGAGCTTTAAACTGAGCTATGTTGCCCTGACTGAATGATGACGCAGCTCAGATGGAGCGAGGTTGAAGAATGGCTGGATGCCCATCCCGATTTATTTCAGGTAAAGAAAAAACCTTATTAATGTAATGTATTTATGAAACAAATACAAAAAAAAAAAACATTAATTTGAATGACTATTTCCTAATTTTATTTTGAACTGAAAAAGGGATTAAGGATATGTCTCATTAAAAACAAGAGAATAGTTTGAAGATGTTTTTATAAATCGCGTGATGTTTACCTTATCAATAACTGAATTCCCTTTGGAAAAAAATGAGTATAGTGATAATAAATAGAAATGCATTGATGGGTCCTGACCTGACGTTCTGCCTGGAGGCTTGCTCATATGAGACCAACGAGTTAACCAAAGAGCTTAATCTTAATCTCATTATATATAAAAATGAATGTTTGTATGGATGTCCTTTATAGACTTGTAAACGGCTGAACCGAATTTTATGAAACTGGGTATGTATATTACTACTAACTCAGGCTAGGTTTCTGGCTATATTAGTATTCTCTGAGACGAACAGGTATGGGGGTTATAAGGGAGGCCTGAAATTAAAAATAGCGGTATTTCGTCTCCTATTGGGTTTTCGGCAAATATGCACATAAAAAAAGTTGTTTATTTTGCTATTTAGATTAAATTTTATAATATACCCTTTTGTCGTATACCGAAGTATAAATGGGTTATACGCTAAAAACAATAGTGACAGTCAACAATTTTATATGGCACAAAAGACTCAACCGAATTAAACGAAACTCCGTATGCCATTTGGTATTAACATCTCCCTGATTATAATTTATAAATTTATATTAAAATTTTGAGGTACGAACAGGAGTGGAAGGTGGTAAGGGAGGTCTGAAAATAAAAATAGCGATATTTCGTTTTCTATTGGTTTTTCGGCATTTATGCACATAACAAAAGTTGTTTATTTTGTTATTTAAAGTAACTTTTGACATGGACTTTTTCCATATAACGAAGTATAAATGAGGTATACACGAAAAACCATGGAAGGGGTCAACAATGTTATGAGACTCGAAAGATTAAATCGAAATCAACGAAACTCCGTATTTTTGACAATGATAATATGATAATAATGATTATCTTATATATAAAAAAAGATATATGCACAGGAAACGGGTAATATAAAAATATTGTGTATTTTGTAGAATTAAGCACATAACAAACACTTTTATTATTAACATATCCCCAGCACTTCGGACTCGGGTGTAAATCCTAAGCATTGAGACTGGAAAATGTAAAAATATTGTACAAAGTAAAGCCCCCCCCCAAAAAAAATGCCATCAGCCTCAAATGATTACCCGGGCGAAGCCGGGTACCTTAGCTAGTACATTTTATTTTTCTCGTCAGAAAGCTGAAAATACCTAATTATTTTCAGTATCATATAGAGTCTGAACTTTCCCTATAAATGAATAAAACCATTAGATAAATGTGACTTATCGTATTGCTATTCATGGATTTACCTGTGAAATACTTTTAGCCTCGCTTCTCTTATTGAAAATTGTGAAATATATTTGCCAAAGGCGTCGTCCTTACTTGTGAATGGCCCATTCGTTATTTTAACACGAATAGCTAGAAGGACGTACAGTTAAATTTTAATGGCAGCTCCCCAAATAATTATAATAGAGAGGAGGTCCAGACCTTGATCCCCTTCGTGAGTAATTCCATCTATACATCTGTGACCAACTAATACCACAGAGGTCTGAGGTAAACCAGGGCAGAGGATATAATTAGCTTCCAACGAGGGTAGTTTTGCTTCCTTTTATATTTTTATGAATTACATAATGATCATTCTAAGTTTATGGCTGTCGCATGTTCCATTAGGTTCCATTGGGTAGGAAAAATATCTATTTAAAAAAAAGAATATATGCACACACACACAGAGTAGATTTATAATTTAAGAATGTTTTTTGAGCCATAAGGTCGGGAAATTTAAAAAAAAATGTTTTATACCTTAGCACTATTTAAATAATTAATAAATAAGAAAAAAGAATTCAGATATTTAAGAAATTTTCATCATAAAAATTTGTAACACACGCTACAGCTCAATTGATTTAAAGACTTGATAAAAAAAAAAAGTTGTTAGCTAATTATAGCTTTAAAGACGAATGTATTATATAATATACTTCATAAAGTATAATATAAGGATAATTTTTAACTTTTAGTAATGGCTGAGTAACCCCTTGAGAAAGAGTGGTGACATTCGAAACGCGTTGGTCCTAGAAGAAATAAATGACTATCTTATGAAATAGTTTTTTAGACCTTAATTTTACCTTAATAGTTAATTAAACCTTATGGCTCAAAAATGTTTAATATATATATATATATATATATATATATATATATTATGTAGCCGTGGGGGTTAATGACCTCCAGATACTTGAGGCTGTTCAATCTACTGGAGACAACAGATTCCAGATCCTCCATGGCTAACGGTTTTTTTTTTTACAGACAACTCGAGTCTCGCTAGGGAGTGCTGAAGATCACTTGAAGGTCTACAAACCCAACCAAAAAAAAAAATACATGGGAGACAAAGTTGAATAATAATTATTAATATGCTTTTCATGAAAGGATTAACCATCAGTATTTATTTCAATTCAATTAAATCATAGAAATGGGGCTCGAGTAGGCCCTGCGAGTTAGGGCATTGGTCCTAATCTCCCATGGCAGACCTAGAGTGGCGGGTTCGAGAATCCCGCCCTGGGCAGTGGAAATTTATTTAATGACCGCCTCATTAAATAAACTCCTTAGGCTCACCCTGGCTAGAAAAGGATAGTAACCTGTAGATAACCCGTCCCGATTAGCCTAGTTTCATAAATTGGTCGTAAAATAAAAACAAAATCATAGAAATGCTTGAGAATTATAACGATTATTCAGAGTTTCAGATAAATAAAACTAATCTGTTAAACTAAAAGATTTAATAGTGCAGTTGTGGTTTCGAGTTAACCCCTCCATTATGAGAGAAGTAGCCAGAGACATGGTAATAGCAAGATAGTCAACTTCTAATCCAAGGTAGGGTTATCTCTAGCCCTGACCATTCAGAGGACGGATGGCATTTCCAAATAGCATCTCTTTACCCGACATAGGCGTGTAGAATTGGAAAATTACAAAATTAAACAAGTTATTATCTTTATCGATTAAATTGTTGTAAATTAAAATTACCCTGGTATTTTAATGAATGTTCTTTATCTATGTCGTCTTATAGTTTTTATTAAGATTATGTTTATTTAGTTTTATTCTCTTTTTGAATAATTGTAAAACTTCCCTTATACAGGTTGTTTCAAGGGAAAAAAAGTAAGGAAAAAAGAAGTTGTGCTGTCGCACCCTGCATAACATTAATCACAGTATGTATATTCATTAACATAATAGGACCTGGCAAGAACCACAGTTCTCCCATAAACGAGTTGGAAGGGGGGTTTTAGAATCACTACTTTTTTTGCAAGTAATCTTAGAATCTCTTTCGGACCTATTGAAGCTTCATGAATAGCTTCCGAACCGAGTTGGATGTCTTTCTTTGTTTGATAGACAGTAATGGCATAGAAAACAGAACCAAGGTTATCTGTGCTCTTACAGGATAATACAAACATCGAAAGATTAGGATCGCGGCCGTTGCGGGTCTGCATGGTAGAACGTATGTAAGCCAAATGTTAAACAAGGTGAGAAGAAAACTGGTCAAAGAGCTGATAATAGAAACCACTGATGTACTAAAAAGGCTTATCTTTCCCAGTTATATGGAGTCCACATCTGAAGCAAACCACGGCCCAGGACGAAATGCGATTGCCCATACGAGCAGACATGGAACAAACGGCCGTTGGTTAAAGATTGTGGCTTATTTAATGTTCGTTATTTTTACTAAATAAAATATTTCTTATTTGTGCCCAATAAAGCTAGGAGTTCCCAATAAAGTAGGAACTAAAATGTATTTAAGAGGCAATGAAATGGATTTCTTGTTGGGAGTCGTGTAATTTGAACATAAACAACTTTGGCGGGTTTATGAAATTGAATTTCTAGCCGGTATCATGATCTTCCGCAATTTTATCATACTATTTTTCCTATGTTTGAATGTTTTTACTTCCATTTCTTTCCTTATCCTAGCTTACCAGAGCCAAATTTTTATTCGTTTTTTCATAGTTCAATATTTTTAAATTAGGCGACATTTATACCACAAAGGATTTCTTTTCAAGTAGTAGTACGTACTTCTGGGTTTTACTTATTCTTTATCAGTCATTTATTTTCAGCCTCCCAGAGTATTTATTATTATTTACATAACATCTTTACTTATTTTACCGACGTATAGGAGACCAACCAACATTAAGGAGTGACGGTCTGTAGGTTTAGGCATTTGCATCTTACACGAGCCACATATCAACACCAGAGCTAATAGATTTTGAAATATATCATGAGCGTAGAACAAACTGTTCTCTTAATAGAATCTCTTGGAAGATATCTGAAAATTAAGACATTATAAATGAAAGTAAATATGGTGATACGCATTTGTCAGTCCTTTCTGACGACGTATAATTTTGCATGTTTTGTATAAATTACCTCGTCAAAAGAGTAGTCCTTTGAAATATTATCCACATGCAGTTTAGTATTCGAATTAAGTTTCTCTACGCACACTCTTCGTCCTCACAGACTATTTAGCTGAAATTATTATTAGCATGAAACATTATTTTTTGGAATATGGGTTGTTCTGGAGTTATATCAAGAACTATAAGCATTAATAACTCTATAATTATCTCCATAACTAAACTCTGTCACCTTACTTATTTTATATATTTATCTAATATCTATGAACTAGTGAACTTGAAATATTTGTTTTCAGGACTACTTCCTACGCAAGACAGAGATTGGTGCTATTAACGCTTGGTTGGTAAATCATGGGTTCCTCACAATTCAAGACTACGCTAGAAGAGGGTCGGTCAGCCCTCAGCCTGGAGAAGAGGTTACTGGACAGAGGAGACCCTCCAGGAAGTGCCTCAGGCATGAGTTTGCACGAAGCAAGTCCAGGTCTGTCTTTAGGACACACGAAATGACACCTCCACCTAACGCAATACCAACCAGCAGAAGGTCTTCACTCAAAGACATGAGGAAGTAAGTTTTCAACATACGCTTATCTATTAAAATTTCTGAAAATAGGGACTCAGGATAGCCATGTGAGTTAAAACGTTGGCCCTAATCTCTCATGGTAAACCTATAGTGGTGAATTCGATTCCCACCTGGACGATAGGAATTTATTTAGTGACGAACTTAATAAATAAAATCCTTAGTCCCAATCTGCTTAGAAAGGGGTGGTAACTTGTAGATAACCCGTCCCGATTAGCTTTAGTAACAAAAAATGGACGTTAATAAATAAATAATAATAATAACGGAGTTATTTGAAATTTTGAAATAAATTCGTAGCTTCCAATAAAGTATTGTGTACTTTGCTTCTACTATTTTGAAGGTATTCCTTTATATGTATGAAATGGATGGAATATAACATTAGTAGAATATTTCTATATCCATTCAAATCCATATTGGGGCCAAGAACCCGGCGTTTCATTGGTACATGTTTTCATTAATCTTCGAGCATTTGGTATAATCTTGGTCTGAAAAGACAATTCTAGCCAGGGTGGGTTTGAGTCACAGCGGATCCATGTTCTCTGACTCAGTGTTCCGATGATTTTATTCATTTAAAGTAAAGTCGAGTTTTCTTCATGTTACCACCCTGTTAGCAGATTTCCCTTAAGTGAAATCAGCTATTGAGGTCGTACTCATGACGCGATTTTCAAATATTTTCTTCTAATGTCCATAGATCCTACCCAGGAAATGACGAAAATGAGGTCCGTTCAAAATTATATATATAGATATATATTTATATATAATATATATGTGTGTCTGTTAACGCTCTAGCGGTCGAAATTTTTGCTTGATCGTTACCAAACTCGATATTTAAATGTTTTATGTAAAAGTAAAGTTAGAGTTAATGGCTGAAATCGGACCAGTGACAAGGGTTTAGAGGGGAGGATTTTCGAAAATTCGAAATATCTCCGTTACTATTCCTCGGATCGAAAAATTGAATAGAACCAATCCTATTGAAATTAAGATGTACTATAAATATTGTTATATATATTTATGCTCTATCTTGAAGATTAACCGAGATATTTGCATTTTTCAGATTTCAGCCTTCAGCAAACCCCACTTCTACTTACGTTACATAAACAATAGTCTGTTATATTATAAACAGAGTAGGTCTAAGGGTTTTGTTTTGTGAGTTCGTCACTAAACGAATAAAATGTTCGTTACTTTTACAAAATAGAATATACAATGACTACTTTTTTCATTTTTATCTAATGCTAATGCGTGGACGTTAATAAATAATAATAATGCTAATGCAATTCTTAGGTCGGAGGATTGCAGCAATAATGACTTTAAGCTACGGCTTAGACTGAATCCAGGTTAAAACATACAAATTTTATCAAAGCTTTGGAACTTTCCGAATTGTTTCTATCTAAAGAAATAAATTCTTCTAGAGTATATTTCGGGATACCATTGAGTTCTTTAATAATTGTAGAGTTTAAACAATTTTTTCGAATATTAATCCATTTTGCGGGAAAACGGTAAATTTATTAGACCCTCAGTATAATTATATCGTTTTCTTTTTCCAGGAACTCGATCGTAAGCCGATATAAAGCTCTTTAATTCGGAGTGGATTAAATGTTCGTGAAACAGGATTAAAAAGAATCTCCGATAATCCTCATTACCGTCTATAATAAAATAACCTCATTTTAATATTGTAAATTCCCAACGGATTAATATTTCATGCGTCACGTTATTGTAAATAATTTTAAATGAATATAATAAAACTAACCTGTTTTCTCTAGCGTATATACGAACAGAGATTCACTTAAAGGTACAATATTTCCTAGTATAAAGACCACATTTTAACAGGGAGTTTCAAGTAGTGATTTACCTAACGCAGAATCTGAAGATTGTTAAATTAATTTTAAAATAATATAAAAAAAAAAAAATCAACAACAGGAAATATTTGAGTGTTTTAGGTTTAATTCCACGTGAGAGAGGAGACGTTTTTGAGCTTTTAACAGTTTATTCTTTGTTGGATTAGTGGTATCGCAGCGTTGAAAAATAAGCCAACAAGTAAGCTCGCAGGTAATTAACACTTCTCTCTTGCTTTTTCTCCCCAACCCCGCCTTGTCATAAAGTCTAACCCCTGTCAGGGAGGCAAGCCTGGCAGGAACGTTAAACTTATAACTTCCATAATATATTACCAAATACATTTAAATCATTCTCGCATTAAAGATATATTCATGGCCCCTTTCTGCTATGTCAAATACTTCTTTCTCGTACATTGATTGCAGGTTTACGACACCACTGTAAGTTCTTGTCAACTTCTTTCTTAGTGCGTTTCCATGAAAATAGAGACGTTTTCTTTTTTTTTTTCCTTTTTCCACAGATCAGGAAAAATATTGTTTTTAGGACACCCATCTTTACTGGTTTGTTACATTGCAATAAACAGGCACAATTGAAATATTGATTTTGGCGAACTATGAAGTTTATTAAAATAAGCAACGCCGTTTAGAGAATACATTTTTTATAAGCTTGCTATAAACATTTTATGGCAGCTAAGATCATTAGCGATTTTTTTTAAGGAATACGCTACCACCGTAGGTCACAAGGGAACCTACTCTAGGCCCAAAATAACTTTTCATTTTGTTTTTCTCTAAATTCAAAAACTAGCGGGTGGGGATTTAGAGGACCTAAATAAATACAGTAAATTTTATAGGCCCAGAAAACTGATATATAATATTTATAATTGTATATATATATATATATATATATATATTATATTTATAATTGTATATATATATATATACATATATATATATATATATTTCCCTCTTGAAGTAACCCTACAGGAAGGGAGTTTATTAGCCACACGTCCCGTACAATAATTAGTACATAACGTGTGCTTGATACATAAAATTTTATTTTTAACTATAATAACATAAAATATTTGTACAATAAAATTATTTACAAAAAAAAAAAAGAAAAAGAAAAACAAATTTTGGATTCAATGCTGAGTAATTAATTAATTTAACTGTATTTCAGTTTTAAATAATTCAGGAAGTCATACATTTCTTCAGCAAACTGTTTTAATAGTTTATTATGTTTATAAAATAATATAGGCCAATTATATATATATATATATATATATATATATATATATATATTTATATATATATATATATATATATATATATATATATATATATATATATAAATATCTGAGTACTCAAAGAATTTCTTTTTGAAGTTTATATGGTTGAAAAACAGTACATTTCTACGGGAACAGTACGAAATTTGTAATTTAACGACTGCATAAGTCTGCCCTAAGGAGGATTTCTAATGAATGTCAATAATAAGAATTTTAATAACTTCATTTTTGTAACATGGGATGAATAAATATCATAGGTAATTTTTGATCCCAAGTTACAGAAATGGAGCTATTAAAATTTTGATTATTGACATACATTACAAATCCTCCTTAGGGCAAACTCATGCAGTCGTAAATTACAAATTTCGTACTCTTCCCGTAGAAATGTACTGTTTTTTAACCATATAAACTTCAAATTCTTGGTGTTTCATAAATGCAAAAAGAAATTCTTTGAGTACTCACATTTGTAGTGGAAGAAAGTACATGCAAAGCACTGTTTATGTCAATCGTTTTGCACGTAGTAAGTAGCCGTTTTAATTGTATATATGAGTTAAGACTTAAATATTTATGTCTACTATCACTATTAAAGTTTGTTAAGATACCACTTCTAGAGTTCTAGAAGGTAAAGAGATGTTTAAATAAAGATTTTTTGACATACGGCATATATAAATTCCATAATTTCATAGTAAGTCATGATTCTTTCGTCCACATTAGGATATATTTTACTCTTCTAGTCATTTAATTACTCTCTAGGCACTCCAGTCCTTGCGGATTGTTTCTGCCACCATCTTACACCATTTAGTAAAGTGGCCAGCAGTTAGGACCTTTTACTTTGGGAACCCTAACCTCTGAAAGTCTTATTTCAAGCCAACCAGCCACCTCTACCTTGGCCTGATCTTTTTTATCACACTTGGTGTACAATGCATTATTATCCCAGGGAAGTCTGTAGGGATCCATTCTTTCGAAATGCCGTTACCAGCACGACTTTCCCTACTAAATAGTACTGATAATATCAGACTCACAGCTTGATCTCTACCCCAGCTTGATATACCCATTTAGATGTTTGAAATATTTGTGAAAGAATCCTTGAATGAATTTGATTCAATGGTTTTAAACAAGCTAATCGAAATATAGCTGAATATTTAGAGAATTGAATATAAAAGGTTTGATTTGAGGATCCGTCAGTGAAATTCATAAACCCCGTCTTGCAGGTGTTAAAAAATGGATTTCCCACGCTCTGGAAAATGATAAGGCGATGATTCCATCTCACCTTCTATCCTCCATTTCTCTCTCGGTATGAAGTCTATTTAAATAAGAATTAATGGTTACTAGTGGTAAAATGGGAAGCGGCTGAGGAACATGAGTGAAAATCAGATGATCAGGATTGGGGGTTTGCGAAAGGCGAAACCCACCAAAAAACAGTAAGCCCGCTAATATTAGAGTCATAAAAACAATATTGTAGAAAGTTTATTAGCGTAGGCTATACACAATTATTTATTTCGTTCTAATAATCCAGGTTTTTCGAGTTTTCAATTATTCCTTCTTCGACACCACCTCCCCACCCTCCCCTAGGCCGGTTTCAGCTATTACCTAATGCTATCTTAATTTTCCGAAACATAATCCATGTTAAATATCAAGAGTGGTGTTAAATAAATACAAATCATGCAGTTTAGAGCATAAAATCTTAAATAATGCCGTCTAACCGAAAATATTTGCACATATATCACACAGTATAGGACCAATGTAAATAATAGTTGGTATTTAATATTAGAAGATAGTGGTTGATGATATGTTAGCTTATTTAACATGAGTAGAAGAGGGGGTTTACTGAGTGCTGAATACTAAAAAATTCAAACTTACATGGAGATTAATATTCAAAATGGAGAACAAATGTATATAACAATATTTATAGGAAATTAATTTTGCAATGTGATTTGCTCTATACAATATTTCGACCCAACGTATAGTAACGGTATATTTCGAATCTTTGAAATTCTCGCCCCCCCTCCCTCTGGTTTGGTTTCGAACTTTGAACTTTATATATATATATATATATATATATATATATATACAGACACACACATACGAAAAATGTATTGAACAACGATTGTATACAGTTTAATATGGTTGATTGTAAAAACATTTTGGATATAACTTTTTATGTAACAGAGATATTTTTAATTTTTTGAATTTCTGGACCTCAGGTTGACTCTATCTAAATACGGCATGGTAAACAGTGGCGTGTTCAATTCCCACCTAGGAAACATGAATTTATTTAGTGAAGAATCCATTAAATAAAATCTTTAGTGACAAGCTGGCAAGAAAATGGTGGTAACCTGTAGACAACCCGTTCCAATTAACCGGAATAATACAAAGTGGGCATTAATAAATAAAGAAACAATTTTTATATGTTTTATAAAACCTTTGTAAATTGAGTTAAGTATTAGACATCAACATTTAGTATTAACGCTATGTTCCGTCAACTGACCTCTGTTTCCTCTTTCAAAAATTTGTCAACATGTTCGTTACAATACAAGAATAAATCTGGGAAAAGTATACTTTAAACTGGCAGTAAGCTGGTTTATTTTCATAGGCGAAATTCTCTGAGATAATCTGGTATTAGAGATAAGTTCAATATAAGATTTGTAACTTAAACATAGATTATTCCTGGCTGCGGTGTACACCTATGGCCGAGGAAACAACACCCTATTGTTCACTGAACGCGGTGTAGCATTACCAACAGAGGATCCCTTTTCATCTCTGTTGCCACTCAGTCTATTCAATGTGGGGCAATTAATTTTCAAGGCGCATTGAACATTACGCTGAATTTTGCGTTGCTTGAAGTATCTGTGTATTCTTGAAAGTTGCTTCGAATATCCGTTTTTTATTGTTTTTTTTTTTAAATTGTAATTGATAGAACTTAAGCATAACTAAATAAAGTAACTATAGTAGTGTTGGCCAATGTTCTCATTTTCTAACGATGTTCTGATTTCCACTGAACATTTAATGTTTTTACAAATGCGAAAGTAATATTGGTTGACAGACAAGCGTTATGGGTTTGTTGTAAGAAAGTCCGTCACGCAGGGGCTGCGTAAAATAAGCAGTTTTCTTACGTGAAGTTATACAATATAGAAATTTCATGAGAGCCAAACAGTTACGGAAACGGGCGAACTAGCTTTTGCCGGAAACCCACGACTGCTCACGCATAAAATAAATGCAAATATCTCGGTTAATATTCAAGATAGAGAATAAATATATAAAACAATATTAATAGTAAATGTAATTTGCAATAAGATTGGTTCTATACAACTTTTCGATCCAACGTATAGTAACGGAGATATTTCAAAAATCCCCCTCTAAACCACCTCCCCCTCCCACAGGTCCGATTTCAGCCCTTAATGAACTTGATCTTTATGTTTACATAAAACGTTTAAATATCGAGTTTGGTAACAATCAAACAAACATTCTGATCGCTAAAGCGTTAACAGATTTCGTGATCTCTTGGGTAGGATCGATGGACATTTGAAGACAATTTTGGAAAATCGCTTCATGAGTACGACCTCAATAGCTGATTTCCCTGCTAATATAAATAGCACCTCCTTAATTTATCGACTGGAGTGATTTGAGCTCAAAGGTAAGAGGTAGATGCGCAATACAAGTGTTTTCGAAAATATGTCTTATAAATTAAAAATAATTACTTCATTTATATTTACTTTTGGTGATTTCCATTCTAAAAATACATAAAATACAAAGTAAATAAGATGTTGCCTTCTATTATTGGCAATTTATTTATTTTCACTGGGTTCAGTGAAACATAACATCGTTGACGAACACCAACATCTGCCCTATTGACTATAATAATTTTTCCAGTAGGATAAACGTGTGTTATATTACCAATTCAAGACCTATTTGACTTAAAAATAATGAATTCCACTAGTGGTTGTTTGAACTATCAACTACAATCCGAATTACAAAAAAATGATTATTTAAGGCCCTTGAATGTACCCGAAGGAACTTACGAGAGCCGTTAGAAGCCATTAGCTTAAAACAAGACTGAAGCTGGCAGGGGATAAATTAACTGCTTACGACAGGAAGAAAATACCTATATTTTCTTCTAGAAAAACATGTAACCGGTAAAATTCAAATTTTATAAAGTAGTAATCACGTAATACACATTTCATTTTTCCCCCCATACATTATTGCTAATTAAAATATAAATCCCTGAATTCATTTTATTTTTTCTCCACTTTCTTAAATCTGAGGAATTCGTGCAAGATATAAATGGAAAATAATAACCCTGAGTGAACAATTAAATAATCTGGTGTTAGCCCCTCATGACTTTCTCGTGTGTTTATAAAATTAATTAAACGAAATGTCTTGATGCCCTTCATTTTAATATAAGTTCATTTGAAAGGAATATATTTCTGTTCCAATGTGGATGAAAAAATGTCAAAGAACATAATTTATTAATCTTGCAAACATAAACAAACATTTTTCCAAACGATTTGTTTGTAACTGATAAGTACGAAGAAATTTCCAACTTTTTATTTCTACACCCACGTCCCCCTCTCCCCCCCCCCCATCAATTTTTAGCAAAAGGGAAGGTACACACGAATACAGTCCTAAACATGAATTATACCATATTTCATCATTCTAAGGCAAGTTGTTTTTGGGTTATGCCAAGATTCACACATACGTACTGACGTAACGCCGAAACTAGTCAAAATTGCTCCAGGGAAGGCCAAAACTGGTCCTTTGAAATCTGAAAACCGAAAACTTTCCCGATTAAAATATTTCTTTTACTTCGTACAAATGACCAATTTTTTTGTAGTCTATATTAAAGTGTGTAGTTATTTAGTGTACCGAAACCAAAAATGAACTCCGCATTATTAGCAAATTTCCCTTAAGGGAAATCGGCTATTGAGGTTGTACTCATGACGAAATTTTCGAAATTTTTCTTCAAATGTCCATCGATCCTACTTAGTAGATGACGAAAATGAGGTCCGTTCAAAACTATATATATATATATATATATATATATATATATATATATATATATATATATATATATATTTGTCTGTTACCGCTCTAGCGGTCGCAATTTTTGTTAGATCGATATTTAGTCGTTTTATGTAAAAAGAAAGATCAAGTTCGTTAATGGCTGAAATCGGACCAGTAGGAGGGGGGGGGTTTAGAGGGGAGGATTTTCGAAAATCCAAAATATCTCCGTTACTATACGTCGGATCGAAAAATTGTACATAATCAATCTTATTGCAAAGTAAATTTGCTGTAAATATTGTTATATACATTTATTCTCTATCTTGAATATTAACCGAGTTACTTGCATTTTTATTAAATCTGGGCGGCTAACGGACGGGTGACTTTCCCGCCAAAAGCTAGTTCGGCCTTTTCCTTAACTGCTCGACTCTCATGAAATTTTTCTATTGTAAAACTTCACGTGGAAAATCTGCTTAGTTTACGCAGCCCCTGCGTGACGGACTTTTTCTACTAGGCGCGGGTTTTGCAAATCCATACCTGTTTACGTGGTACCTCTGCAAAGACTATTAACGTTTGTATTCCCTTACTAAATACACTGTTTTGTGTTTCGGGTTCTTAGTTTCTTCTGTTTCAATAGATATGATTTAATTTGTTCTTGTTATTTTTTTATATGTTTTTTTTTTTTACTTCCGTTTATATTGACAAGCAATATCGCCCTGCAGCCCCGCAATTAATAAATACAATTTAATTTCCAAAAATATTTTTGTATATAACTTTTGTAATTATTAAATATTTTTGTTTCAGATACTGCTCGCTGCCTCCAAACTCAATTCACATGCTTTCTCTCTTGATCGAAAGCAAGGTGAGGCTTCCTGACTACGGACCTACTCATAGCCGCTCGGCCAAACGGGAAGTCCTCAGAACCCAAGGTGAACGCCAATTCTTCCTTTCCATAGTTCGGGACGTTGCGACTGAGCTCGACCCGAAGTCTCTTTCTGCCAAAGTTGTTGATAATCTCGCAGTCCTGCTGGACGCCGATGGTGCATCTCTCTTCCTTGTCGAAGGATCCGGAATGAAGAGGAACCTAGTTTCTAAAGTGTTTGATGTCCATTCTGGCGTATTCCTTCTGCCGGGAGGTAACGACGACAATGAAGTTCAAGTACCTTGGGGAGTAGGAGTCTTAGGCCATGTAGCTGAAACCGGGGAGACTGTCAACCTACAAGTGGCTTGCGAGGTAAGATATACTGAATTTAAATAATATCTATTCTTCTTATTCAGGAACCCATATTTTTATAGGTTCTTCATAGTTTCATGGTGAGGGTCACTAATAAAAAACATTTTTTCCGTGCAAACTTTATTCATACTGCCCTACATATTTCGTAGCCGATATACCACTTCTTCAGGGGCCATACATGTCTGAAGTGCTCGTTCCCTCTTACGTTATTGGGACTGTCCCTTCCTCAGGGTCCTCAAGGTATTTAAGCCACGAAACATGTAGGGGAGTATGAATAAAGTTTGTGCTTAAAACTTGAAAACTGGTTATAATTGGTGTCCCTGCCACGGAACTATAAAGAACATATAATAGTTAATGGTTATTAATAAAATTCTCCTTTTCCTTCTCCTGTTTTCTGTATTTTTATTTCTCGAGCCAATTTGTTTAGTATACTATCCTCCCCAAATTTTACAAACACCAATAGCTGTCTTTAAGACTTACCAATTTCCTGACTGCTACCATGTTCATTTTTATTTGCAGTTTAGCCATATAATAATTTAAAAAAAGAAGTAGCAGAACCACCTAGACTCATTTGAGACGTATTTCTAACTTCAATGATTTTGTACGTTGAGCATTACAAATAGGGGTTTTGTCCTTGATTTAGACCGCACCTATAAGTTACTTTCTACCCATTTTTGTCCTTTTTGAAAATATTTTTTAAGCGTTAAGCACAAGTGATATTATTTATTTATTCTTGAAGTAATCTCATTTAGTGACTGGGGCGATTGAGCGACGGATCAGTTAAATTATCATATTTATGCAACTATGCTCATTTCTGGAAATATTTTCAGTATTGTCCTTGATTATAATTTTTTGAAAATGTTATGTTTCGAGTAGTGTAATTCGGGGTCTTTATACTGGCTACGGTCATCTAGTAATTCAGTCAAAGTGTATTGCAGGTCTATGTGAGTCCTTAGATAGCAGTCAGTTAGTATATGTTTTATAGTATGCCTACAGTTACTGTGTAGGCAGTAGGGTTCGTCTTCTCCAGTAAATAAGTGTGACTCAGTCATGAATGGCCAATTCTTAACCTCGTTAAATCTACTTCTTCTCTTCTAAATACCCTTTTTGAGGAAGTCCAAGATATTAAGTGATATTATACAAACGCTATTGCTATTATTTATTATTGAGAGCTCCGCAACTTGGCTATTCTTAAACGTGGGGGAAAACAAAAACAAAATAACAAAACAAAGTAACAAGAAATAATATCAAACAAACAAAAGAAATACGAACACAACAAAATAACAAGAAACATGTAAACAAAATAACACAAAAGGAACAAAAAACATGAACACAACATAGAGCTAAAAGCAGGTGTTAAATAAATAAGTGAAAAGAAAACTTGGTGACTTTGAAACAAAATTATTCATAAAAACAGTAATAATAAATTTAAAATTTAAACACATCACACAGACACACACACACACACACACACACACACACACACACACACACACACACACTCACACACACACACACACACATACACACACACACACACACATACACACACGCACTCACACAAATTAAAAAAATTTAAAATATGGAATTAAATATTCAAAAACTGCCCAATTGTTTTAAATACGTCATAATCGTGGCAATATGTGAGCTACCCTCAGTCAGTAGTTCGTTCAAGTCGTGTGGTAAGAAGTGAGTTCGTAATCTGTATTCTGTTAGTAGGTGTTTTATAGTTAGTCCAGTGTTGCAATGAGTGCAAGTAGGCTTGTCTTTTCTGTTCATTATGTAAAAATGTGTCAGGTATGTATGTCCAATACGTAATCTTGTGAGGACGACTTGGTCTCTTCTTGAATATACGTTCTGTTTCTTTGTCCATCCTGTAACATTGCGTTTTATTTCCAATAGTTTGTTGTCGCTATTGCTAGGTGATGAGGATGAGGACCAGCTGGAGAAGAAAACCCAATTTCAGGCTCCGAGGATGATTTGGATGACCCTGAGTTTGTGTTCAGTAAAGATTTGCTGCACGAAACAAGTTTTTATTTGTTAGTTGTTGTTTATTAGTGATGTTTTGCTCGAGATAACAGAAGTATTGTCGGAAAAGAACTGCGCAGAGTAAAATACTGCTGAACTTAGTGAGAGAGGAAGTGCTTGCTAATAACATAGTTAGTCGGTTATTGGATCGCCTATGATGTGATGTTATTTTAAAATTATGTTTTCTCCGTTATCTTTTACAAATAAAAAGTTTAAGCAATCCTTATAATATTATTTTATTGACTCTTCTTTGAGTTCTATGTAGAACATATATAAAAAGAAAATGTTCTAGGAAGCAGGTTAAAGAAAAGAAAAAAAGCATACAGTTCTGAAAAATAAAAAGGCTGGTATCATGTACTTGGCCCGATCCGATTACCCAAACTGGAATTTATTGTAACGATAATATATATTATAAATAACATTTAGACATGTACAGATATTGCTAATCTTAGTAATAAAACCAGAAGTATTTACATAAATGGGTTTTTTCGTTGCAAGACGCTTCGCTAAACAGCAGTGCCATATTACGGATGAAATTCAGTTTTTCTCAACTTTTTCAACGAACAGAAATAATGAGAAAATAAAATAAAAATTCGATAATATGCCTCGCATCTTGAATATTATGCTCGAATAATTCGACTAACTTTCTCCCTTGAAGTATCTCATACTGGTTCGTAATAAAGTTATAAGGGTCTATAACAAGTTAAATTTATTTCTGAAACTGCTTCAATGGCATTCAGTTTTTATTGATATAAGGGCCCGTTTTAATGAGGCTTCATAACTGATTACCTACACACACACACACACACACACACACACACACACACACACATACCTCAATATATATATACATATCCATTAGTTTTGTAAAACATTAAGTGGCTTCCCTTGCGATTTCTTAGCGCATATATATGCTCTTCATTTTCATCACGTATTACAAATGTAGTGAAGTTATATATCTCCCAGTAACAAGTAGTTATTGGAAGAATATTAAAGACTTTTTGTTCAGAAAAGCTGTTACCTGTCAGTAATGGCTTCCACTAAAAATCATTTCTCGTTAACTTGCAAAAATTAGACTAACATTGATTCATGTTTTTGGCAATACCAATATTAAAATGATATAGACAGGTTAGCATTGGGAGTTAGAGCGTTGTCTTTAACCTTACACTGTAAAACTAGAGTTGCGAGCTCTCGCTTGGACGATAGTAATTTATTTAGTGAAGGACCCATTGAATAAAATCCTTAGTCCCACCCTGGCTGGAAAGGGTGGTAACCTGTAGATAACCCGTCCTAATTAGCCACAGTGCCATAAAGTGGGCGTAAATCAATAAAAGAAATGATACAGAAAAAACATGTTTTATATGCAAGTTACCTCACACTCCTATTATTGTTATTAAAGTATAAAAACGCTCACAATGACAATATTTAATCTCTTATACATAAACAAAAGATGTATCATTCCCATTGAAAATTAAAAAAAAGTTTCTTGGTACAGGAAGTCGGAATTTTGAAATTCATCACTCAGTAACAATTATTTTCTGAATCATTAGTTCTTAACACAATTTGCCCTAGGAAAGATATACTCCAAGCTGACCATTCATATTTTCACATTTCACGTTTTTAAGTAAGTGTCTAACAAAATCATACAAGAATTTCAATTTGGAAAAGAATAGAATTTCAAACAAACCTTAAAGTTATATTATACTAATTATATATATATATATATATATATATATATATATATATATTATTCCTCTTCATTCTGTTTAAATTTATATAATTGAACTAATGGCGGACACTACTTTCACTTTACTGACGACCAAGCTAATTATGAAATCCAAGTAGATCTGTTTGATTTGAGAATCGTAAACCACGAATGTAACAAGATATGGTAAGGTGGGAAGCTGGTAACCCAATTCTCCGTAAGATTTCTAAATTAAGTAGTTTCCCCTAACAGGTTCATGGTTAGTATCTCGCCTCCCCCCTTACCACGCCTTTACTGATATAATCTTATCTAGTGAGTACTTCTTTGTCAGCGCGTAGAATGAATACATAAGTTCATAGATTTTAGCAGATTTCAACCTCAAAAGTCTTCTCCAGGACCATAACTTTGAAATTTCCAATGGAATATAATACTTTTTGTGACGAGTTTGTAGGAAATTAAAGTCTAAAACGAGGTTACATCGGTGAAAAATTCGATTTGACGCATCCTAAAGCAGTAAAATGCCAAACACGTTAGTTTCAAACACAAATCATTATTTATCTCAGAAACCGTAAATTTTATTGGAAAATTCTGCTACAAAATTATCTTTGCAACAAGAATATAGGAAAATGAAGGGATTCTAATATATATATATTTAATTCAAAATAACGTAAAAGTATTCTTGAATCCAAACAATGTCAACTTAAAAAAATATCAAAATTACTAAAAGGTTAATTTTTTATTACTCGTAAACTTGTTTCAAAGATAATTTTGTTAGTTAAAAAGTTCTAGGTCGCAGCGTTTTTCAATAAAATATACCGTTTCTTTCCATTTTACGGCTAAAGGATCCGTCAAATCTAAAATTCACCGATATAAACTCGTGAATATGGATTGAAAAGATTCTTTAGATTTCATCAATTATGGCACACCAAGCCTCAGCCTAGCATTAAAACAATTGCAGAATTGAACGGGGGTGGCGAGCTTGGGACACCCTGTATAAGTATTTTTATTGACAAAGTAATTTTCTACAATAGCTATTTAAGACATTAATGTTTAAAACAACAGTTGAAGAAAATAATAGGTTGACTAAATTCGTCAGTTAAAATTTTTTTATGAAAAAATATTACCTAGACTGTAACTTTCACACCTTTTCTAGGCCTGATTTCATTTGTACCGGCTTCACCTTTGGTTTTCTATGGAAATTTTAAAAGCTTAGCGACGATCGAATAACAGTTGGGAATGTAATGGTGTAACAGAGGCAAAATTATTATTGACGACATAAAAAAAATCCTTTTCCGGTTTCTTTCTTACTTAAGAGCCAACTTTACGCTAGAGAAAATATATTGTGATGAGATTTATCAAAATCATAAAAAGAGAGTGTTGAAATTTGAGTTAACTCAAAAAAAAAATCATGGGATATAATTTACTTACATGATTGGTTGCCATGCTTTCTTTGATACGACGCATACTAATGTGGATATTTTACTATGTACTAGGGTGCTCCAGGCTAGGTTACCATCATAGTGCTCTTAAACCTTAGTGCTGCCTACAGAAAGGGCACCAATATTACGGACCCTTTTCTTCTTAAGTCATTTCACAGGTCATCTCTGACTGGACCTGCCCTTCCTCCTGGTGGTGCACCATTCAGTATTTCACTTCATAGTTATTTTCTTTATTTAACAACGATGCTCTCTACTAACCAGAACGGTTTATCACCTTTTTCTAGCCAGGGTTGGACTAAAGTTTTATTAATTAAATTCTTCACTAAATAAATTACAATTGGGAATCGAATACACCCCCGGCCAAGGTTTACCAAACATATTAAGACGCGGGTTAATCCACATGGCTAACCACATGCTGTATTATTTATTTTCATGTGGTCCGCATCTAGAGCAATTACCATGTTGGAGTCCGTATTAGGTATACTGCGACCAGCATAATAGTTTATTATCGTTGTGGCAGAGAGAGAGCTAGCTAAACTATAGAGATGGAAACGAATGAGTGGATTATTCACCTTGGACAGGATCAACAAAGGCCCTCCAACGCACCGCATAAATTCCTATAAATAGCCCATAATTGGCCGCCCACGGCTCATTTAATTGAAATACGCCAAATAGCTTTAGAACTATCTACCTTCAACGAAATTCTGCTAACTAAAGGCATCCAATTCTGTGAAATTTCTGAATTCTAATTGAATTTTCGTCGATACCCATTATAATTCTGCTAAAGAGAATTAGCTTCTCTACCAATTATAACTCTGAAAAATCTAATTACGGATTACATATAAAAGCATTAATTATTATCTTCATACAGTGGTTCATTTATGATTAAATAATATATCTCTTCATTAAACTAGAAACGACAGGCTCCAGTTAGTTGTCAAGTTGCTACTGGACAGCTTCAACAGTTCAGATTTTTAGCAGATTTCCCTTAAGGGAAATCAGCTATTGAGGTCGTACTTATGATGCCAGTTTCGAAACATTTCCTCAAATGTCCATCGATCCTACCCAGGAGATGACGAAAATGAGCTCTGTTCAAAATTATATATATATTTGGTTAATCACAAAACTTTTTTATGGCTCCTCACAATTTTATTTCTTATAAACGCTGAGCGCTTTCGGGGACTAAATCCCCATCCTCAGAGCTACAAAACAATGTAACACCATAATTAGGAGTCTAAAAATCAGTTGTTAAAAATATTTTACATAATTAGTCATATAACAAAAACGTCTATAAATTATAAATTTTTTTACAATAATAACACCTAACTTAAAAACACATTTACAATTAAAATATAACAAATTAATAATTACTATTTCAACAATAAAATAATATTATAAGCAAAAATTACCGTCAGAGCGTAGGGCGATCCTATAGACTTGCTACCAGGCTAAACCCTGCCGATGCACTGAGGCCAAGGGGATCGCTCCAAGCCGCTAGAGAGGGGGCAGAGACAAGCCTGGACATTAGTCCCCGAAAGCGCTCAGCGTTTATAAGAAATAAAATTGTGAGGAGCCATAAAAAAGTTTTGTGATTAACCACTCATCACCCTCACCACCAGCTATAAATAAATATGATATATATATATTTGTCTGTTAACGCTCTAATGGTCGCAATTTTTGTTTGATCGTTACCAAACTCCATATTTAATCGTTTTATATAAAAAGAAAGATCAAGTTCGTTAACGGCTGAAATCAGACCAGTGCGAGGGAGGGTTTAGAGAGGGGAATTCTAAAAATTCAAAGTATCTCCGTTACTCGTTGTTTTAAACTCCGTCGCTGGGAACTTATTTCAGTTGTCTTTTGCGGCATATCTCCAGCGGTCTCTATAGTGTGGTGGCCCACGATATTTCGCTGGTCTTCCCACCGGCTTCTTCTGGTGGTCATGCTTTGTCGTGCTTGTGTTAGCTCTTAACTGTAAATATTGTTATATACATTTATTCCCTATCTTGAATATTAACCGAGATATTTGCATTTTTCAGTTTTCAGCCTTCAGAAAAGCCCCACTTTGCTCATGTTACATAAACAATACTTGGTTATGCAATAAACCACATCATTCAAAGTTTAAATACCAAATATTGCTTTCAAGAGACATTTATATTATAAGATACATGCATATATGTTCTGGTGACCTCCCTTTTTAATTTTTTGGATTACTTAAATTTGATTGTTGAGATAAAAAAAATAGTAAATAGTTTTCAATCAAATTTATACGTTATATTCAGATATATTACAGTAATTGTTTTTCTTTCCGGTAAGAACTTGGCAGAACTGTTTGTTTACATTTCAGAGGCTTTCCGTCGGGAGGTTTCTTATTATCGTTTGCATTTATTTACTTAATATTCACGGTGGTGTTGCGTTACTGGTATGTAGATTTATATATTGTATAACTTCACGCGGGAAATCTGCTTAGTTTACGCAGCCCCTGCGTGACGGACTTTTTTTTTATCCTTCTTCCGTTTCTACCTTTTACCTTACCCGCTCCCCGCTGTACCTTAGGGCAGCCCCATACCAACGGTGGACTGCTCAACTTTTCAGATGTTTACATTAAGAGTTAACTTCACAAACTCCCATATTAAATCTCGTTCTAATGAAAATCGACCAAGAAAAGAGTGGTATCCTGCAGATAATATGATAACAGGAAAATATCAATTACATAGATGGAAGAAATCGCACTTGTGAACGTTAATAGCACTTAAGGCTTCAAATGTCGGAAACGTAAAAGGCAAGCAGACTTTATAAAGGATAATGTCTTAGCCTTGATCGGAGGTATTTGAACAGTACTGACACATATTTTGTAATTTGTTTTTAACGATTATCAGCTTATATTACTAAATTTCTTGTGTGGTGGTGCACAAAGCGAAGTTTTCTTTAACATCTTTCAATAATCATACTCATTATGGTGATTAATGTATTTATTCCTTAGAATCTAATAAACATCCCTATATGTACCAAACATCATATTTTCTACAATTTTCAACCCCTTCATTTCAAGATGTGGTTTACTTTAAATTCGAAAGCCCTAAGAAACGATGTAGGTATTTATTCTATTTTTCAATTCCTTTCCAGTGTTTTCATTGACGGTTTTCAGTAAAGCGGAAGAGATCTTTATTCAAACGTAGGAGGCGAACAGGAATTCCATTCTTGTAATATAAAATTAAGTTTTACTTGAAAAGAGGTATGATAGAACGCAAGTCAAAATTTATTATTCATGGCTCTAATTAATATTCCACACCTCCCTTCGTTTTTGTGCTATTCTACGAGGTGGGTGGAAGTCAGAAGAAGCCGCGAACTGTAAATTTAATTTCTTTCTATTTATATCTGAGAGGAAGTTCAGAAGATTCCTCAATGGAAGGTGATTACTGCGATCCACGTCCCGATTCAACCAAATTCAGAACGTACGTTCCCAGTTTTATTAATGCTACTCATCAATCATATCCTGTATATTTCTTTCTCGAATCTTGCTCCCAACGCTGTCCACGTATAACAATAGCTGAGTTAAACTCGAGACTTACAAAATGTACAATAAAAAGAAAAAAAATATCACTTCATGTGTTCGAATAATTAACAAATAATTGAAGAATAAACATAAAAGTTTATTTTATTCGCATGGTGTATTGCATATCTTTCATAATATATATTTATAATATAATATAAAGTGACTTCCGACGTGTTGTTCTACATTAAACTTCCTTTATACATTTTCTAAGTGGAATTAAAAAAAAATTCAAATTAAAACTGTTGTGACAATTAGGGAAAAGCCATTTTACACGTCATTGAACACGTCAATAATACTATGTAGGTTTGAAGAATGTTTAGAAAAATCATGTCATAAATATAGATAGATAATATCCCGCAGTGGAATTATATTAAATCGGAAAATAAATTTTAAAAGTGTACATTTAATTTAAAAAGTCTAAATGCAGAATTTTAAATTAAAATAACATTTTTGTTTAGTTGAAGCAATATACTAGAAGAGGAAATTCGTACACTTAGCGCAACTTAAGCACATTTTCCCACTAGCTGAAATGTCACACTGATGACGTCATTTAGTCAACTTTACCCTATTCGTTCTTTAATATGATATGGAAATGAAGCATTAGATATTCTGTGGTATAAGAACTTTAAGAGGAAATCGAGGAAGAAGTAAGGAATAAATAAAAACGAAAAGGAATAAATAACTCCGTCAACATTCAAGAATGAGGCAAATGTATGTAACAAGAACTGTAAGGAATTGTAATAATATGAGGAATAAACATATTTTGATCCAAATAACAGAGATAAATTTACATTTTATTTCTCTATAAACCACTTTCGGATTGTCCAATTTCGGCAAAAAATCTATCTTTAATTTTTCATTAAATGGCTTAATATTGACCATCCTAACGATCCAATATCCTTCATTTGGTTCTGACATAAATTGGAACCATTTTGCACCAATTTTATTCAGATTATTCGAACTTTTATTGTTACAAAAAGTTGAGTTTATTTCTCTATTGCTGAGCGAGCAGTAGAGGGAGCAGATATTTTACGAAGAACAGCCAATATTTACTTTAGAGTTTATTTCGCATCTTACTTCTGTCTGACAACTACTCTTTCGTAACCTTCCTTTATTTGTAATCATTGAGCAAATAGATAACTGGAGACTCCTTTAATTATCATTAAAATAAATCAGTATATTAAGAAAAAACCTCAGGAATGATAAATAAAGGAATACAATACTCCATATTTTACTACAGATAATGAGGGTCTGATAGCAGGCCCGACTGATTATTTAAGTTCTGAATAATGCTACTTCTCATTTAAATTAATAAATTCCTAAAGTACAATAAATTACAACACTAAATTGCTTTGGAAATCACCCAATAAATTCCCTATTACGCACATGGCAGTATATCATTGACAACTGAAACCCCTTTTGAATGGGAACTTAAATACAAAAAAAAAAACAACAACAAGAAAACATCTAGATTACTGACTGTTCACCTATGAAAAGAAATATATTTGTTCAAAAATCATAAGTGTCATTATTTTCCTAAATTTAGAACTGACATAGAAATAAACGGTCCTTTCAACCCTCTTTCTATCTAAGTCGTTTCAATCAAAACGGTAGATACAAAACTAAAAGTTACATAATTCTAACAGAGATTGTTACATTGTAAATGGTAGTTTTTGAATTAACCGACTCGCGTTCACATGCGCAGACGTAATGCCGAATGAAGTCTAGATGCATTTAGGAATAGTCAACTATAGTAGTTTTGGAAACTGAAACCTTTCAATATTACAATACCTACTACTTTCTTTTAGAAGATTTCCCTTAAGGGAAATCAGCTATCAAGATTATGAATACGACGCGATTCTCGAAAAATTTCTTCAAATGTCCATCGATCCTACCCAAGAGATGACGAAAATGAGGTCCACTCAAAATTTTATATATATATATGTACTCGACCTACTGCCAGTGACGACGGTATGCACCGACAGATATGACTATATATATATATATATATATATATATATGTATAAATGTATATTTGTCTGTTATCGCTCTAGCGGTCGCAATTTTTGTTTGATCGTTACCAAACTTGATATTTAATCATTTTATCCAAAAAAGTGATCGAGTTCGTGAATGGCTGAAATTGGACTAATTGGGGGGGGGGGTTTAGAGTGGAGGATGTTTCGAAAATATCTCCATTCGTATACGTCGGATCGAAAAATTGTATAGAACCAATTTTATTCAAAATTAAACGAACTATTAATATTGTTATATACATTTGTTCTTTGTCTTCAATATTAATCCAGATATTGGCATTTTTCAGTTTTCAGCCTTCAGCAAACCACCACTTCTACTCATTACATAATCAATACTCTGTTATGTAATAAACCATATTATTCGAAGCTTAAATGCCAGATAATGCTTTCAAGAGGCTACTAAAATTTGAATGTTTGAGATAAAAGTTATTCTGTTTCATTATAAATTACAATGCTAGATATAGTAAATAGTTTTCAAAAAAATTAATATGCTATATTATGATATATTTCATTCATTACTTTTCCTTCCGCTAAAAGGTTGGCATACCTGTTTTTTGCATTCCAGACTGGAGGTTTCTTATTACCGTTAGTATTTATTCTCTTAATACTGACGGTGCTGTTATGTTACCAGTACGTAGATTTATATATTGTTAAACTTCGCGAGGGAAATTTGTTTAGTTTACGCAGCCCCTACGTGCCGAACTTTTTTTCATACAAACATGCAACAATATTTTATCATACAAAGTGCAGCAGCTAGACAAATCAAATGCTTTAAATGTTTCGAAATTATAGTTTCTTGTGAGCTAATCACAAAATATTTTCTCGGGTATACCCGTCTTAGGCAGAAAAATAACCTAGTAAATATAGTTGATGCAAATTAACTGCGATTTCAAGAAACTGTCTTAAAATTATTTAACTTCAAAGCATCTGCTTGGAAAAAGAAGTAAGAAAGGAACAAAGTAACCCATTCCCTATTAGTCACTGTGTGAGCCTATTAATAGTCACATGAAATGATTAATTAAGGATTTTGGTCATATTGAGTAAACTGAATACTATACTTATACTGAGAACGTATTTTGCATATATTTGGACTATATTTTTTCAAATGGAGAGATTTGTAATCATGAGGAAGTGGTCATAGAATAGATATTGTTTGAAATCTGAAACTTTAGCATGAAAGGAGAAAATATGTCATCATAACACACTTTGTGCCTATTAATAATATTTTTCTTTTATTGTCATTAGGTCATCTTCATATGGCCTGATTAAACTCATAACATAATGGTTAAATTTGTTAATACATTTTAAGTAATATCTATGCTAAAGTAATTTCTATCTACTCAAAAATGTTGTTGATCTGTACGAATTGTTTTAGCAGATTTCCCTTAAGGGAAATCAGCTATTGAGGTTGTACTCATGACGGAATTTTCGAATTTTTTCTTCAAAAGTGTTTGATCGTTACCAAACTCGATATTTAGTCGTTTTATGTAAAAAGAAAGATCAAGTTCGTTAACGGCTGAAATCGGTCCAGGGGGAGGGGGTGGTTAGAGGGAGAGAATTTCGAAAATTCGAAATATCTCCGTTACTATAATTCGGATCGAAAAAGTTTGAAAATTAAATACACTATAAATGATGTTATATACATTTATTCTCTATCTTGAATATTAACCGAGATATTTGCATTTTTCAGTTTTAAGCCTTCAGTAAACCCCCACTTCTACTAGTGTTACATAAATAATGCTCTGTTATATTAAAAAAAATATTAATTGAAGCCTAAATACCAAATATTGTTTTCATTGAACTTTTACTTTGTGAGATATATGCAAATACGTTTTGTTGAGTGATACTAAAATTTGAGTGATTGAGATAAAAGTGATTCTGATTCATTACAAATTACACCACTAGCTTTAGTAAATTGTTTTCAATAAACTTAATAGTTACATTCAAATATATATCATTAATTGTTTGTCTTTCCGGTCAATCTATGCAGCGCTACGAGGTTGGCTTGCCTGTTTGTTTACAATTCAGTCTTGTATTGTACATTTACTGAGGATTGACGGCTGTGTTACCTGTGTGTATATTTATCTATTGTAAACCTTCAGTGGGAAATCTGCTTAGTTTACGCAGCCCCTGCGTGACGGACGTTTTCATACTAATCCTATTAGGAGTTATTTCTTTGAGTACATGTTCCATTCCCACATGTCATATTACATTTATGATTATGTTTAAATACATTTTTATTTTACAATATATACTCGTTAATCAACGATATAATCAAATATTATTAAAATTATTGCGTATGGGAATAAGTTTTAATTGTTTTTCCATACACAGTATTGATGACATCACATACATTTCATCTAACCTTTCGATACATGAATTTAAAAGGTGGTGTGTATGTATGCTGCTAAACACAGTTTCAGACTTTTGTTTGGAGTCAAACAGCAGCTATTCATATCACATCGAAATACAGCTTTCGCGGGAAGTTCTCCTCTACAATCCTTCAAAGAAAAGTGCTGCGGAAATGGGCCATTTGCTTGTCAATGTTTATAGCAACCACGCTTCATCAGAGACAACTTGCAGATAATTTGTTTTTTCTTCGAAGGATTGTAGAGGAGAACTTCCCGCGAACGCTGTATTTCGATGTGATATGAATAGCTGCTGTTTGACTCCAAACAAAAGTCTGAAACTGTGTTTAGCAGCATACATACACACCACCTTTTAAATTCATGTATCGAAAGGTTAGATGAAATGTATGTGATGCCATCAATACTGTGTATGGAAAAACAATTAAAACTTATTCCCAAACCCAATAAATATTAATAATAAAATGAAATAGAATAAAATAATAAAAAGATAAAATAAAATAAAATAAAATATTGAAATAAGTAAGGCAATTATAAATATCTTAATATATATAAATCTCCTGTCACGATGTTTGTCCGCGATGGACTCCTAAACTACTTAACCGATTTTAAATTAAATTGGCACACCGTGAGCAGTCTGGTCCAACTTGAGAGATAGGCTATATTAATTTTCTCTGAGACGAACAGGAGTGGGGGTTATAAGGGAGGCCTGAAATTAAAAATACCGATATTTCGTTTTCTATTGGTTTTTTCGCAAATATGCACATAACAAAAGTTGTTTATTTTGTTATTTAGAGTAACTTTTGTCATAAACACTTTCATCGTATTCCGAAGTTTAAATGAGTTATACGCTTATGACTATAGCGGGAGTCAACAATATTATTTGGGACAAAAGACCCATCCGAAATAAATAAAACTCGGTATGTGTATTAGCACTAACGCTTTCATTGTAAGAATCCATACCAACATTTCTATGGACGGGCAGGAGTGGGGGTTTTAAGGGAAGCCAGAAATTAAAAATAGCGATATTTCGTTTCCTATTGGTTTATCGGCAAATATGAACATAACAAAAGTTGTTTATTTTGCTATTTAGAGTAACTTTTGTTATATACACTTTTTTCGTATACCGAATTATAAACGAGATATACGCTAAAAATTATAGCGTAAGTGAAAAATTTTATTTGGCACAAAAGACTCAACCGAACTAAATAAAACACTCAGTATGTGTATTAGCACTAACGCCTTCCTTATAAAAAGCCATACTATTTCTAGGGCCGGGCAGGGTGGGGGTTATAAGGGAGGCCTGAAATTAAAAATATTGATATTTCGTTTCCTATTGTAGTTTCGGCAAATATGCACATAACAAAAGTTGTTTATTTTGTTATTTAGAGAAATTTGCTCAAGAATTCATTTCAATATGAACTACCTGGTACCTCACCTGGAAAAATTAATTCAAATGTATGTTAATATTTAGTCCTTAATAATTCAAATCTATGCATAATGCACAGGAAGCGGGAAATATGACAATATGGAGGACAGTGAAGTCTTACATAAAAAATTAATTTTATTATTAGCAAATCCACGGCAAAGATGGGTATCAATCCTAAACACTGGGACGGGTAAATGTCAAAATATTGTGCAATGTAAAGTCTGCTAAAAAATACCATCAACATTCAGCCTCAAATGAATTCCCGAGCGAAGCCGGGTATCTGAGCTAGTAATTAATAAATAAAATGGAAAAAAAACAAACAAATTAAATGAAGTTAAACTAACCGATGTTTGTTAATTTGCGAGTCTATTTAAGGTAATTATATGGAATTATAATTCTCTTTCCTCACAATCAACTTTTAGTCTAATATACTTTTGCTACATCCGAACTTTATGAGTTCTTTATTATATTTATTAAATAATATAAGAGGTGGTTCTGGCCAATTACCTCTTTCTAAAATAATGTTCATTATGAAATTTGATCTCTTTTGATTAAATGTTGTACAGTCATAGAGTATATGTTAAAACGTTTGTGCTGTCTGTGTTTCACAAGTACATTTGTCATTGTCTTGAATTTTAAATCATGTTAAATAATGTCCTGTCTGTCAATAACTGTTAGAACTTCTGTAAATTTGTGATGGTGACTCTTAATTGTGTTGTGATTTATATTTGGTATGTATTGATGTAAGCTGTAAGATTTGTTAGATGTCGTCCATTCTATGTTCCACTTATGAATCGTGTCGGTACGTAAGTCTTTTTTAACGTATGAGAATGGTACGGGAGAGAATTCTGGGAATAGTGAACTATCTTTAGCTGCTTCCTTTGCTAACCTCAGCTTGTTTGTTTCTAATATTTCCTGAATGGGCTTTTATCCAGTCTATGTGTAGATTTAAATGAATAATTTCCAGAAAGGTCTGTGCCATAAACGACATTTAACCATTTAATTCAACACTGATGTTCGTAGTCTTTAATGCCTGCAATCGGGCTAGGAACACGGAGGGGAAGGGGTTCAGAGGGGGAGTGGAATTCGACAATTTTTATTATCTCCGTTATTATGAGTTTTTATCCAAATATGTTATAGAACCAGTGTTAAACTATTGATGCTCTACAAGTGTTGTTCTATACATTTTTACTTAGCCTAAATATTAAACGAGTTATTCCTACTTCATCGGAATTTTTAGTTAGGAATAGAAACTGGGAGAAGATCAATAGTGTGACTTGCATGCATTTAGGAATCTGCTTAGTTTACGCAGCCCCTGCGTGACAGAATTTTGAATATTATGGATGACATAATATTAGACGTGTTGTAATGTCGGAGTATGGTGGAGGTATCTAAACAGAGGATTGAGACACGGCTAGGTAAACTGTGTAGTGGATCGAGGTAAGCATCACTATACATGTTGACCGACTCTCACCACAGCATATGCAATAGCACACATCAACTCAGCATTTTCTCAATATGAAATATATAAAGCGCTCTGATAAGAGAATGAAATTAGCTTCTTGCTTATCCACCTCTGTACATTTTGTGTAGGTAAAAATAAAAGAGTTTGAAGTTGTAAACGACAAGCTTTAACTTCTTAATTCCTAACGTAGTAAGCAACTACAGAAGTAGTTAATTAGTCGGCGTTTTAACTGCAAAAGTTGCTATGCATAATCTTCATTACAAACTTACTAAGATGTTCTGAATTGAAACATTTGTTAGGCATTCTTAATTACATATCTAAAGTAAATAAATTTTTAGTTAGTTATGGAGTTTAGAATACACAACAGCTATTAGTTTATATAGTCACTCCTAGAGGGCCTATTATGAAAAGAACTGTTATTATTATTCCCTGGTCCCTTGGATCCATGCCCTCCAATCCCAGGCATTAATTCTGTTCCTGTATTCATTTCTTTCACATTTAATTCATACATTCATTTTTTTCCCTAGTTCTTTAAACACAATGGGATCCGTAGATACCAAAAAGCCGATAGTTAAAGATTCTGAGAGATTTAGTGTTATTGGTATCAACTTCATGTTTTTCACCTATGTAGTTTGAGTGTGTGCGTGTGCGAGAGAGAGAGAGAGAGAGAGAGAGAGAGAGAGAGAGAGAGAGAGAGAGAGAGAGAGAGAGAGAGAGAGAGAGAGAGAGAGAGAGAGAGAGAGAGAGAGAGAGAGAGTGAGAGAGAGAGTTTGCAATAGAACGAGAATCAAGATTTGTTTATATGGCTAGCTGGAAGCGAGAGGCTAAGTAATGTAATATTTTATGTGGGAGTATTAAACTGTATTATTAATGCTAAAATCCTGATTGGAAGGTCAAACACACAGCCTTTCTCCCTCTCTCTTCCGCACGCTCTTTCCCTCTCTTTTTGCTTTAAATTTGTTACGCCGCTTTTCCTTGAACGTGCCGTGCCCTTTATCCATTCTTTTATATAATTTTCAAATTTAAAATTTAATGAAGAGGAAAATGCTAGTAATTACTATTTAAGGAGATTGCCACTAGGTTAATTAGCTTTAAGAGGTCTGAACTGACCTAGATGAAATTTGTTCGAAATATGTTTTGACTAAAGAGCTAAAACTATTGAATATTTTTAAAACTGACTATGGCTTAGGTGAGTGGGGGTTGTTGTTCTCAATCTGCACTTTACTTCGAGACTCATCATCATATATAAAATGGCAAAGAAGTGTTGATTATCTTTCTTCAAATGTTGATCTCTTTCTTAGTAATATATATTTTTCCCCCTCAGAGGAATCGTAATAATTTTGGATAATTTTATTACCTCTACATCATATGTTTCATACCATCATCATTGACTTTCAAATCAACAAAATAATTCTTTATCTTTATATATATAATTCTACTGTACGTATATATGTCACTAAACTCCTCCTAAACGGCTGGACTAATTTGAATGAATTTTTTATATGCGTTTGGGTGACGCCCTGGATGGTTTAGATTCACAAATCAGCCCGGCAGATGGAGCAGGGGTGCGGGTTGTAAGGGAGGACAAAATTAAAAATAGCGATATTTCGTTTCCTATTGATTTTTTGGCAAATATACACAGGATAAAAGTTGTTTATTTTGTTATTTAGAAAAATTAAAGTGGGTGCCAACAATTGTATTGGGCAATAACGATTGAACCGAACTTAAAAAAAACTCTATCTGTAAATTAGCATTAATTCTTCCATGATTGTTAGCTATATTAATTTTTTTAGGTTCGGACGGGAGTGAGCGTTATAAAGGAGCCATGGATAAAAAATTCGTGATATTTCATTTTCTATTTGTTTTTAGGGAAGCGCGGACATAACAAAAGTTGTTTTTTGTGTTATTAAAAGTAGCTTTTGTTTTAAACATAATATTATTAAATTTAATATCCTGATCGCTTGAAATATCATGTAGGACAACGTCTGACGGGTCCGCTAGTTCAATATATATTTTACAATGAAAACTTAATGTTATCTTGTTGTTTTCTTATTGCAGAATCTTTAAGGAGGGATTCTGTGAATTAATGTGTGTTATAGCATATATCTTAATGCCCTTTTTTATTAATGTTCACTTTAATTAAAACTACCGACGTCGGAAAATTACTCCACAAAAAGCCCAGTGACTGAAATAGAATATATACATTTAAATATTTTAATCCTGTTTGAACTCTGCCCCATCAGCTGAGCTTCGTGGACGTTGGGAGGTGCAGGAAAGAATAAAAGGCGTTGAGGAATGGTGAAGGGACTTCATTTGACAAAGCCCCAATGAAATTGAATTCCTGTAATTCCTTGCTGTAGAATGGACGGTCTTATGGGATTTCGTTGGCATTAATCCTTCCAAAGGATCAAAAAATCCCGAGGAATTCATATACATTTGCCTTTTCAGTTTACATAAAACGGTCGACATCAGTTATTTTTAACTATTTGTTTTGCTTTTATTTATTCTTAAATTCTCAGAATGTTTTTATATTATTAAAGTATAAAATAGTTATTTATTATACAAGTGACGAAAGTAGATCATTTTACAACTCGAGTGAAACGTTTACCCACACGAGCGAAGTGAGTGTGGTAATTTCACGAGAGTTGTAAATTCTACTTTCGTCACGAGTGTAATATTAAATTTTTTCTGTAATCGTGTAATACATGATCAGATCTAACCAGAATATGAACAAAATTAAGATGTTGTGAAGATTATGGTATGTTGTTGGTAGGTTATAAGCATGGTTATAAAACAATAGTGATGATTGTGAAGTAGTGCAGTTATAAACAAGTGCAGGTTATAAACAAGGAAGGTAATTATTATTATATTTAAATTTTAAAATATATTGATTATTTCCACCATTAATTCATTCACATTTCAATTTATTTTGTTAAAATAAATTCTTACAATGCCAAGAAACATTTAAAAGCATTTAATTTCCAACTTCAAATTATTTTTTAATTTATACTTATTACTAATTAAGAAGGCAATTCTCTTTCTTCACTTGTGAAGAAAGTGATTACTTTCTTCACTCTGTTGCAAATGTTTCACTTTCTTCACTCATTTCAGTTTAGTAATGTTACCATTATTCAACGATTACAGAAAAAATTCTTTTTTGTATTGTTCTTTCACATCAATGGTGATGTGTTCCGGTTTTTTTCCTCTTTCTGTCATACATCTTTGTAAGTAGCTAGTACTCGCCATATAGGATATACCTCGGTAGATATTTTAACTGACTCAGTGTTTTGAACCTTTTCGTTCGAGGCATAAACTTCACAGTTACTCCGAAATCAATTGTCTTATTTACTGAGTTGAATTGCCCAAGATCAATAGATGAAAAACATGTGAAATATCTTCCTCTACATATTTCGCGTTCCATATGACACCTCTTCAGGAGTAGCACACTTATATTATTCGAACTTACCACCGTGGTGGGCACGTCAAAACAAACAAAAATTGAGATTTACAACACCAATCAGCTGAAAAATCGATTCATTAATATGATAAACAGTGTAAAAATAGGGCACATAAAAAGGTTTGTGCTTTGAAAAATTGATTCCAGAAGAAGCAATATCTACATCTAATCGACGCTGAAGTCGATAATGCCTAGGCAAGCCCAATAAAAAATAAAAAAAAAAAAAAAAACGCAACTCACACAGTTGAAGATTGGGGAGTTCTTTTCACCCAAGAACGATGAACTGAACACCAACCCGAAATGAATAAATATTAATAAACAGGCTCTTTTAACAACAAGATAGGTGACTCACAGACAACACAAACGTTTTTACATATATTTTATGACTGTTCAACATTTAATGGAAATAGATCAAATTTAATAATGAACATAATTTTAAAAGGAGGTAATTGGCCAGAACTACCTCATATTATAGTAAATAAATATAATAAAGAAATTATAAAGTTTATTAAAAGTATAGATATGGATGTAGCAAAAATACATTAGAATGGAAAGTTGATTGTGAGGGATGGGAATTATAATTCAATATATTTACCTTACATAGACTCGGAAATGAAACATAGGTTGAGTTTAATTTTTATTGATTTGTTTTTTTTTGTTTTTACTTTATTTATATTTTTTTCATTTCATTTATTAATTGTATTATTCATTTCATTTATTAATTATCTTAATTATTTTAATATTTTTTTTGTTTATATTATATTTGATTAGATGGTTGGTTAACGTGTATATATTGTAAAATAAAAATGTATTTAAACATAATTATACATGTAATATGCCATGTGGCAATGGAACATGTATTCAAATAAATAACTCCTCATAGGGTTACTATGAGGCGAAAAAAAAAGAAGCGAACCTTTCCTCGAATTCCCCAAACAGGCTCGTTTACTTGCAAATAGAGATTAGTTTAAAATTTGTTTTATACTCACTCTAGTTTATCGTTTTCTGGACCGAATTCTAAATGACATTTTATGGAGAAAGATTGCTCTAAAAAGTCTGGTTCAGGGATATGTACAGTTTTTTTAGTAGTATGTCTCTAAATTATCGCGGAGATAGAAAGTCCAGCAAAACACAGGTAGACGGACGACATCCTGGAGGTATGTCAGGAAATGGACACAGAACTTCAGTTTTTTAAAACTAAATATTGAGTTTCTGGGAACCTATGCTGAAATTTCAGAACTCCGGGTACCTCAGTGAGGAAATGATAAGAGAAAGTACTTACTAAACAATTGTTTATATTCATAGAAAAACAAAATATCTTCCTCAATATGCCATCTTTTCGAAAAATCTGTAAGCCTCATCTTATTTAATTAAAAAAACAATTATTAGACTAACGTATAAACAGCTCTGGACGTAAAACTAGATCTGAATTATTTCATTTGAAAATCATACCACCAAGCATCGGGTCGAAAAATGTCATAGAAGATGGTGATAGATTTTTTAATGATAAAGAACAAAGTTCCTGTACAAATTTTTCGTATGATTAATAGATGAGGAGAAATCAGTTTTTTTTTTTTTTAATTTTCGCTTTTCTCTAAACCTCCTTCCCACTTAGTTTTGATTTGGATTAAAAAGGAAGGTACATAACTAGGCGTTGCATCAATCCGAAAAAGGAAATTCCAATATCCTATTACTAGCAGTTTTTACTACATACATTACCGTACAAGCGTCACTCTGAAACTCGTCAAAAAGGGCTCAAGGAGAGTGAAAACGCATAATTCCATTGAAGTTGCAATTCCAAAGATTTTTTACGATTACAATTCCTTTACTTCGAACAAGGAATTAGAAAGGAGGAGCGATATGAATGAAGTATTCATGATTTTGACACTGTGCATTTCTCCTTCTCATTTCTTGCCTCTCTCGATCATCCATTGCAAAATCGTCTTTACATTTACATTTCAAAAAGAACCTTGTGGGTCGATAACACGTGCATTATTTGCATCTAGTTGTTTGAAGAGATCCTGGCAAAAATATCACAAAGTAAAAGAAACTCTCACCACACTTTATTAGAATTTCTACAAAAATTTTTTTATCTTTAATAGCTTCTTATGAAGCGAATTGCTTATATATACCTAAATAAATAATTCCTGTTGTCTACTGCAGAGTTTTAATTAAGTGATACATGTATTATCGGGTGGGCCTTTAATTCATTTAGATATGATAAAATGTATTTTCAATTATATAATCAAATCAAATGCAAGTTTGGAAATATACTAAACAACAGTTACAATGATCTGAAAAATATTTACAAAATAGATTGTCCAAATAGAGAAACAAAGTAAAGCGTTTGAAACAACATGTGAAGAATATATCGGAAAGACTGTGTTTTTTTGATCTTGCATTTAGTCTCAAACTTATCTTCCATGTATGTATAAAAACTATAAAATTTTAGTTTAGGTTCCTAAATCAAAATAAAATTTCTCCGGTATATCGGCAGAAGCTTTGAGAATGAATCGCCACTTTTCAGAGATGAATGATCACTTTTCTCATTGAATTTCTCCATTTTTTGTTTCAATTTCAAGTTCATATCTAAAAGAATTTTTATTCCCCACGCGAAAAACCGAATCTACGTACACAGATTTTCTATAACATGTTCTACTTCTTCATTGTGAATAGAATTTCAAACTTCATGCATGTGTATAGGCCAATGGTCAGAGATTAAAACACTTCTTCCCAGTAAATGAGTTATTTGTGTACGTCTTGCACGTTTCATGTCACACACGTTTCCTCATCAGGAGAAATTGGTCGAAAGTAAAATTGATTTGGCTAAAAGTCCTAGAGCCTCTGTCTTGCCCTTTCAATGTCACCGTGAAAAGTGTTCAGGATACAGACATGAGTGATATTATTATTATAAATATGCACCCATTGGTCTAATTGAGGGATTTTGTTGCTTCTTAAAATACAAACAACTCCTAGTTAATTTTAGAACTACAAGGAGAATGAGATCATTCTTGCAATAATGGGCGTAGGTCGAGACAGTGGGAGAATCTAGCACCTTCTAGGTACCCTGACTTCGACCAATCAACGCGCGAGTTGGTGGCTAGAACCTGCTAGTGGAACCGGAGGGCTAATATAAATTCGGCAGTTTAGTTTTATTTGAGAATCAGCTATTCAGTGATTCGAATGATAGGCTAGGGAATTATTGTAGTGTGTAACGTGTACTTGAAGTTAACACTAATTGTGGTTAGTTGTGAAAAATAGGTTAGCAAGTGTGTACATAAAAGTGGTGATCGTCAAATAAATTATGTGTTGATAAAAACGTTAAAGTTTGTTTATTTAATTTAGCAATCAAAATAACCGTAATAATAAACGTTTATGATTTTTGTAATAAACGTTACAATATATTATAACCAGCGTCTTAACGAACATGGCTAAACTTGTGGAGTGGCACACTCACTAAATGAAATCTTTAGTCTTTCTCTGGGAAAAAGAGTGGTAACCTGCAGATAACCAGTCCCAATTAGCCATAGTTGTAAAAAGTAGATTGCAATAAATAATATAACTAGGTCAAGCCAATGAAGCCATTCTGTAAATCTTTTCATTTAGGTTCTATTGTTGAATTTGGTCCTAATTGATAATAAGTCCTTTATGACGAGAGAGAAGTAACTTGTGAAACAGAAAAACAAGGCCAGCCGGAATATAGACAAATACACAGACAACACAGAAACTTCCAATTAGTGATTCTTGTACAAATGAGGAAACAATTATTGCCAAACTATTGTAGACATTTAATTAGTATTTTAATTAAAAATTATAACGTCCAACAATTTCACACACAAACACACGATCACACACGCATAGACTGTACGCATGTGTGTGTGTGTTTGTAGATGTCTGTGAGCTGTAGAAGTATATTTAGAATTAAGAGTAAAGCAAGAGCAGAGCTAAGACTAACATAGGGGGAGAGAGGTAACTTGAGTAATAGAGGATGGTTCAGTGTTTATCTTCATTCCTGATTGCCAACTCTTTCCTCCTGTACAGCCTCAAATAACAACCTGAAACATCTCAATACTACCTCTATTTCTTGAAATGCTCATTCGGTGGAGATTCTGCGCATTTATGTAAACCCACTCTTATTGGATCCTTATATATCTATAATCGCTAAATAAATTAGTTTTAAATTGAAGAATTATTATTATTATTAGCAGATTTCCCTTAATCTTGAGGTCGTACTCATGACACGATTTTCGAAAAATTTCTTCAAATGTCCATCGATCCTACCCAGGAGATGACGAAAATGAGGTCCGTTCAAAACTATATATATATATTTGTCTGTTAACACTCTAGCGGTCGCAATGTTTGTTTAATCGTCACCAAACTCGGTATTTAATCGTTTTATGTAAAAAAGAAGATCAAGTTCGTTAACGGCTGAAATTGGACCTGTGTGAGGGGGGTTTAGAGGGGGGATTTTGAAAAATTCGAAAAATCTCCGTTATTATGCATCGGATCGAAAAATTCTATAGAACCAATCTTATTACAAATTAAATTTACTATAAATATTGTTATATAGATTTATTCTCTATCTTGAATATTAAACGAAATATTTGCATTTTTATGAAGGCTGTGGTCGGGTATTGTTCGGATTAGTTCGGTCGTTTTCGTAACTTCTCGGCTCAGGTAGAAGCTTCTTCTAACCTTACCTGTCGTTTCTAACCTTACCTTACCTTCGTTACTTTGTGTGATTTATGCAAATACGGTCTGTTCATTCGCCCCCCCCCCTTCTTTTGTTCTTGTACTACTAAAATTTGAGTTATTAAAATATAAATTGTCTTTACAATTCAGAAGCCGTTTCAGTTGGGAATTTATTAAAATTAACTGAAAGATTTCTTATTACCGTTTGTATTTACTCATGGTGGGCTTGTATTACCAGTATGGAGATTTCTCTATTGTAAACCTTCACATGGGAAATCTGCTTAGTTTACGCAGCCCCTGCGTGACGGACTTTTATTTATTAACGTCCACTTTTTGCTACTGTGGCTATTAGGCGCCGGTTATGTACAGGTTACCACCCTTTACTAGCCAGGGTGGGACTAAGGATTTTATTTAAAGAGTTCGTCACTAAATAAATTCCAATTGCCCAGGTGGAAACCGAACTCGCCAGTACAGGTTTACTATGTGAATTAAAGGCAACGCTTTAACTCGCATGGCTAACCTGAGTCCTTTAAATTGAAGGGTAGTTGGGTATTAGCTAATCAAGATGCATATTTTGGGTTTTCAAGCAGTGCTTACTGTTAAAATAAAAATATCGAACTATAAATGATTGAACGTAAACGGAAATGCCCTCTGTAAGCATCTATACAATTAACGTACATGTTCATTTCTGACATTTGTTTCCCTTGCACCAATAAATAAAATAGCTATAGAAAACTATAGCTTTATAATAATTCACATAAAATCCATATTTATGGACCGCTGCACATTGGGAGGGGGGAGGATATTTGAAAATTATCAAATGCCCCATGGTATGCTGAACATTTGTATACTATATATGCATTCTCGATCCAAGCACTATTAAACCATATATAGGCATAGTAATGTCCAGATAAATAAATTTTATTCCACCTCGACAAAAGGATGGACTTAATGCTGGAAACCACGTCCAATAATCCTGTGTCGATTAAAGAAAAATATATCCTTTTTTTACTAGATTTCCTTTAAGGGATATCAGCTATGGAGGTTACAGTCATGACGGTATTTTCGAAAAAAAGTGTTCATATGTCTATTGATTCTATCCAGAACATGGCGAAAATGAAGTTCAAAATTATACACATAGTTTTTTGACTAATCGTAATAAAATTAATTATTTTAGCATTGCGTGTAAAAAGAAACATCCAGTTCATTAATTGCTGAAATCGGCCGAAGATAAGAAAGGGGGGGTCAAGTTCAGAAAATCTCAATTATTAGAAGTCGTATAGGGAACTGTTATAACAAACCTACAAAAACCAAGCTTATTGCAAATATAATGCCCTACAATTGTCGTTTAATAAATGTTTTCTCGAACTATAATATTAACAGAGTTAGTTTATTTTTTAGTCGTCTATACAACCCCACTTGAATCAATGCAATTTTCAGTTTAAGCAACAGAACCACTTCAACATTTCATGTTGAGCTTAAATTTCTACTCCTGTTTATATAAAATGGTGGAAGATGAGTAGTTTTAGTACGCAGGAAATCTACTTAGTTTACGGGGCCACTGCTGGACATTTTGCAATCTATGTTACAAAAATGTAACATTACTTATTTTATGCAGAAAAGAAGAGATAATTTTCTGCAAATTACGCCTTACAGGGTGTGTTTTTACATGGAACGTAAGATGTTATTCTCCTGTCTATTAATTCGCCAGAGACTAGTTCCGATGACGACACACCAACATACTGTATAATCGGCGTCTATTGGACTAGTCGAAAATAATTATTTATCTATTATAATTGATTGATTGGAAGACAAACTCCTATTGATCCATCCTTCAGAAAATATACTTTGAATGCTCACAATAGTCGGTGGAAGGAGTGACAGGTTTTGCCTGAGATTGGTGACTAATACAACCTTTCCCTTAGGCGTGGAACCCCTCTGTTATGAAAAGAGAAATAAGGATCCCTAAGGAGTATGTTTCTCTTCAGATCCGTAGAGTATAATGAATGGAAGGGGGGCACCTCTCTCCCACTTTTTCATAAATCCAGCAAGACAGTTTATTCCCATTTTTTTTTTTTTTTACTATCGACGACGAAACGCTCAAACGAACTCAAAAGACTTTTTATTTGAAATATCTGTGTGCTTTGTTATCCTTCAAAAAGAAAAATAAGGTTCCTTTGAGAAATGTATATTCCTTTATACAATATAACAATGTACTATAATTGAATAATTCAATAATTGACAAATTTTCCACGTGTTACAATGACACACTGACGATGAGATGACTCGTTTAGTATGCCATAGTTACATGAAATCATATGACTAAGAGAAAAAAGTATTAATTCGTGGCAAAAGGGATGGAATCAATCAGTTAAAGGATTAAATCTAAAATTATATATCCCTGTTTTAAAAACCAATATATCACTAACCCAATATGTATTTATATATATATATCTAACACAAAACCTAACTGGACACGGAAATACAAACTCTTCCTTAAACTTACTGACTCAAATACTTGTAAATGCGACAATTACACTGAACAGACATTCACCCACCTGATTTATGAATGTAGACTGACTCAAGACATACAAAGACAGATAAGGACTAATATTCCCACTTGGCCTATCAGTCCCGATATTTTATTTTCAAAACACCTAAGTTTATTAAAAGCAATATTCTTTGATATCCTTAAGCTGAGAGAGGATAATACAATATTAATATTATGTAATTTTTTATTGGTTATTTAATTGTATTCCTTAATTTTTCTTATTTATTGGTTTTTTTTTGTCGTGTTTAATATTCTTAATGTTCTTAGTTACATTTAAAATATGTATATATATTACTACATAGAAATAGATAAATGTTTTGACAAAATGCACATATAATGCAAATATGCATGGGATGTGCAGAAAATAAAGTCACGGCACATAGGGTTACTATGTACACGAAATACGTAAAAATATGACAATGAGAAATTCATATGAATGGACATCATTTTCGTCATATCCTACGTAGGATTGATGGACATTTAAATATATATTTTAAAAATGGCGTCATGAGTACAACCTAGATAGCTGATTTTTCCAAAGGGAAATCTTCTAAAAATTGGAATTCGTATATCACGAATCCAAAACGCAATGATTAATAGAAAGCAGGAGTTGACTCTACTCACATTCTGACGCAAGAAACATTTAATTTTAAAAACACAGTAGATACTTCCCACAGCCTGTAATTACTATATTTGACCTTATCGACAAATAAACCTAAGGGCATCGAAAATACTACGAGTACATTTATCGAAATGAGTTATTCTAGCTGAGTTATAGCCACGGTAATTGTTATTAAAATGCCAAATTATGATAAAATTTAGGAGAACTGAACACCTTAGATTCGAAAATATACGACTCGGTTTGAGATACTAAATAATTTTGATATTAGGTAGCAACTACTGTGCACTAATTTAATCTGTACTTTTATGTATTAAAATATATTATAAAATGAAATAGCTAACAATTAATGGAACCCAAATAAATAATGGCAATATATCAGCTACCGAGTAGAGAGAAAACGTGTTCTTTGAATATCCATACTATAAGTAAGAAGTTGCAGTCGCTGACCTCCAGATCTGATTAAAACTTCAGCCAACTTGCCTCCTGGTCACTTCCTCTCTGCTCCAACTCTCGGCTTTACTTGTTAGAATCCAATGCATTATTAAAAGAGTGGTGCTATTCACCCGGCTTCCTATTTCTAATTCTTACTGCTTCATTTAAAATGGATTATGCAAATGAAAGGATTTCCATAGCGGCCAACAACCTTTATGCCCTGAACTGTGATTGTGCGTGGAAAAATCTGTATATGCATGGCTATCATAATTTAATTTCAAACAATATTTAGTTTTAACCCAAATCTCCTTTCAACATAAAATATTTCGAATTAACTTAAATACACTTGGTACATATAGAGTGGTGTGTTCGATTCCCGTGGGAACATTAGATATTTATTCAGTGGCAAACTTACTGAATTTTATAACCAAATATTGACTGATGAAGAAACCGAACTGGGGGTACTACTCAAGAGATATTTTATCGAGCAACAAAGAAAATTCTGGAAAGAGGAGAGGCGACAAAACAGGTCATGGAGGAGTTCCAAAAGTAAAGTACTGGTAAGATCTGACAAGAACGTATCCATTAAAATTAAATACTGCAGCAAATCAGGGTGGATTATCTTCAGCTAAGATGGGACTTAGGATATCATTTAGTGAGCGATAATAAACTCACGAGTCTAATATTACAAACAGTTTAACAAATAGCCTTTAGATATATATTTTTAAATATGTTAAATTCTGGAGTATTGGTTTAATAAATTATTCGGAATTCCAGTCACTTAAAGCATTTCCAGTTTAGGACTAAAGACAACTGGTTTATATTGTGAAGCGCCATTGATGAGTTACTAGAATTTTTATTTTTTGACCGGAGTTTATATTTCTTTCGTGTCATCAATACAGGATGTTCTTATACACAAAATAAAATAGCATTTTTTATCAGAATGTGTCTCTTTATTCTTCAATTCATGACTGCCAAAGAAAAGCAAATCTAGTGAATTTACAAAAAAATATGTTTTACACCTAACCTATATCTTAACATTGCAAAGAGATATAAATATAACCATCGTTCATTATAATATTCATTCCCTAACAAAGGAATTTATATCTAATCTTTATTGATACCGTCATTGCTCTGCATATGAGGAAAAGACAGATGAATTCACCTCTCTCGTGGTTATAAGACGGATAGCCATTTGCCAATATTGTGTCTGGGACGACATCATATTATATGGGATGTTTACATATTAAATTATAGATTTATATTATTATAAGGAAATGGAAGGGCAACGAACTCATCCCGTCGCTTCTACGATCCTCTAGGGTAAAATGTCCCCATGTAGACTAGGAATGACTCTATTATGGAGAAATCCGAGAAAATGAGGGCATTTCTTATCAGATTAAATGAGCACTAGTCTCATGCAAGAGCTTTTTGCGGTTTCTGTCTGGGCCCATCCACTTGCCCTATCAACACTCCTCTCGTTGTTAGCAGTTCTATCCCATATGAATAACAAAGTTAAATCCATAAATATATAATTTAATCTGATAGGCCACCAATAGGAGGGATGAAATTTACAGAATCTGAGATCTTTATTCCTTTGGGGTGATTGGTGGAACTGCCACTCACTTTTACATTCACGCAAACACTTTTATACATCACACATAACTGCCACATGCAATAAATTATTCTAATGAGATTCTGGTCAGCCATATAGATTAGTATATTAACGATAATAGACTTGTAGTACCTAAAGTATTTGTTTTCATTTACGCTTAAGCAATAGGAATTTAATTATTCTTGAACTTATTAAACTAATGTCTATTATTTATTTTTCAAATATTTATAAATTTATAATCCCAGTTTTTATTATTTATATTAGTCATCCTGGTAAGAAAATAGAGATGTCATCCAGATCCCCGTGAGCAGTAGCAGCACAAAATGGTCGTTCATAAATAACAATAACAATACTCCAATGTTTCAGGATAAGAGAGTTTCAGGATAGGAGTTGTCTTCCTGCGTAAAATCTTTATTTATAATGACCAGCAATTTCCACCAACAATTTAAAAAACAATATGAAAATAGGCCACAACAATTTCAAAATTTAACATCAACATGAAATAAAATTAAAATACAATCATTTAACAATAACAACTAAAATTTTACATAGTATTCGACTAAATATTAGAGACGTTTAATTTACTACATATTTTTTTAAATTGTTCTAAAATGTTATTTTCAACTCTTGAACGTATTATTGCTCCGTGTAAAATGCACCTTAAAGTTATGTGTTCCCGCTCGCCAAGTCCATTGTTACATTCTTTGGGCATAATGAGGAGTCACGTCCCTGGATTGTTCCTTTTACCATATTCTTTCATTTTGAACTATTTTTCATTCACTATTTCTTTTATGTTTTGTATCCCTTGTTAGTTTGTTTTAATTATTCCGTTCTTTGTTTTATTTACTTAATTCTCTTTATTTGCTTTTGAAAAGTGTAGACTCTGCATTAATTACTCTCTATAGGTGTTAATCATTTGTATTTTAACTTCCTTCGTTACTTAAATGGAAATGAATATTCAAAGCACAACATTGTTTATTATTCAGTTTCAAAATGTATGTATTTACACTTGTTAATATAGTTAACAAACTTGAGTGAACAAAGGGATTAATTAAGCAGAACTAGGCATTTAGTTGATAGCACCAAAGAGCCAATCCTAAAGAGAAGTCCTCTAGATGCGAAATGTAGAAAATTATAAATAATGAAGTATTAACCAAGTGTAATGGTATATTTATTTGAAAGTAGCCAAAATCAGGATTATATTTCTCTTTTATTTCAGTTTATTACTCAGAGATCAAACTCAATGGTTTTATTAGAACGTTTTTGAATTCAGAGTGAAATTGAACTTTCAATGAGCTGCTGGAGAATTTTCTCTGTAATATGAATCTTTTTATTTATAATCTCTTTCAGTTGCCATGTGACACAAAGGGCATTAAGTAAAATAAATGGAACAAAAATTATTAGACAAACATTTCATTTTAACAACAACAAAATTTACACAAATATCTTAAACAAATGTTGCAGTCAAGAGAAAACTGGACTGTATTAATCGGGAACAATTGCTTGTAAGTTAAGCTTATAAATGGGATGATTCAGGACAAGTAACATTCATTAAGAACATGAGTTGTATAAGTATACATTAATTTCCTTTGTAAGCAATAAAAGGATTGGTCATGTTAACCGATTAGTTTTAAGTATTCATCTGCAATATAGTTTAAAGCATGCTAATGATATAATTGATGTAAAAAGTAACTTGTAGGCTTCTTTATTGGTTGAACCTCGAACTAAATTTTCTCCAAACTTATCGCAAAAAGAGATTTAAAAATAAGAAAATATGTAGTTTTGCAATTCCTTTCTACTTTATGTTTGTAAATACCTCAACATTCTATAAAATTGATACAAAAAAAAGAAGATAATATTACGAATTGATATACGGAAATATAAATGGAATCTGTTAGGAAAAGCAATCATTTTAAATACATTGATTTGTAAGGGCCCACTTCTGTGATATTCAAATAAATGTTTCAGGCAATGAATGTAGAAACTTTGATCATGTAACGAGGGCTGTTCGCCCACTTCTCGGAAATCTGTTGCCGCCTACTTATTGATTTGTATTTAATGTGCAAAGTAAATTAATTGCGAAACTTTAAATGTGGTGTATTGCATTGACAGGCTACTATACAAATGTTCAGTCATTAGTGAAACATGTAAATTGTATTTTATTGTTTACAAGTAAGTCTTCAGATGCGGCGTTTTCCTTTATTTTCCACACTGATTTTTTCCGTTGAAGTTAAACAGTACTCAACAGAATTGGTGCAACTTATTAATCTGCAAGTGCTTGTTACCTCCAGTTCCCTACTTTTATTTATATTATACTTATTAACATTCATATATTACGCTACTGTGGCTAATTGGGATACTTTTGTTTATAAAGCATATTTATAGTGTTTAATCCAATCAAAAGTTAAATTATTCAAGTATGCACTATAATTATTTGGTTTTAAAGAAATTCATATATGACGAACAAATTAAAAAAATGATTTGTTTATAAATAATTTAACCAGTTTCTAGTTTAAATGAATCTCCTAAATTCATGCCAACATTTCTAGATAAATTGTCTCTTCAACAGGTAACAAGTGAATTTAGTTTTTCATGACATCTCAAACATACATCTCTGCGTATCAATACACAGCCTAGCACTGACGAACAGAATCAAAAAGTATTGGCATGAATTTGAGTTTCGTTTAAACCAAAAACTGAACAAATTATTTATAAACAAATCAAAATTTCATTTATATCAATAAACCATGGTGGAAAAAACATACTTTTTACCCTCTGGTAGTAGGACATACATATATGTATATGAAGTGTGATCATAAAGTACCTATTGGTAGCAAATTGTCTATTAGCAGATTTCCCCTAAGGGAAACATTTCTAAAAATATTCATTAATCACACCCCTTAAAATCTCAAATTATTGTAATACAAAGCTGAGACTTGGAGTGCCATATTTGGGACCCCTGAAGAGTCCTATCAGTCCATATTCAACCTCGTAACCTTCTTCAGTACTTCTCCAGCGACCATAACTTTGGAATTTCTAATAGAATGCCCTACTTTTTTATAGCGGATTCTTTTAGAAAATGGAATTACAAAACGAGTTTTTTATAGGTGAATTTTTCGATTTGACGCATCATTTAGCCGTAAAATGCACAAATCTTTATTTCAGAAACGGCACATTTTATTGAAAAATGCTGCGACATAAAAGTTGTAGTGAACATAATTATCGTCGAAACAAGCCAACGAGAAATGAATGGATTCTGAAAAAAACAAAACAAAAAAAAACATTTAAAACAATATGACGCAAAAGTATTCATTCAATCCAAAAAATGTTTACTTAAAAAAACGTTCTTAGAATTAATTTATTTTAAACTAATAACGTAAAAGGAATACATTTTTCTACCTGCATAGTCATGTAATAAAACAAAAACCAGTTTTTTCTTTGTACCATAATACTTACAGTTAGTAGTTACAAATGTTCAAAAGCCTCTGCGTGAGCACTTCTTTTAAATCGTCTACTTCCTTGGTTGGAGGTCATTCACAGGCTCGCTAATACAGTAATGAAAATTTAAAAAAAAAATGTATCTCATTTAAGTAGATCACTTTTCTAGGTTAGAAGCTATTTTCAATCTAAATAAAAGGATTCCCTGGTCCTTTCCTATTTGGTAGATTGCTCGTAGATTAGGAAATATGGAGGAGCCGGTTTGCAGCTCTAGTGCCCCTATGTTGATGGGTTGGGATTCTGAGTGTGCCCCAGGGAGTTGTAAAAATATTTAGACAGGGCCAATATGATCCAATTCACTTCTACCTGCATTTAGAGTCGCCATCGTAGCTCCAGAGGGCCTATTTTGTCAAATTCTTCCTCTTAATGTATAGTCATGTTGGTGCTACTCATTTTATTTATATTGTAAGGTTATCTGATGTCAATCTTAGGCAATGGGTCAGATTTAAAAAAAAAATCACCCTCCCGACCCCCCATTTATTTTGTTGTAACTCTTAACGCCTCACATTGTTTACTTCAACGCCTCATCAGGAGTACTTTATCGTTACTAAGAAAAACGAAGTCAGCCCATGGCATTCAGACACATTTCTCCAGTCCAGCTTCGCCTATACTGAGTTGGAGGCACATGTACACTTACAATGAAGTGTAAATTGTATAAATGGAGATACGGTGTTTTTATAAATTCTCGTGAAAGTGATTAATCGTTTTTGGGTTATTAATTTATCATCTTTAAGATATTCCAACCCCTCATCATTATCCCACCTCACCCCATGGCGCTTAATGATTCGAATTACGTTGGAAGTAAGTTACGCCTTTCTAGACGAGGCACTAGACACTAAAAAGAAGTTTTTCGAAGCAATTTTCTTAATGGGGCAGAACTGAGACCACCGATGTACGCAGGGAACTTAGAATGTGTGCAAACACAATTATATAAGATAGTATTTCAAGGGCTCACGTTACTCCTGGCATTTCATTCGCATCGAAGAGTTTTATATTCAAAAAATGGTGGAAGAAGGCACCCAAGAGGTCTGAGGACAGCCAACCAACGGCATTGCTTGATTCAAAAGTTTATTCGTTTTCCTGGTCTTAGCTCATAACCCAGGAAAATAAAATTTGTATTTTGATGCGCGTGTAAGCGCGCACGCATACGCATATGTGTGCATTAATAGCTCTAGGATAACAGAATATTTTCCATACAAGAAAATCATCATTTTTTTTTTTTTGAAGTTTGTTAATCCATGCCAGTTTACTTGGAAAAGTAGTTACGTGGTAGGGTTTTGGAGACATGGAGCATATTTGAACTTCTCTTGCCTTGGTACCTCTTTTCCATAGTAGAAATTTTCTGATGAAAACGGTCACTCTGCTCATCGCGGGCATCTCCAAGATTTTCGGGGAAGAAGTCTAAGTGAGAGTCCAAAAAGTGAATTTCTAAATACATGTTGGATCCCAAAGCTTTATAGGGATGCAGAAGATCAGTCACTATGTTACGATAGCTTTCTGTTCTATGGTTTTCAAGAAAATTGGAACATAAACTTTTGAAAGACTGCCAGGCTGATTTCTGCTGTGGATTTACCAGTCCTTCAATCCGAAATGATCATCTCTAATTAATGACTGGATTTGTGGTCTCATGAAAAATCCTTCTTTCAGTTCAGTATCAGATAATTTGGGGGATTTCAAGTACAATAATCCATCAGACTGTTAATCCATAGCTTTCACAAAATTTGTCATTACTCCTAACTTAATATGCAACGGAAGTAACCAAATTTTTTAAGGATTTACTAACGGGACGTAAGGCACATTTTTCTGGCCAGGGATAAGAGATTCACGTTTAGGCCACGCTATTGTAACATAGTGAGACTTCCTATCTCAGCTGTCCCAGAGGCACAGAAAACACCAAAATTTGGTGAACCGAAGTTGCAAACCAAGGAATAAATAACCACCAACGATTCAATTCAAATTTTCCTTATGGTATTTTCTCTAATATTAGTTTCATATGAGGGGCTCAGGTTAGCCATGTGAGTTAAAGCGTTGACCTTAATCTCACATGGTAAACCTAGAGTGGCGAGTTCGATTCCCACCTGGGCAATAGTGACGGCATTAGGTAAAATCCTTAGTCCCATCCAGGCTAGAAAAGGTGGTAATATATAGAGAACCCGTCCCAATTAGCCTTAGTTGCAAAAAGTGGACGATGATACATAATTTAATTTTCATATTTTGATATGCCTTTAATATCAGCGGCTTGCGCTACAGGTATTGAGGAAAGTTCATATCCAATATGTAGCAGCCAACCATAAATGCACCTGTACATCCTTGTTTTATGGTGCTTCAGCATAATATTACACATAAAATTTCCTTAAATACAGTTTGGATAAAATCGCCACATATGAAGTGGTGTAAAGGTTCCTATGACAGGTACAAAACCCGCTACAGTCAATTAAAAAAAATTAGCTGTCACCAAAAAACTCTGCCTGATGGAAGAATTCTGACTACATATCTTAATTCAGTTTGAAAAACCCCACTGGATTCCCCAATCACATTTCTTGTGAAGAAAACCTTGTCTACCAATGTAATCTATTTTATTGCCCCTACAGCTATTGGAAAGTAACAGATCAACAATCTCCACTGTTGCGAAATGCTCTAAACATAAATAAGAAAATACAATAATTAACGAATTAATCTTTTACAAAAATTAGCAAGCGTGCTCCGCCCTATATTTAAAACAGCTGGCTGAATGTGTGAGCTGGTTTATAGGAGCAGATGGGCGGCGACCACATCATCCTACTTCGCTGACTGGAGCTCGTTACTCCAACCCACTAAACTATATACCACATCTCCCAGATTTAGATCTCGAACCCTAGCCATATTTATTGTTATTTGTTTCCAGCAATACTCAACTGGTTTATAATATTTACATTCTAACTTTAATTGTGTATGTTGCCTGGGTATTTCATATTAGCAGATTTCCCTTAAGGAAATTCAGCTATTGAGGTCGTACTAATGGCACGATTTTCGAAACATTTCTTCAAATGAACATCGATCCTACCCAGGAGATGACGAAAATGAGGTCTCCGTTCAAAATTATATATATATATATATATATATATATATATATATATATATATATGTCTGCTAACGCTCTAGTGGTTGCAATTTTTGTTTGATCGTTACCAAACTCGATATTTAAACGTTTTATGTAAAAAGACAGATCAAGTTCGTTAATAGCTGAAATCGGACTAGTGAGGGGTTTAGAGGGGGATTTTCGAAAATTCGAAATATCTCCGAAATATCGAAATATAAATTGTATAGAAACAATCTTATTTCAAATTAAATTTACTATAAATGATGTTCTATACATTTATTCCAGATATTTGCATTTTTCAGTTTTAAGCCTTCAGCAAACCCCCACTTCCACTCATGTTACATAAACAATACTCTGTTATGTAATAAACCACATTATTCGAAGTTAAATACCTTAATTGTTTTCAAGAGACCTTTATTATTCGAGATAAATGCAAATATGTTACCGTGCCCCCCACCCCTTCTTAAGTTCTTGGACTACTCAAATTTTATTGTAATAAAAATTATTCTGATCCATTATACATTACAGTACTAGATATAGTAAATAGGTTTCAATAAAATTAATATGCTATATTCTGATATATTTCCGTAATTGTTTTTCTTTCCTGTGAGAAGTTAGCACACCTGTTTGTTTACGTTTCAGGTGCTTCCCGTCTGGAGGTTTCTTATTATCGTTTGTATTTATTCACTTGATGTTTTCGGTGCTATTGTGTTACTAGTAACTAGATTTATCTATTGTTAAACATCACGGGGGAAATCTGCTTAGCTTACGCAGCTCTGCGCGACCGACTTTTTTTTCTCATTTAAGTCATGCTGTTATCTCGTAATCAACAAAAGTATTACGAAATCCGTTGAAATTGATTCTCTTCCTAACTTCAGAATTTGCAATCGCCAATCCGATAATTAGAAATGCCACTAGGCAAATGCTTAACTGGGAAACACGATACAGCAGAAATAAAATCCATCACGCAGAGTGAACTAAGCCCTGTAACAGTGATCTCATGTTGACATCCAATATTCTTATCGCTACATAAGTACTCCCCCTTCCCTAAATTATAATTAAAATGTAAGCCTTATATAATATACTTAGTGATATAGCTTATGATTTTAAATCGAGATTGATTGGGTTTTACTGATTACTGGAAACGCTAAAATACTAATAAATATATTCATTTTGAGTTATAAAAAAATAAATATAATAACTGAAAGGTATGGTGCTAACGGGTTTTAATTCTGTTTTCTTAAAATTACTTTGAATTAAATTGTTATTTACATTCTGAATTGTTTGGGGAGAAAAAATATAAAAACGTTTTCTGTAAATTATAATACTTCGACCAAGTTTAGAAGTAACTTTTAAATATTCTTTAGTGAAAAAGTTCTCATAAACAATTAATTTCCTTTTATTTCGAATTTTATTTACATTATTTATTAAAATATAATTCTTTTTTCTCATTAATTAAAATACCAGATGTTTCGCTCGGTTTCTTTCCCATAAATATTCAAATATGTAAAAGCGGTTGCTTCGCATTCTATTCCGAATATGGTGGTGAACCAGCACTGAGTTTCACAGCAGAGACTCCTGTTCAAGTTGGCGCTAGTTACTATGAGGTCAGAGTTAGCAGGTATTTCCATACCTAAACTGTCTTTCCGCCTGTCTGTGTCCACGTGATACGCTCGCCATGCGTTTGACCAACATTTACGGGAAGACAAGTGCACCTAAATTAGAACAGATTTTAAATTATAAGTTTATATATATATATATATATATATATATATCACAGAAACACATTAGATATATGTAACGTATGGACCCATGCTTGATTAAATATATTAACACAATTATATTTCTAGGTGAGCATTAATTCTTTCAATTTATGATCTTAGATTTAAATTTAAATTATTTATTAACGTCCAATTTTTGCAACTAAGGCTAATTGGGACGGGTTATCTACAGGTTACCACCCTTTTCTAGCCAGGGTGGGACTAAGGATTTTATTTAATAAATTCTGTCACTAAATAAATTCCTTTGTCCTGGTGGGAATCCAACTCGCCACTCAAGGTTTAGCGTGTAAGCTTAAAGGCAACGTTTAACTCACATGGCTAACCTGAGACCCTTATGATCTTAGAATATTCTACATATAAACAAAACACAATTATCTACCACCATACACTTATATTTTAAGCACAGTATATATGAGCGTTATAGATAAATATATTGTACCAATAGAATTTTTGTATGTTTATTTGGTAATTGTAAAAATAGCATTTTGGTTGGATGGCGAAGTCGTTTTTAGTGAGTGAGTATCAAATATACTTTTACCTTTGAAGGTTTCGAAGTAGTAGTCCCAAGGCATTTATTTATATTCTCCGCAATATTTTATTACTACTACAACTGTTACTACCATTTAATAATTACAGTCTATAAAATATTTATTAATTAGATCATATATGCGTTTACATTGATGTGAAGCACAGAACATTATTTCTAAATAACAATCAATTGGTAGAAGTGATGTTTTACTGAAGACTGAAAACAAGAAAGTACATACTTGCTTAATAGCTAAGTTATGAAAAAATTATTGATGAGGTCATCACACAACGTAATTGCATTTATTCCACCCAAAGTTAAATAAAAAGACCAATATAATTTGGTGTTAAAGCTTTGGATAATGTGGTTTATGTTATATAGCTTTTTGTTAATTACACAAGTAAATGTGAAGATGTCCTCAAGACAGAAAACAAAAAAAATGCTAATTTTTTTGTTATTATTCTAGTTAGAGAAAACATATATATATATATATATATATATATATATTACAATTTTTATAGAGAATTACATAATTGCAATAGGTTTGGCTCGATACAATTTTTTGATGTTGGCAAGGAGGCTAGTAAAGAACTACCGGCTCCATAGGATAGTACTCTAGGAAGTATTAGTTCTATCCTAGATCTTTTACTACAGAGAAAACCTTTTAAGGAAGGAGAATTTTAATCATAGGAAATATTACACTGAGCTTGAGCTATGTCTGAAAAGGCTGCTGTACAATACTTCATCTGATCAAAGGAGATAGAGATGTGAGCAATGTTCTTTGTTGTTGAACGGTGAAATGTAGAAAACTAAATTCAAAACAGTTTGTTGGAATAATTTGCCAGAAGAATTCTTTAAAGTAGAATATTTACAAATATTTTAGAACAAACTGGGAAATGGCTATTTATGGGAAATGATGAGTTGGGCAATTATAATTTTGAATGTTTCTTACCTGTGGATGCCTAGAAGTGTTCCCGTTTGGTATGATCCTGTTGGGGAGGACAGTGACGAAGTAAGGCCTCGAGTCGGGGGTGCCAATGTACCTGAGGGCGAATTCCATACCGTACTTGAGAGCGGCAGGGTTGCCCTTCACATCCAGACCGTCAGAGCCTACAGGGCATAGCTCGAACACATTCCTGAGGCAGGGGGCGATCAGAGGAGACGCCGAGAGGATCGTACCTTCGATCCCTGTCTCACCCACTGATGCAGATTCGCTGCCGTTCAATACGCACGACAGGGCCAGGCCTTCGTTTAGTCCTCTCTCCTTGAATGACTGTAGATGAATAAAACGAGGTGAAAGCCATTAACATAAACGAATTAATCTAAATCCTGGAAAACATAAATCGGTTACATAGTTTGAAAATGCCCATAATTTCAGTCCATTGAATCAGGCGTTAAACCTCATAATCTTCACAACATTCCTCAGTTAGAAAACCTAACAAAATGATTCATGTAAAATTATAAAATTTCATTTAAATACCAAATTTTGTTTAAAAAAGTCCGTCATGCAAGGGCTGCGTAAACTAAGCGGATTTCCCATGTGAAGTTTTACAATAGAGACATTTCACCAGAGCCGAACAGTTACAAAAACGGCCGAACTGGCTTTTGGGTGAATCTCCCTACTTGAACCAAAGTTAGCCGTTCTCATCTCGTCCGTTATCCGCACACACAGAATACAAATGCAAATATTTCGGTTAATATTAAAGATAGAGAATAAATATATATAACAATACTCTCCCCTCTATACACCCCCCTCCCACTGGCCCGGTTTCAGCCAAGAACGAATTTGATCTTTATGTTTACATGAAATGTTCAAACATCGAGTTTAGTAACGATCAAGAAAAAATTACGATTGCTAGAGCGTTAACAGACAAATATATCTATCTATCTATCTAATCTATCTATCTATCTACCTATATATAATTTTGAATGGACCTCATTTTCGTCACTCCCTGGGTAGGATCGATGGACATTTAAAGAAAATATTTGAAGATCGCGTCATGAGTACGACCTCAATAGCTGATTTGCCTTAAAGGAAATCTGCTAATATCTCTATAACTTTAGGCTCACAGAAATGGACTAGAGAACACTACCACTAGGATGCCAATGGTTTTGCCTTACATCCTACTTTATAGTGAAATGACGATTCCAGACAAGACCAAAAATCTTGGAAAGTCAGCCTTCAGTATAGAAACCATAGCCTAACTGATTTGGTATTAGCTAGTGTAAGTATAAAAATAGAAGGACGGTTAAATTTAAATGGAAATTAAGGAAAACGTTTTAAGATAGCAGATCAACTAGCACTCTACGTTCTAATCCGTTTTCTTAAACTACTACTCCTAAATATGATCCGAAATAAAAAATGTTATTACCTCGGTTAATATTCTAGAATGAGAAAACTTATATAACAAGAAAACAATATTTATAGAAAATTACATAATCGCAATAAGATTGATTCGATACAATTTTTCAATAAGTAAGAAAAAAGATTTTGTTTTAATAATTACACGGTTTTTTTTCATTTGGAAAACAATTATAAACTGTGAAAAGCAATCATTTGTTAATAGAAAACTATTTTTTAGTCAAAAAAGAACAATGAACATAAAATTAGTTTGAATCCATTTATTTTATTTTTTTTTTGGCCGAATCTTTGAAGTAATTAAAAGCAAAAGAGAGAACCCATCGTTATAAAGAATGAGTTTTTATTAAATATACGTAGACATATAGATATTCAAAGCAAATACAAATGGAAGATGTAAAAAAAAAAAATGTAATGGCGCTGATTTTGTCCAGTATATTTTCTTTAATTGCCTTTTCATGTTATAATTTTCGTAATGGATTAAAAATATCGATGCAGGAATCATCACAGAGGAATAAATTATTTATTTGGGGGAGGGAGTTACTTTTAATTGTAAATTTCGAAAATCCACCTTTCAACAAGCAAATTAAGAAGCATAAAGAAACAACACAATCTACCCATGCTTCATTAATAATAACCTTAGTTTAAGGGATTGGGAGAAAGGCAGGTCCTGCAATATTTTTATATTTTATTGCAACATAGCAGGTAGTAATTATATAGTGTTCTTAACACGTCATGGTTCTTATATAATGGTTCTTTTCATCGTTACTGTATTTATGAAGCGGAATTCATTTTTTTTAAACTTAGTTAATACTTGAAACTAGTAAACATTAAACCATAGTAATTTTGAAAATATAAAGTTCCTTTTTGTTTGAATGTTTTTTATCCTTCCCAAAGTGATACCTAACTAAATAAGATGATTCTTTTTGAAGCAGGAAGTAATGTGGGGACATACTAAACATTTTCAGAGTCTGTTGTTGGGCCTTGAGTAATATGAGTTGGCAATATTTCACATTGTTACAGTGCTTTTCTCAGCCAGGAATGGACACAATGACCCCTTCTCAGATACTGATGAAATTTCCAGGGAAGGAAATTCATGTGTTGTTTTCCTCATATACACAGTCTCAGTCTATAAATATAGCATGGAAAAAAGAACACATTTGGAAATTTAGTTCAGTTTAGTAACACTTTCAACAATTACGTTCAAGGGACATTTTTCGTAGCAATCATGTTTTCCAAACAATAATATTCGTTAACTTTCATGATAATAAAATATATAAATTAAAAATTATTAAATTATTTATTAACGTCCACTTTTTGCAACTAAGACTAATTGGGGCAGGTTATCTACAGGTTACTTCCCTTTTGTAGCCAGGGTGGGACTAAGGATTTTATTAAATGAACTCCGTCACTAAATAAATTCCTCTGCCCAGGTGGGAATCGAACTTGCCACTCTAGGTTTACCATGTTTGATTAAGGTCAACGCTTTAACTCACATGGCTAACCTCAGCCCCTTAAATGAAATAAATTAAGTATCAAAAACAGATATATTTAAAAACATGGAAGAACTCGTTTAAATTATTAGTTAATAGTATTCATTACCTCGTTGAAATAATCAGTGGCATTGGTTAATTTCATTAGTAATTGTTTTATGCTATAAATAAGTGTGTAACGAAATAAAATTGTGTTAATGGCTATGAGAAAAACTGTATTATTTTGTGTTTTGCAGGAGGCAAACAATTTTGCAGAGATAAAATAATGTTGTAAAGAATTCACTCCATTCATTCCCTTTATATGGGAAAAAACATTTTTTTTCGTGGAAAGAATGATACTGAAAAGAGGAAAACAATACATTCAGTAAACAATTTGTTTGGTGGGCGGGAAGGTTGGAAGGTGTTCAACTTTTCTTAATGGCTTCGAAAAAGTTTTATAAGGTTTCAGAAGTTGTTCATGTTCTTTTCGGATTATTCAGCAATTAAAAAAAAAAAAAATACATCCAAAAAGCTCCATGCAGAAATTACTTAGGAAAATTCAAATTAATTTGGATATTTTTAATAATATTTTTTAATTTTTTGTGATCATTGGTTTTGGTCGGTTGAATATAGGTTTCATTAATACATTAAAGAGTTTATATTCTTAGGAAACAATTTACTTGGTCTCTTATAGATTTAGAGTTGTATGTAATTTAAGATAATGCATACTTGAGCGTGTTTAGCAACAAGTTGAACTTTATCTCCAAAATGTACAAATTTCTTCGTAGCCATTTCGATTGGCTGGAGGGTTTGGCTGAATATCTCTCTCGTCTTCTGTATCATAAGCTGCCCTCTTTCTCGCAGCCTAAGGAATCTGTTCAAGTCTTCTTCGGCCACGTCCCTCTGTTCCTGCCAATTACCAACTTTAACCATGGGCGAATATTTGACAAGGACGCGATCCTCATTATATCGATCTGCATCATGTGCTTTGTCCCCATAGCGAGTCTTCTCTTTCATAATATCTTGTACTGAAAAGGATAACAACTGTGATTGATTGAAGATTATTGTAAGAATAGAACGATTAATCATGTTTTAAAATATATTTTTTATTATTATTATAAAAGGACGGGTCGTACTTCAGCACTACTTGCAAAACCAGAATGATTGTCAAAATGCATGTGTCCTGCTTTCCAAGACAAAAATATTGTATCATGATCATCAAAATGCCTACCAGATGTGGTGATATATACTAAACACGGCCTCTCACAAGGGACAACAGTATTTCCAAATAGTAGAAAATCCCATGAATATACTTCTAGGCGAGATGTGCCACTCGACACTTCTTTCGACTTTATATTCCCGGAAGCATATACTCGACATTACGTTCTGAGTCATTATCCGAAATACGACTCATTTCGTCCATAGTGGCTATAGTAAGACGGAACAGGCTGATATTTTCTCTAGACTCCCGCCATTCCTCTACAACCGAGACTCCAGGACACTGTTAGCGACCCGGAGTACTGATTCCGTGGCCACCCATTCAACAAATTCCATTGCTCAAGATTGCTTTACATTGGTGACCTGAAGTCAAGTCTGTTCATAATATATACACATTCTTTTAGATTTCTTTTACGTTTATGTGTTATGTCCCTGGCAACTCATTCCGATTCTCGAGCAAAGCGTAACTATAGCGGTATCAGATAATATTAACCAATTTTCTAATCAGCTTTTTCAAGTGGTTTTCTTAATAGCGGGCCGTTGTAGTTCCTAATGATTTGCGTTTTTAAGTAACTAGTATCTATAATTAACGAACTCTTTATCAAATGAAAACTAGGCGGATTATTTATAAATCTGTAAATATCATCAGACGAAAATATTTTGTTACATGCTCCTATTATTATTCTTACTAAAGCTTATTAATCCTATAGATTTGCCAATAGTTATTGATTCCTCTAGCTATAGTGATAGACATTTAAATAGGTGTATCTAGTTTAAAATGTATTATAGTAATATTACAATAAGGTATAATACATACAGGCATACATATAAATAAATTATGATATAATTCTCTGGAATATGCTGGATGATAGAGGAACCAATTGATAAGGATCAATAAGAAGGCCAAGCCCTCTACTGTTTTTAATATTATGCAAAGTGCACTTTCGGAGTCAACGTTCCATCCTCAGTGCCTGCTGATTGAAGCTGCGTGGTCCAGGCTACACAGCTTTAATCAGCAGGCACTGAGGTTGGAGCGTTGACTCCGAAAGTGCACTTTGCATAATATTAAAAACAGTAGAGGACTTGGCCTTCTTATTGATGCTTATGATATAATTATATTACATTCTAATACATATTCAGATACTACATATATTATTTACTGACGTTATCAATAAATTTACATCTACAATAAATTTTGATTTCCATAGTATGGCAATCAAACCCACGAGTTCCAACACCATTAACAAATAGGTTTAGATTTTGACATCAACAGTTTTCGTTGAATGTAAAGGTAACATTTTTTAAACATCATATTTATGTTACAAAGAAATTCGGGACTGATTATCTAAAGATTAAACATTTTATAACCAAGATAGAACAAAGTATTTCATTTAGTGAATCATTAATTGTTTTCCCCGAATCGATTTTACATTGAAAATCGTTGAAAGCAGTGGATGAGACATCAGACAGAATTCCATTCTTGCATGAAAAATGTGATAACTTGTAAAGTACGAATACTTTAAGCTGAATAAAAAGGACGTATATTTAAAAAAAAACATGGAAACAAAATGCAGAGTTTTATTTCTTTGGCTTATTTATTGTTTACTTCCCATGATTGCGATGTTAATGGGTTATAGGAATCAGGAAGTAATTGATAGATAAGTGTATTCTATTTAAGTATTTTTAGTATTTCTTTCTCTATTGTAGTGCAATGGTCTAACTTCGACAGAGGGTGTCAAGGGACCAAAAATACAACCAGCGAAGGCGCATGGTTGCAGCTTCCTAATACGAGAACGATGCCTCAATTAATTGCACATGTTAAAATTTTATGTATTTTATGTGTTATAAACATCTTGTCATTCTACAAACTAAAATGCCAATCAGTTTATACAAGATAATTTGTTATATGCAGGAATACTTAGTTTCTTACTCAAATTATTTACTCCTTCCCTAATTCTTTGTTGCGTTCGAAGGTTGAAAGGCTTAAATTTACTTTCGTATTCTAGAACCTCCTTATGTTCCTTTTTCGTCAAAGGTATCGGTGGACACTGCAGAGGGTCTTTCACATTCCTTATGTATTCCTTGAGCTGTGGAAGCTCAACTTTCTTCACCATTCTCTTTTGCGAATGCATTTTGTCAAGTAAACGATAACTAGAGATACATGCAATTGAAATTGGAACACACCTAACCTAAATAATGTCAATTAATTAGCAGGTGTGAATAAAAAACTCTTTAAAAGTAAACTGTCTTGACTAAACCTGTTTTTACTTGTCATATTCACATTTTGGTACTCCTGATTGGAACGGTTTATGTATATGTCAATTGTGTGTCAAGATTTTATTTAAAGGATTCGTTATTGCCTACGCAGGAATTGAACCATCAACTCTAGGTTTAGGTGAAATTAAAACCCATGTTTTCGGTTAACCAGCGATCCTAATGGATTAAAGATAACCACAATTAATCTTTATCTTGGCCTCTGTAAAAGGCATTAATTTTTTCTGCCAGCATCGGATTTGATTTGAATTTAATAATTAATACTTTCCTACTCCGTAGTCATTTCTTCTATTATTTCTTTTTGGTTATATTTAAATATTTTTTTCATTCTTAAATTGAATACAATTTTCTAACTTTCTTAGTATTTTTTTTATCTATTCAATGTTCTTCAAGGGATTTTGAGGGGAAGAGGAACTGATCTACCGGGATAAAGCTGGGCAAACCCTGCATTGTAGCTGGTGTTCTGAAAGTGCACTCGGTCATAATAAACGTTTTGTGAATGAAATTAGATCTCGTTTATTCATTCAGATTAATCAAAGTTGGTTTAAAATAGCATTTAGCAGATTTCCCCTGATTGAGGTTGTATTCATGACGTGATTTTCGAAAATTTTCTTCAAATATCCATCGATCCTACCCAGGAGAAGACGAAAATGAGGTCCGTTCAAAATTATATATATATATATATATATATATATATATATATATATATTTGTCTGTTGCCGCTTTAGCGGTCGAAATTATTTGATCGTTACCAATCTCGATATCTAATCGTTTTATATGAAAAAAAGATCAAGTTCGTTAACAGCTAAAATCGGACCAGTGGGGTTTAGGGGGGGGGATTTTGAAAATTCGAAATGTCTTCGTTAGTAACGTCGGATCGAAAAGATTTCTAGAATTGATCTTATTGGAAATTTACTACAAATATTGTTATATACATTTATTCTTTTTCTTGAATATTAACCGAGATTTTTGCATTTTTCAGTTTTAGGCCTTCAGCAAACCCCCATTCTACTCATGTTACATAAACAATCAGTTATATAATAAACCAATTTATTTGAAGCTTAAATACCAAATATTGTTTTAAAGAGACATTTATAATACGAGATACATGCATGTATTTTCTGGTGACTCCTCCCTCCGTGTCTTAGGTTCTTGGACTACTAAAATTTGATTGATTGAGTTAAAAATTATTCTGATTCATTATAAATTACAGTACTAGATGTAGTAAATAAATTTCAATAAAATTAATATGTTATATTCTGATATATTCAGTAATTGTTTTTCTGTCCTGTGACAGGTTGGCATGCCAGTTTGTTTACATTTCAGACGTTTCCCTTCGGAAAATTATTAAAATTTATTGAAAGATTTCTAACAAGAATCTGCCACTATTAATAAAGAGAGTATTATTCTTCGCGTGGCTACGCTAGCAGAAGGTTATTACCTTCACAGCCTTTAACAATGCGGTGAAACCATACTTGTTTCAGAGTCACCATAGTTGAAAAATGTTAAGACCAATGTCATAATTTGTATATAAAGACTAATGTATCCAAAATTGTCAAAGTAAGTGGACCAAGGAATTAACGCATTGGCAAGGTTTTTATTGACTAACAAAACAACGCACAGAAGCCCTGCTAACATAAAACCGTTTGACGATGAATAGTTAATAGAAGGCCAAGTTTGCCCTTGATATCGACTACTTGAAATCGTCCTTGTAATACAAGCAGATGCACGGTATGTATAAGCATTCTTTGAGATCTAGCAGCCTCAGCCGTGGCCTCATGTCTACTATTCCATTCTCGGTGAGAGTCTTGTCCATATCCAGCACCTTCCCGTCGTACTTCCACACATAGGAGTTTAGTGCCGAATTATAAGGCATGTATCTCTCTGCTATTTTCCCTCCTAGTGTATCCTCTTCACATACCTGTAAATTTCATTTAGAAAAGCGGCTTCAAAGTACGATCTGTTTTTTGTTTTTCTATTAATTTTATCTAGTTTATAGTTGATATAAATTATAAAATGTTATAAGGGTAAAGTATGTAATCAGACGTAAATAAAGGACAAATTAAATTATTTATTAACGTCCACTTTTTGCAACTAAGGCTAATTGGGACTGGTTATCTACAGGTTACCACCCATTTCTAGCCAGGAGGGGACTAAGGATTTTTATTTAGTTAACTCCTTCACTAAATAAACTCCTGTTGACCAGGGCGGAAATCGAATTCGCCACTCGTTTACCATGTGAGATTAAGGTCGAAGCTTTCATTCACATGGCTAACCTGAGTCCCAAATAAATAAAGGACAGTAAATCTCATTTTTGCAATACTTCTTTAATACTCCATGTATTGAAATTTTATTTTATTTTCCTTTAATCCTTTAATTTATTTATTTTATTTGTATTGTTATTTTTTCTTTTTTTAATGGATTTTTTCTCTTATTACTGTAAATATTTTTTTTTTATATTCTATTTAATGTATGTTAAGAAGTTCTTATATTTATCTTATGGAACTTATGCATAGATTTCATGAATCAAATTACTGTAACTAACCTACTTTGTTCGTAGTATCGAAAGAGTATTAAATTATAAATGGAGAGCATTAAAAATATACTCCCTCATTTCTGGGATTCTGGGAACGGCGGAAAAAAAGAAAAAAGATCAGTTTCAACAAGATTTGTTATATAACGTTTTTCCATCTGACTTTTAATATCGAGGTATTCTAATTTTTGTAAATTTTACTTCTTCTCCAAACCCCACCCGTTCTCCTCCAGGTACGTTGTATTTAAGCTTCCAATAAGTTGTTTATTATTATATAGGTTTATTGCTAATGTAGAAAGAATATGTAGTTTACCTGAAAATAAAAATTAAAAACGACTAAAAAATAAAAAAAAACTTTGTAAATATTCGAGCTGCAGAAAATGATATGTAAAAATAACAATTATAGATAATTTGAACCATGATTGGTTATGGATATTTTTGACCACTGCTGTTTTTCTTTTTGCTCGTCGGTCACGCAGAGTTTCATTAACTAAAAGTTCTACCGACGTTTCAATATGAAGTTATTACATTTCTTGAGACCAACATAAAGATAAAAATATTAACATTTGAATTAAAAAGCACAAAAAAACTATGTAACAATGTGAATAATTAATAGAAACTTTCTGAGCTCTTTATTGGTACATGGATATAAAATTAAAAGTTTTAAAAACAATGCCACATAATGTTCACTAAAAATCCAATAATTACTTTAACGATCAAAATTCAGAAACTTGGTAAGTGGATTAATACGAGGAGACCCACTTACATTACAGTCAGCACTAATACTTTAAATTAGCCGCGTTACCCGTAGTTGATTGGTTGAAATAGAAATGGTTTTCAGTTAAGTAGTTCGTTAAGTACTTGATAACGAAGGCACTAAATAATCCATTTATTGCCTTAAAATTAGCCATATTTATAGTTTTGAGAATGAAGAGTGAAATGCCTATTGAATAAGTATTAAAGAATTTATTATCGATTTTGTGATGAAATAAACCTAGTTTCCCGTCAAAATAAAACGATTGAATACACTTAGCATTTGAAGTAAAGTTTGTTCAGGTATTCTATTGTAATACGATAGAAGAATATTTGAGGTGTAAACTATCGAAGTACGAGGAGTAAAGTAACAAATCTCGCATATTAACAATGCACTGAACATATAGAAAAAGCAAATAGAAAACACATTCCTTCTTCAGTTTAGGCATTTTAATAGAACACGAATAATGCCTTTGGTCCGGAAGTCAAAACATCGACATTTATAAAAATGAGTAACTTATTAGGACTTAAATCGTTAATCTAAACACAATGTGTTCCAAGTAAACTCACTATCCTAGTAGTTGAGTTCCAGTTCTTATATAGTCTACGTTGGACCTTGGGATAGTTGACTCAAAAATATAAAAATCCAGAAAATCCTTCTAGCCGTTTTTAAGAAATTGAGTAACACAAGAACAAGAAATTTGAGCTGACAGACAGACAACATTTTCAATTTTGATGCCACTATTCTTAGAATGGTCTGATACGTAAAAATATTTATCCCCGCCGAATTTAAACAGAAGATCAGACAAACATTGGATTTTTATTTATATAGATGATCGAAAAGCTTAAAATTATTAATTAACGTTCACTTTTTGCAACTAAGGCTAATTGGGACTGGTTATCTACAGGCTACCACCCTTTTCTATCCAGGGTGGGACTACGTTTTCTATTTAATGAATTCCGCCAAAAAATAAATTCCCTTGGCCAGGCGGGAGTTGACCCCCGACACTCTAGGTTTACCATGTGAGATTAAGGTGAACGCTTTAACTCACATCACCACCTGAGTCCCAAAAGCTTAAGAAGAAAAAAGAACTCTTTTGAGGCTAGGCAGAGTCAGAAACCCATGAAATCAGACAGCAGGATGAAACCCGGTCAGAAGGGATTATGGTAGAGATAAAGACTTGTCGCGTCAAATAGCTAATATTAAATACCCCCCCCCCTCCGAAGACCCTAAGAAGACTCCAAAGCCATTGCCTTGCCAAACATGCCGTTGACAGTAACTTACCTGAAGTAGAAACTTTGCACATTATTCCAAGTTTCATAAGACAAGGTCTGCGATTAACTCATAATAACTTGGAACTGTATTATCTCACCGTAAATTCAGCAACAAATTTCGTCAGCATATTCATGATTTTGATCGGCCTTTCGTTTTCAGTAATCTTTCCAACGAAATATTTTCTATCTCTCCACCAGGGCGGTAGGGGTGTCTTGAACCAACAAGGGCTAGCCCGGAACTCATCGCACAGCTGAGGAATCTCTCCGTGGGGTAAATATGGCAGTTCAACACCCGATACGGGGTGTACATATGTAACTAGCTGTCAAAAAATATACAGAAGTTGTGCTTATAATCAATGCAAGGCTTTATAACATCTCTACATAATTAAGATTATTTATTAGATTAAAATTTAACTCAAATAATAAAAAGGAAAAACCTTACGACGTCTAATTTGGGCTATTATTAATACGATTAAACTCTCACCAAAATTTTGTATAGAGGGTCCCCTTTACAGCAAGTCACAACTTCCCGTGCTATCACCATTAAAATTGCAAATTGTTTTTATAAATGGCTGAAACTTGGTGTGCCATAATTGTGACCCCTGAAGAATCTTTTCAGCCTATATTCAACCTCGTAACAATTTCCAGTACTTCTCCATTGACAACCAATTTGGAATTTCCAATGAATTTTTATGACGGATTCTAAATTCTAAAACGAGTTTAAATCGTTGAATTTTTCTATTTGATGCATTCCTTAGCCGTAAAATGCACAAATCTTTATTTCAAAAATGGCACGTTTTGTTTAAAAAATGCTGCGACATAAAAGTTGCAGCCAGCAAAATTATCATTGAAAGAAGTCTATAGGAAGAGGAATGAAATAAAAAAAAATAAAAAATTCCAATCGAATGCCATACTTTTTATGACGAAAATCACATTCTAAAACGAGTTTATACCAGTGAGTTTTTGATTTTACACACCCTTTAGCCGGAAAATGCACAAAACTTTATTTCAGAAACGACACGTAAAAAATTAATAAATAAAACGAAATAAAGCAGTATTATTGATAATTCTTCCCTGGAAGATGCCGTACCATTTTTTTTGCATGAAGCTATGCAGGTGGAAAAATGTATTCCTTTTACAAATATTTACTACGTAATTAGTTTCAAATAAAGTAATTCTAAGAACGTTTATTAATGTTCAGCCGTCATTTGAATTTGAATTTCCCGCGCTCGCTGAGTTTACAAAGTCGCCACACATATGCAGATCACCAAGGCTGTGGCCTACAGCGGAAACTACGTTGCAGCTCAAGAAGGCATCGGCTAGTTACAAAGATACAGTTCAGTTGGGCTTTGACGCTCTCAGGGGTCGTTTCTACGGCCAGTGGGGCTTTGCCCCTCTCCGGGGTCGTTTCTCCGCTACAGTAAAGTGTGTACACCGCTTCATAGATAACCGCTCAGTTGGCCTCTCCAGGGATTGTTCTACCGTCACAGATTTAGTCAATCTTTCATCTCCCGCAACGCTACCATCATATACGGATCACCGCAACCAGCTAGAAGACAGAATCTTATAGGGAACACAGAAAATAACACCGGAAGAAGACTCCACTTCAAGGAAAGTATATGTTTCCGCAGGTACCTACTTCTAATAATGCTAGCATTATCTACGCAAATTATTAAATGAGTACTCACAATTTAAGACCGATCGATCATTCTACTCGTATTGTATATATGTTATTGGCTTGCCGCTAAATTATTTTATAAAGTTACCATTCCTTCGTTTTTTTTCAACCTCTATATCTATAAAGTGTATTATATGTTGCTTAATCAATTCAATATACTTGATTCTTTGGAGAACTCAAATAGTGACTTGTATTATTCACCCTCATCTTTCCAGAAAAATAGTAAATATTTCAGTCTAATGCTCTCTTATTCTTGCCTTTAAAAAGCTTCCCGCCTTTACATTTTGGTGCCGAAACCCGGGACTAAATAGCTTCCCCGCCCCGACATTTTGGTGCCGAAATAGCTCTATTATTATTACCGCAAAAGCTAACCGCACGCCCTTACAATTAATATGTTGATGTCTTTTGAAGTAAACATTTTTTTGGATCCATACAAGAATACTTTTCCGTTTTTTTTTTTTTTGTTTTTTTATTATTATTTCAGAATACATTATTTTCTCATAGACTTGTACCAAAGATAATTTTGTTTGCTACAACAAGGAGGAATGGATTCTGAAATAAAAACAGTAAGAAAAGTATTTAAAACAAAGTAAAGCAAAAGTATTCTTGAATGAATCCAAAAAAATGTTTACTTCGAAACACATGAAATAACTTTCTCAGAATTAATTCATTTTATACTAACTACCCAGTAATTATTTGTAAAAGGAATACATTTTTCCACCTGCGTAGTAGCCCAATGTAAAAAAAAAACAAAAAACGGTGCGGTATCTTCATGGGAAGAATCCTCAAGAATGTTGCGTTATTTAGTTTTATGTATTTTTTTAAGTGCCGTTTCTGAAATTAAAATTAGTCCATTTTACTGCTAAAGGATGCGTCAAATTGAAAAATGTACAGGTATAAACTCGTTTTAAAATTTGATTTTCGTCTTAGAATGCATAGTATTCCATTGGAAATTCCAAAATTATGGTTGCTGAACAAGCGCTGGAGAAGGTTACGACGTTGAATATGGACTGAAAAAAATTTTCAGGGGTCACAATTATGACACAATGACAAGTATCAGCCTTTTATTAATACCATTGGCGATTTTAAGGGGAGTGCCATGGGAAGTTGGGACACCCGGTATTTGCGGCCTCTTTGTATGTCGTATGTTGAACAACATACAGTTGGAAAAAGAAAACTCGAGTTTTAAATGGTTCCTGCTTGGTAACAGCAGTCAGCTTGAGTGAACGCCCACTTGTTCTCATAAAAAGGGCTTCTAGACAACAGAAAGCTTTTTGTGTTTTACGTTTTGCCTCGTCAATAATAACTGACCAACGTGACTTTCGGACTATGTATGATGTTGATCTTCCCACAGCACAGATGATGGCATGAACAATTCAGAGAAAAAGGTTTTTTGTGTAAAGGAAAATCGCCTGGCCGTCCCCGAGTGTCCGACGAATCTAAAGAGGTACCTATAGCACACCTATACAGAGGTATGACAATAAAGTTTTTGAATTTCTCTTTCATCGAAAATAAAAATTAATCGTTTGATAATCCGTGTATTTGAGATGAATATGGTATTTTTTTTAAAAATCATTCATTCCAGCTGGTTTGAAGGCCTGATGATGATATATATGACTGAAACCATCTACTTTTACCTAATAGGGGAATACCATCTTTATCTTTTTTTTAAATAAAGTGGTGATAATTACTGAATGTTACTTACATATGTGGTATTATGGGAAGATTAGAATGTGTAGTAATTATAAATACAGGAATTTGTTTATGAAATCATCAGTGAGTAGTCACCATTCTAGGAAATGAGCAACTTCATTAAGATGGAAAAGAACCGAGTGAAGAGTTCATGTCTTCAAAAAAGATCAAGAGCCCGCTTATAAATACAATCAACTTTGAAGCCTGTGTAAATTTTACAAAGGAGTTTATTAAGGACTACTGACCAGAAAAATAATAAAATATTAAAGAGAAAAAAGAGGAAAATGTTTGAAATCAGCCGGAAAGAAAATCATTTTACTCTCGTGTCCTTTACACAAGAGTAACCTAATTTACGGGCGTGTTGCTAATAACGCATCACTGCCTCGTAATAAAGTTAGCAGACGAAAATGGCCATCCATTCTACCCTCACGCTTACATCTTAAGTGGGTCCGGGAAAATTACATTAGTCCCTTCAGATTTAATATTCTTCAATCTTTATAATCTGCTATTCTCATACAAAATAGATGTATTCTCAATATCACAAATTGAGTTTTTTAGCTATTTTTAATTTTTTTTTAAAGTGATGTACTTAATACATCCTATTATTAGTTTTTGAATTCTTAAAATGGAAATGATCTTGAATACTTATTGAGACGTCCAAAAAATAACTAATGACCATAAATCATAAGAATATTATTCGAGTTTCCAGGCCCCCAGAAATTACTTTGAACCGAGATTAATATGTTATGCTTCAATTTTCATGCTTCAGTTAACAAGCTTTTCGCACTTCATGAATTCGAAGCGTAATAACTTTATCAATTTAATTTAAATTTATTTTTGTGTTTAGCTATGTGAGTTAAAAAGTCGGCTTTAATCTCACATGATAAACCTAGAGTGGCGAGTTCGATTTTCGCCTGGGAATTTGGAATTAATTTAGTGACGAACTCATTAAATAAAATCCTTAGTTTCACCCTGGCTACAAAAGGTTGGTAACATTTCGATAGTAGTAGAAAGTGGACGTTAATAAATAATAATAATAATATTTAATGTCGAAAGAAACCTTACTTATTTTCTTATTATTAATTCATTTTACAAATGTAACAAACATTAAAAGAAAAAGAAAAAAAAAACATGCTGGGTTTAAGCACCTGGTAAAACCGAAATACCTATATTGGCTGATATATAAGTTGTTCGTGAGATAGATTATTTCTTCAGAAATATCCTCGCGAAGATTTTGCATTCGGGCATCTGGCTTATTCTACAGATTGTAGATAGGGCAAGCAAAGAATAAATGAAAGATTGGAAAGTGAAGAAAGCTGATGCAAGAGGCAGGAGCAGAACAGGGGCGAAGAAGACGGAAAATATTTCAGTCGACTGACAACACTTATATAATGAGCTAGCTTGTACAATGAGTTGTCAGAGGAAAATGGTCTGAAGGTTAAGGTATGAATCTGACGTCAATTAGTGATCTGGTATGGCTAATAGTACCTTAGAAATTCTCAGGGAGAGGGGATGCCTGAGAAAAAAGGGAAGAGTAGAGGGAGGAATTGGTGAGAATCAACAGATTTAATGTGGTGTTTGGAGATGACGTAGGTGATTGGTTCTAGATTTGGAGAGTCCCACTATGGGTATTTGGCAGATGGCTTCTGAAAAAGGGAGGTATTATATTTTTCTGAAGTACGTATTTCTGAAAGGATTCTAGGCTTCCTGTACTTTTTTTGGGCAGGTGCTCCTTAAACGAGGTGGGTTGAGAGCTAACACAAATACTACAGGATAGGTGGTGTTTGAGAAACTAGTTGCACGACTTGTATTAGAAGAGGTTTCTAAGTATGGAGATGGGAGTTCCGGTTAACTGGTAAATTGGATGAGCAGGAGTTGCTCTAAATGGCAATGTCTCACATGCAGATATTTTTGTGCAATGACGAGGGACGTAACCAGCACCACTGATTGTACGAAATACCCAGGGTTGACTGGAGAACTGGACTAGACATTAAGGATGCCCGGTATCGTTGTGTATACTGGGGTAGATATTCATGGCATCCGGGTTGGATGAAGTATTGGACTAAATATCCAGGATCCCTGGGTTTGATGGAATACTGGATACCAAGTTTATTTACACCTCTCGTTTTGGACAGGGGAAGAAAAATTTTAATTACCTTTTCCACCAAATAAGAAATTGAACAACTAAACGTTACTATAGTTCTGCATGAGATCTTTGAAAATTCTAAACCTAGCCGTTTTTGTTTTGCGAGATACGTACCGCTACTCTGAAGCTGTGTAAGATGAATTATGGGACGATTTTAGGATTTGTAGTTCCATTGAAATCTGAAATCAAATTTTTTTGCGATTACTAAAACTAAAAAGTGCCCACATTGTTTGATTAACTTTATTTTCGTAAAGTGGCCAATTAAAAAAAATAAGTGACAATGTTATGCAACTGTCAAACCTGTCGGTGATGTTATGAAACTTTAAGATGGTGGGGACATATCATTTACGCGTTGCCATTATTTTTGTTGGGGTGGGATTTGATGTCATTTAGTGAGAACGTCAATAAAGTCGCTATGCTCACGTGGGAGCGAAACCCAAGACACAAATCCTGTGTAGATGTAGGATATAAAATAATTTAATTATTTGTTAACAGCCACTATTTCCAACTAAGGCTAATCGGGGCGGGCAATCTACAGTTTACCGCCCTTTTCTAGCCAGGGTGGGACTAAGGATTTCATTTAATGAATTTCGTCACTAAATAAATTCCTATTGCCCAGGGCGGGAATCGATCTCACCGCTGTAGGTTTACCACGTGAGATTAAAGGCAGCGCTTTAACACACATGGCTAATCTGAGTCCCGGACAAAACATAAGAAAACATGGAAAATATAGTGTGATAAAAGCTGAGACCTCCCCTGAGTTGTCAAACCAATAGCTGATGTCCTTTCCAGCCTCTGCCAGTAGTGGGCGAATGCACTTCTCATCCTGGAATTCCTCTATGAGTGCTGTTATATCCCGAACTATTCCGTGAATAATCACCCAGCATTCACGCGCACTGTTCCTCAGCGCCACTTCTCCTCGCTTCAGATAGGTTTTCCTCCATTCATCTACTTCTATTACTACTTCATCCATTCTCCTGTTACGTTACATTTGTACTTAAGTACTATTTATCGTTAATCCTTGCCACAAACACAAGACGGGGTTAAAACCCACTATTTAGTCATCTGTGTATCACTGTAAAAATAGGTTAGTAATAAAGAAAGAAAATGGTTGTTTAATAGGACTATTCTTATCATATCTAAAGTGGCTAGCTAAACAAATCTTGGATTGTCATAAACAACATCTAGCATTGTGCTAAACAAATCTTGGATTGTCATTCTTTAGCCAGGAATTAATTTTATTCTTAAACTTCCATTTTGTGCTACTATAGGAAAACTATATGGATTATTATTACTTATGAACGTCCACTTTTTGCAACTAAGGCTAATTGGGACGGGTTATCTACAGGTTCTATATGGATTATCTAGAGAAGAACACTCTTGAGCTGAAACTAAAATCAGCACATTTGTACTTAGAATAATTCCGAAAACCACCATAGTTGCAGTCTCCATCACACGAAGAATGAACACAACTGTTCTCCGAATCATAACTAGATACAGAAATCTGTACGCTTCATTACACCTAAAATAATACCACCTATTTTGATATAACAATGGCAGTTGTCCTCAGAGTAAAATACGTACAAACAGCCCAATTATATCATGAATCCTACTAACAACAAAGAGCAAATTTTGCTCTGAATAATACCTCGATTTGTACATCTTTTTTAGCTCTGTTGCTTCTCATGAATATGAATGAAAATCAGTGGCTTAGGCGTGGTATGTTTCGATGCTGCCGGAAATCTTATTTGAGAAATAAAATCAAAACTTAACATGGTATCCAACAAACATGATAATTATCGTTGTTGTAACTATACCTTACTTCAACCACTGCGTCTCGTCCGACAAGATTTAAGTATTTTAGAAAGTCCATCAGAAATATAAATTTGAGTGATTTAAAGGCCTAATGTCCGGACAGCATTCTTGGGCACGATGTTTAAATGCAAAACAGCAGTCGGTCAATAACTTTTGGCGAGACAAGCCCCTACTCAGTATTCGCAGCATCGCCTCCGGTAAAGTCCAGCTTCATTTAGTCTCCATCGCACGCAAAATCGTAGACTAATCTTTCAATCCTAGGATAAATTGAAAATATACACAAACGTGAAGTACTAGAAAAAAGTAATTATCCATGGCATGACTATTTTATCAACATTATATACAGCAATTGTTCTCTGCTTCAGAGTGGACACACCTGGTCAAACTTAATATAGACAATGCCCATCCTCCATATCAACTCCTAAGGGAGGGGGGGGCAAGGTCTTTACGAGCTTTGAAGAGGTGACTTGATATCATAAAATCTAAAACTAATAGTAATAAGATCAACATTGAGGATCCTACGTTAAGATCTACATTGAGGATTCTATGATTAAGGTCTACATTGAGGATCCTACGATAGGGTCTACATTGAGGATCCTACGATAGGGTCTACATTGAGGATCCTACGATAGGGTCTACATTGAGGATCCTACGATAGGGTCTACATTGAGGATCCTACGATAGGGTCTACATTGAGGATCCTACGATAGGGCCTACATTGAGGATCCTACGATAGGGCCTACATTGAGGATCCTACGATAGGGTCTGTGTTAATATCCTACAATAAGGTCTACATTGAGGATCCTACGATAGGGTCTACATTGAGGATCCTACGATAGGGTCTACATTGAGGATCCTACGATAGGGCCTACATTGAGGATCCTACGATTAAGGTCGAAATTAAGTATCCTACGATAAGGTCTAAATTGAGTATCCTACGATAGGGTCTACATTGAGGATCCTACGATAGGGTCTGTGTTAAGTATCCTAAGATTAAGGTCGAAATTAAGTACCCTACGATAGGGTCTACATTGAGGATCCTACGATAGGGTTTACATTGAGGATCCTACGATAAGGTGTACATTGAGTATCCAACGATTCTGGTCTAAATTGAACATACTACTCTATGGTCTACATTGAGTGTACTACGATAAGGTCTACATTGAGGATCCTACGATAAGGTGTACATTGAGTATCCAACGATAAGGTGTACATTGAGTAACCTACGATTCTGGTCTAAATTGAACACTACTATATGGTCTACATTGAGGATCCTACGATAAGGTGTACATTGAGTATCCAACGATTCTGGTCGAAATTGAACACTACTATATGGTCTACATTGAGGATCCTACGATAAGGTGTACATTGAGTATCCAACGATTCTGGTCGAAATTGAACACTACTATATGGTCTACATTGAGGATCCTACGATAAGGTGTACATTGAGTAACCTACGATTCTGGTCGAAATTGAACACTACTATATGGTCTACATTGAGGATCCTACGATAAGGTGTACATTGAGTATCCAACGATTCTGGTCGAAATTGAACACTACTATATGGTCTACATTGAGGATCCTACGATAAGGTGTACATTGAGGATCCAACGATTCTGGTCGAAATTGAACACTACTATATGGTCTACATTGAGGATCCTACGATAAGGTGTACATTGAGTAACCTACGATTCTGGTCGAAATTGAACATACTACTATATGGTCTACATTGAGTGTACTACGATAAGGTCTACATTAAGTATCCTACGATAAGGTCTACATTGAGGATCCTACGATAAGGTGTAAATTGAGTATCCTACGATAAGGTCTACATTGAGTATCCAACGATTCTGGTCGACATTGAGTGTACTACTATAAGGTCTACATTGAGTATCCTACGATAAGGTCTACATTGAGGATCCTACGATAAGGTGTAAATTGAGTAACCTACGATATGGTCTAAATTGATCCTACGATAAGGTCGACATTGAGTGTACTACGATAAGGTCTACATTAAGTATCCTACGATAAGGTCTACATTGAGGATCCTACGATAAGGTGTAAATTGAGTAACCTACGATTCTGGTCTAAATTGAACATACTACTATATGGTCTACATTGAGTGTACTACGATAAGGTCTACATTAAGTATCCTACGATAAGGTCTACATTGAGGATCCTACGATAAGGTGTAAATTGAGTAACCTACGATTCTGGTCTAAATTGAACATACTACTATATGGTCTACATTGAGTGTACTACGATAAGGTCTACATTAAGTATCCTACGATAAGGTCTACATTGAGGATCCTACGATAAGGTGTAAATTGAGTAACCTACGATTCTGGTCTAAATTGAACATACTACTATATGGTCTACATTGAGTGTACTACGATAAGGTCTACATTGAGGATCCTACGATAAGGTGTAAATTGAGTAACCTACGATTCTGGTCTAAATTGAACATACTACTATATGGTCTACATTGAGTGTACTACGATAAGGACTACATTGAGGATCCTACGATAAGGTGTAAATTTTGAACATACTACTATATGGTCTACATTGAGTGTACTACGATAAGGTCTACATTGAGGATCCTACGATAAGGTGTAAATTGAGTAACCTACGATTCTGGTGTAAATTGAACATACTACTATATGGTCTACATTGAGTGTACTACGATAAGGTCTACATTAAGTATCCTACGATAAGGTCTACATTGAGCTACATTGAGTGTACTACGATAAGGTCTACATTGAGTATCCTACGATAAGGTGTAAATTGAGTAACCTACGATTCTGGTCTAAATTGAACATACTACGATAAGGTCTACATTAAGTATCCTACGATAAGGTCTACATTGAGGATCCTACGATAAGGTGTAAATTGAGTAACCTACGATTCTGGTCTAAATTGAACATACTACTATATGGTCTACATTGAGTGTACTACGATAAGGCCTACATTGAGAATCCTGTATAATTGTTATACAGAATTAGTCATATAATGAGGACGTTAATTTAAAAATAATAAGTTCGATTTTTTCTTGTGTGCACCCTCTTGTTACATTCAAGGACACAAAAGATATACATTATATAAATATCTCTCAAATGGTTGAAAATCTTGTATAATCACAACCAAATCGATGTATATGCGCTTCATGCAATACTAAAGATCAAGTTCGTTAACAGCAGAAATTACACTGGGAGAGAGAGGGAATTTCGAAAATTTTATATATCTCCGTTATTATAACCCAGGACGAAAAATTGTATAGATCTAATTTTATTGAAAACGTAATTACCTATAAATGATGTCATAGTCACATTTCCTCTATCATGAATATTTCCCGAGATATTTGGATTCTTATTTATCAGGCTTTAGTAAACCTCACTCAAATTCATCTCATATTGACAATAAGCTTTTATTTTCTCGACTACTTTATTCTAAGCTTAAACACTAAATATTGTTTTCAAGAGACATTTATTACAATTCTGTAAGATACACGACAATTTGGTGTGTGATGACGTCACTGATAAAGATTTTACGTTCGCATATGTTTATTTGATCCATGTCATACTCGATATTTAACCGTTTCAGTCCACACTAATGGTCACAATTATTATTGACTAAGATAAGATCTGGAATATGGGGGGTTTAGACGGAGCGTAAAATGATATAGAACCAATCTTATTAAACTATTTGCGTGCAATTTTTACTCTATGATTTTTTTCGTAACTCAAATATTAAGTGAGGTATACGTATTTTCCTGTTGTAAGTTGTCATTATACTCCCTTTTCTACTCACTAGTTTTATGTAAAATAAATACTGAATATGTGATTAGATCACTAGTGTGAATACCAGCACATCTTAGCTTACGCAGCGCCGGACGGACTTTACTATTAGACTATAAGAGTCTTTGACGGGAATCTGAGGCCAAGGAGTAGTATTAGCATAATCTTCTTATTATGCCGAGTAGCATGCATATTAATGGTGTAGGTTGTTTATGTGTACACGTATCGGGATAGTATAATTATTATGAATGGACAACTTTACAATTAATAGGATTGCCTAAGACATGAATATGTGCTATTAGGAAATAAATATTTTTTAATCTGGAATTTTACACATTTTTTTCATCTAATCTATGATTTATAATATTGTATCTATTTATGAAACGTTTCTTACCAAATTTGTTGTTAAATCCTCATAAAGCCGAACTAACAATAAATTAAACTTATAATTACTTGCAAAATCCTGAAGAATCTAATAAAAAAAAAAAAAAAAAAATCCAACTTCTATGGATACCAACACACTCTGGAATTGCAGGGAACGAGGCTGCTGATAAGGTAGCAAAAGAATCCAACTTCATTTCTATGAATGATATGAGGACCTGGCTAAATGGCAAAGTCCTTAAAAGCTGGGATTCAATGAGGAAGGAAGTACTCCTCACAAACAAATTACGAATATAAAAGATTTTCCAAGGACATGGCACAGTGTCTTCAGGGACATTCGAAAAGAAGAGCTAGTGACTATTTCACAAATTTTACTCACATACAGTTAACCCTCCGTCGGGCGCGTGCATCTCTCAGATACACAGTTTCTAGAAAAATATTTGCCACACCTCCTAGCAGAGAGTGGTGGTGCAGTGCTTCGCGTTATGTGTTTTAGAGAACTCTCCCTCAAGGTATGTTGAGTCACTGTGTTTAACGGAGTCGTGTGTTTCACCTGTCATTAAATTTTATCTCCTAGATACCACGCGCCCGATCTCGTAAGTTTTTTTTAAATCTGTATTTCATAAATATGTACATCAATTAAGTTTCTCTTTATTAAATGGAATCATAAAAACCTATTATTCTATTATTTTTCTCAAATATGATCTTTAAGAAGAACTTGTACAAGGATATATTGCACGACGCAGTGACAATAGTAGACGTTTACCAACCGAACAAAGGACGAAACTTGAAGACTACAGAGACTCATAAGAGTACACTAGCTCATTGGACCATACATTGAACTCAAGTACAGAACAGCATAAAAAAAGTCCCTCCACTACAACGAACAAAGAAAATGATGTGAACCAAGCAAAACTGAAAATAAATGTAGGTGTACTAATTACTTTTGTGAGATTTGCAAAAACAAAATTTGTTAACAACATAGTTCCATGCTTTGTCTTAATTGTAATGCAGCTCTGCAAAAGAAATAACAATTAAACTGATATTTTTAAAATTTGTTGATGTTTTTCATTAAATCTTATCTAAAAGTGATTTCGTGCTACTTATTTTTGATTGAAGTTATATTAAGATATATTTTTATATTGTTCACAAACTGAAATGAAATATGTATAATAAAGGCATGTGCATTTAAAAAATTCCTTTTGATATTTGTGTTTTTTAATTATATTTTAAAAATTATCGTCCACCGTTTCTTTATATTATAATACTTATCAATTTTAAAAATTATTTACTTCTTTCAAACAAATACTTCCTCTGTTATGGTTTCTAATCACACGCTGAACATTTTAGTGCAAAATATATATTAAAAAACTGTATTTCCGTAAAAACGGTTGAGGAGGATCTGTTAGATGCGCCCTATGACGGAATATTCTTGACGCGCCCGACCGAGGGTTAATAACTAAAGATCCCTAATAACGATGCGAAATATGCCTTGTTCCACTCACAATATTCCATCTTATAAAGAAATATTAATGTGTGCAAACTGTTTTCCTAGATAAATGAAATTGGCCTTTGCAAGCAGTAGATAGAATCATTTCATTATTAAAGGGACTATCTTTGTACAACAAAATTTAGATATTGTATAATAGAATATAAGAATATTTGTTTACTAAATTAAAAAAAAATATGTGTGTCCGTGAAAAGATAATAGTAATATAACTGTGAGTGTGTGTGTGTATGTTTTCGTATGTGCCTGTAAACACAACAATAAATTTTACACCTTCTAAAGGGCATATAATAACTACGATGTTGATTGCCCAAAACAAACATTCTAATCCTGTTCCATTTCTTACCAACTCTTATCTCCAAAGGGTTGACCCAATGTACATAATTTCAAATTGAAATTTATTTAAGTAAGTTTGTTGTTACAAAATAAATTGGAGGACCGGGTTGTATATGGTTCTTGTTTAATCCTTGGTGTGATGGCAGAGGAAGGAAGATGATTCATGGAAAACATATTGATTAGCCGATGTAATTACCACAAGGCCAACCCTCAAGGGTCCAAGCCCAAAATATAATATTCTCTCCTATGTTAAGAAGATCCTCAATTTATATTAGCTATAATTTATGCTGCCCATACTATAGTCCTTTTTAGAAAATTAATAATTATTTTCCGCCTGGAATATTTTATGCCTCTAAACACTTGTCTTGTTCATTAGTATTAAAACTTTTTTGATATTTATAAACTACACAATATAACGAGAAACGAAAACTATATAATTAATTATATCGGTAAATTTATCTAAAATTATTCTAACGAATGTTAAAAAGACAATATATAGGAACTTTCTAAATACTCGATTTAACACACAGATTGTATTGCAAACAGAAGTTATAGGTGTAATATAAATTCCGTAAACACGGGTGAAGATGAATTATACATCTTTTTATTTTAATTAGTTTAGTTGTAAAAATGCACCTACCACATATCTCTAATAGGCAAATATCACTCTGTCTACTATGATATTATCCATACTACATCTGGAATATTCTCTTCTTTTTAACATGTGAACACAACTTCAGTTTTAGCATAGTAAATATTTTACTACCTTTTAGGCGTATCTGTCATATACATATGTATGAGTGCGAGTTTGTGTTATTTTTTTAAGTGTATTTCCTCAATTTATATTTGTGATATTTTCTGAAAGTTCTGTATTAAAAAGTTTTAATTTTACTTCACTTACACGACTTTGTAGTAATTTTATTTAAGTTCAGCGCTAGAAGTATTATTCTGCCGGAGTCGTGATATTTTAATTTAGGAAGTTTTAATTGATAATGTAATTTAGCTCCTATTCAATGAGTGAAAAGAACCTTTTAAAGCCGAAGTATAAAGGTCTGATTAGAGCACCCTGGAAAAAGAATAAAAAAGCAAACAATGTAAAAAAATAATTAAATAAAGGACAGTTTCAATAAAAACAAAGCTCCATAAAAAAAACAATAGCAAACCAAAATTAAATAAAATAAAAATGAGTATAAATGCATATTAATTTAAAAAAAAAAAGTTTCCCGTTTTCATGTTGGGCAATGATTACTATTACAGTATTTTTCCCTAAATAAACCAACAATCAACAACCAGGGAGATGAATCAATTCCTACCCCCATATTATAAGTACAAGGCTATAGTTTCAGAAAATTAGGATGCTTAAGGGACGTATTTACTGCTCATGTGTGCTGTTCGGTAGCCATGACTGTTTTTGGCATACATAATATGAAAGATAATCATCTAATTCTGATATGAATATACTAATAACATGACTACTTTATTAATTTCATTTATTTATTTATTCATTCATTAATTGAAAGGACGTTTAACGTTTTAGTAAACAATTGACAGAAATTAGTAGCTTCATCGTTGTAAATGGGCCTTTGGTAACCATTTCTGTTTTTTATAAATTAATATATATTCAAACCCTTCTTCTGGGTATATATTGAATACATAAACAAGAACGTGCTACATCTACAACAGATCAGTTTCGTGTACGATCTCTTAAGTTATCAATAACATAAGGATAAAAATTGTTTTATATTGAGAGAAATTTATAAAAATTAAATACCTTTAAATGTCCCTTGATGAAAATTAGATGCCTAGTAAATATTCACTTGAAAATAACTAACATATACAGATTTCTACAATATAGGACTTCATTGTTATAGGATCCTCGGTTTGACGATCAAGTTGACCGAATCATGGGCTACCATACTGAGTCTCTTCTCTGCATGGCTGTCAGAAATTCTCATGACGAGATAATAGCAGTAGCACAAGTCATAAACAAGAATCCTGATAAAGATGATGGACATTTTACAAATAAGGATGAAAAGGTAAATATTTCATGTTTTACTTTATTCTATGTTGGTTGAATTTGTCTATTATTTTGTGGGATGAAATTCTATTTTGGTTTTAAATATTAGATTGCAGACTTTAAGCAATACAAGCTGAGTTAAAAGCTTTGCATTCTTTATTTTGAACATGTTAATAGATATTTTATCTAAGTCTGTAGCGAGTTATGAAAAAAACTATATTTTAAATGTGACATAAGGAGGACATGAAACCTCATTTAACATAGCAGTCGTTATGCATGTGCATTTAATACTTTTCACTTAATTATTCAAAAATAATTCAAATTTTAAATGTTTCAACCCATGCTATGAAAAAATAATCAGTAACTGACACTATACTCCTTTTAGGCCTGGACTTTTGCCACCAAGTTAGACATCAAAATCGTTAGTTTATATCCAGATACACAATCTCTCATTCTATTAACTGGAGTTAAAAAATTTTAATGAATTTTGCTCTTTCTATAAAGACAAAACCTCCCATCTAGAAAGATGAGTTGTTTACAATGTTTTATTTTCATTTTGACGTAATTCCTGAATCAGAACACTTATTGTTGAAGAAGAACTGAAATAAGATTAAGGTGCAATTTTCATCTAAGCCAAGTAATATGATAAATATGATTTAAAAGGAGGTCGTGGTCTACGAATTCATTAATAAAGTAATGCAAAAAAGAAAAATATAATAGAGATGATATACTTATGTTGCGCACTTCAAACAGCCTCAATTTAAGGAAATGTGTACTATTAGCAGACATGTACAAGGCACCTGGTATATTAAAGCTAATGTGAATATAAAAGAAAATAATTATTAAAAGTTGGTAATATAGAGATATATATCGCATTTAAAAACAAGTACATATTTCAGAGAGCCGGAGTTTTTTGACAATGGGTAGAGATGAATGAAGGTCACTTAAGACAGATATATGTAACCCTTTTTTCAATTCGAAACTAGTTGAGGAACACGGAACTCAATCAGCAGAAGGACTTACAATGCAGAAGACCTTTATCTAGAAACAAGCTTAGCTGGGGAAGGGGGAGGGAGCTCAACATTTGAATAAAAATCGACAAATAGAAGATGGATTGACCACCGATTTTGAAAAATAACATTGCCCATATTTAAAGTTAAAAATACAAGACTAATTTGAAACAGATCTGCACATTTAGCAGACGCTATAAGAGCCCAGCACATAACTCATGGGTGGGCTAAAAAAAATATGTATGGGTGGGTTCAACAAACTCCTGTATGGGTGTGTTCAGGCATTCCTTTAGCAATCCAAGAATTAAAAAGAAGTTTCTCGTTCAGGTGAACTAAAGAGTTGAAACGGTCGAAGAGAATCTAAACAGAAGCCGAAGAGTTGTTTATAGTAGCATGTTGTAGAATTCCATGACATAGATGGGAGGACTGTGTGACATAGTGATTTCTTAAACAGATATGTTGTAAAGTAAGAAAACAAGGGAAAAGTACTGGACATCTTCCACTCCGTGGATATCCCGTTCTAAATTCTCTCGAAGTAGTGGATATTGAACCTCAAATTTAACATTGAGTTTTCTTGGGAAAAAGGTTTTAATTTCTATATTGAACCGAAGGGCAATGATTTTGGCAATATTGAACACAGACAATTTATTTACATGAGCTTCGCAGCTGTAGCGATGTTGCTCAAAATAAAAGCTCCATAAATTAAAAATAAACAAGCAAAATTAATTTAAACGAAATAAAACCTAGCACAAAAACAAAAATGGATCGCGAAAACAGATGTGGAACCCAATATCAGAAATGACACACAAAATAGAAATGGAACATAAAAACAGAAATGGAAAACAAAATACAGATAAGAAAGGAGAAAAAAACTCGGGATTCCCCTAAGTAATAGGGATTTAGAAAATCTAACAATAAATAATAATAATAATAATGAAAGTCGATAACCCTTGCAAGAATGTCAGTGCGTCCTTAACCGTGTATGATGACCCACTGATTACGACATCCCACATTCTGTACTCTGTTTCCTAGTAATAAGAAGCCTAAGTAATCAGGATTTGAAACTTCCTTAGGAAATGATTTAAAACATATAATTTTTTTAATATTTATTTACGTCCAGTTTATTCTACTTTGGCTAGTTGGGACGAGTTATCTACAGGTACCACCCATTTCTAGCCAGGGCGGAACTAAGGAATTTATTTAATGAGTCCATCACTAAATAAATTCCTATTGCCCTGGGCGGGAATCGAACTCGCCGCTTTTGGTTTACCATGTGAGATTAAGCCTTAACTCACACGGCCAACTTGAGCCCCAGGTGTGTTATATGTTATAAAAACATATTATAACAGTATTTGTATTTGTATATTAGCTAGAGAGAAGGCGGAGAAATGATTAGGAGTGGAGGGAAGGTTGAAACCTAAAAAGGACAGATATCTCGGTTAATATCAGATTGACAAAAAAAAAATGGAATAATTGTACCAAATAAATAGGCATATTGATCACTATTATAAAGGAAATATTTTGTGTAGTGATTTATCTCTTAGGGTTAGATTTAGCCAATTCATATTAATAAAATTGCATTGCGTATTAAAAGCCTTTGGCAGAGATACGGATTTATTTCAAAATACAAAAAATAATACAATTACTTTCAGTTTTTGATGTTGCTATTTGATAAAAATAATTATTTATCTGGTGAAAAACACATCTTTCTCAGTGACTTATTCCCTTCTAATATAGCATAACTCGCCAGCTGTCCTGGAAGAACCAAACGACACGCAGCCACTATGTTTCTTGGGGTGAGTGTTGATTTCTTTGATAAACTCAGCAGTTGAGAAGCTTCACTTGCAATCCGATGGAACATATCGTCCACAAAATTGTTCATAATAGACATAGATGATGATGATATACTTAACTCAGGATGAACCTTCTTCAAGACCCGAAATATATAAAGGCTGAACCTATTTACCGGGCGATTTTTCGTTCTCTTCCGACAGTGCCTGTGTCCTTCCCTCGTGGGTGTACTAAATGAAAGGAACCTACTGACACGGCTTGATATATTACTCAACGAATTCCTACGTCCTTTTCTTTTCATTGTAAATTCAGAGAGTGTTTTAAAATATTTAAGAATAATAAAAAAATATTACATCCAAATACATATGTTATCAACCATATGAAATTAATTGTTTATTAATTTATCTACACCTTACTCTATCAGTGATTAGGACGTCGCTGTCGGCTTATGTGCCACCGGCTATCTTTTTCCACTCATTATTTCTTATATATCTTTTTCGACTCGATAACATTAATGTCCAAACCACTTGACCAATTTATAAAGTTAAGAAAGATTTAGATTTTAGATATATAAAGTTTATTCTTCTTTTAAGTCCACTTTAAAACTCTTAAAAACCTAAACCCAAAATGTAACAAGCACCTGAAAGTTTTTGCTGTTAATAACTTGGGGGGAAGCCCAAAATATGACAATTAGGATTTCTATCTATTTATGTCTTAAAAAAGATATTTTAAGCGATACTTTTATGATTACAGGTTATCTTTTTACCCTTCAGAAAAAAAACAACACAATAATAAATTTAAATCAAAATCGTTGTGCCATCACCTCAAGAAGAGTTTGGGAGTGCTTAGAGCGCATAAAAGGCTATTGTAGTCTGCAATGCCACCATATCACATTGGTGGCATTGCAGACTAATAGTAGTAGAGACATTATAGATTTTCTTTATTCCAATTGCTGCTGGATGTTGAATGGGCATATTGGTAGCCTTGAAGATTATTTACTAAATTAATTCAATTTATTTGAAATGTGATGTCCTGACTTCTGTCAAGATGATGATGTTATCATGAAGTCATTCGACAAGGTTAAAAAGTCTGCTTATTTCATCCAGCTTTCTGAGAGCTGAGCTGACGCAAGACAAGTAAAAAAAAGTGAAAGGATAAGGAACAGTATAAGGCTGTATACTGGCCATTTTCCAGAGACTTCGATTAGTGAAATGACTAATCATGTAGAATAAATAAGAACCGAGACCCCAAATGGTTCTTGCTAGTTTGATTCTTGTCTCTGAGCTCGGCTCAGTTTAAAATATGTAGAATATATCATGTAATTATTCCCTGAAAACAATACCGATGGCACTGAACCTATTGGGGCTAGATTTGGTGGCAGCCTGAAGTGAATTTACTTGGTTTAGACTATATTATTCTCCATCCTAAGGCCTACATAATTTGATAAATTAATCCTTAATATCATCCACTAGTTAAACCTCCGTCACGCATAGGGGCAAATATCTATTTATAAGTAAAAATCCTTTGAGTAGGAGTGAGGTTACAATGTACAAATAACTCACTCAATATTCGTGAAACGAAAAAGAGTATTAATGAACAATTGTGGAACATCCATAGTTTAACAAGATTGGTTCTGTAATGTTTTTCGAGTCGACTCATTTTAAGGGAGGTATTTTGAATTTTCAAAATCCTCCCTCCTATTTTTGGTCCGATTTCAGCCATGAACGGATATGATCTTTAGTGTTAATGAAACTATTAAATATCAAAATTAAATTACACACTTTTGAGTCAACGAATATAGTCGTAATGAATGACGTTAACAAAATAAAAAACGTTTTCGATCCGACAAAAAATAAAATTAATATAAATGATTAGGTAGTTTATTTCTTCTTTAAATATGACTCAGGATCTCAGGTTTCTATGCGAATTGAGATGTTGATATTAATTCAATTAGTAAATTTCGTGGTTTTGATTCCCGCCTGGACAATATGAGTTCATTTAGTTACTCATGAAATAAAATAGACACCTCCCCTTTGGCTTAAAAAGGGTGGTAACCTGCATATAACCCATCCCAACTACCCATAGTAACGTAAAAATTCATGTGCGAGTACTTGTGTGCGCGGGTTCGTGTGTATTATAATAATAATTAATAAGATGGAAAAATCGGACATATATTAGATCTTAAAGCAAGAACTGTTCCAGATGTCTTGAAGTTGTCATAAAAATAGAGAAGATTTAGGAACCTTGCTATTGGTGTCCACGAGATATATTCCAGGTTCATAATAGGAGTTGATTTTTGAACTGAGATTAAAGAGGTTTGAAGGAGTCTGCTGATTTCCGCTAAGAATGTGGACGGAAGATATAATAAAAAATTCAAATGTCTAAATTCCTTTTGAAAGGCAGTAAATTGATTATAAATATCAAATCATATAAAAATCAAAGATAACTAACCCTCCAATAATCATTCGCTAGGCTAATGATTCACAACTTAAATGAATTAAATTAATTGCAAACAAATTTCAAATACAGCTCTCTCATTACATAAATACTATGGTGGGCTGATTAGGTGGCTGCCCTCAGAATTCGAGACAGCTTTTTGTTTGTTTGTTTTAATTAAACATATATAAGCTAACAAATTTGTACGGACTAGTTATTAATGTAGAATTACTGAAGCCAGGTCTATTACCATTAATGAAGAGTAAATTGGATAGTGGCTAATAAATGAAGAGAGTTCCATTGATCGCTCCGAACTTGTCAATTACTTAAGCCAACAAGTTGTTTAACTATGTCTCAAGTTTAGTTCTCCATGCTACACTTGTTAACAATTCTAGTAAGTGAAAGAAAGCTTTTAGGAGAAATTACATTACATTAAAACTCTTGTCCTTGTTTTTTTTTTCGGTTGGAAATTACATGTAACAGATGCTTACTCCATGCCTTAGCTGCCATTTCAAGATAAGGGCCGTTTACAATGCAAATAATATTGTCGAAATTTCATTATATTGTACTTACACTTGATTCAGTGCCAAAAGTGACTGATATTGGTAGAATTCCGAATTCTCTATTCGATATTAGTAATACAGCGATTCTGCTGATAGTCTAGAATAAAATAATACCAACGCTTTTTTGTCATTATAGATAAGTTTAATGTGTTGTCACATAATTTTCAAAATAAGAATCACTCTCTTAAAGGCCTTTTTTTATGTAAGTTACAGTTGATGTATTGCTCACATTCTGTAGGAAGTATTTTTATCAATGATCTCACTGTATATCACTGTGGAAGAATTACTATTCATTGGCATACTTACTGGGGAATATGGGGAGAAATGTAAAAAAAAATTAAAATATCCAAATTAGCTTTTTTTTTACAACATCAAGCTAACCAGTGTTTAATATTTTCTGGCCGAATGAAGTTTTATAATAAAAAAAAAAAACTTCAGTTTACAAGAAACTGATTAAATATATTTTGAGTTTCGGCAAGGTCATGAAGCTTATAGAGAGACATTGCTCATGTATGAAGTATTTATCATTTATTTCCGGCAAGGGGTGCCCAAATTGCATTTATATAGTTTTTTTTTAATAAAGTATAAGTTGCTTTTATTCACCAAGAACAGAATAACTTAAGTACTAACTATGGCACCAGAAAGAACGATTACTTAAGTTCTGCCTCCCTTATTAATATGATACCCTATGATACGTGTGCGTCGCTGGTTATCTGTTTCTAATCGCTTGAGCCTAAATAATATTTCTTTCATTGCGTAATGAATATTGAATAATACCCCAAGAATGTCACCGTTACTACTCGTACTAAACGCAGAAACGCAAAACGCGAAGGGAGGCTTCAAGCTAGAAACCATTCATCATATGCATCAGCTATTGAGGTCGTACTTATGACGCGATTTTCGAAATTCTTCCTCAAGCGCCCATCGATCCTGCACTGTAGATGTGTAGATGATATATATATATATATATCGAGCCTGTGGTAAGGGGGGGGGGTTAGAAGGCTTGAATTTTGGCAATTTGAAATATCTCTGTTTTTATGCGTCGGACTTTAAGATCTTTAAGTCATTATCGGCACAGTTCCTTAACTCCAAAGTTTTACCAATTTTATTTACTTTTTTGTTTTATTCTCAGATATAATAATAAATATTAATAAATCAATAATATAGTGTTACAAAGAAGAGCTCAAGATTTACACCAATAATAATATTAATGAGTTGCGCATCATTTATTTGTTTTACTAGGGTGCACCATCTTAAGAGATAATGCATCAATAAAACTTTATACTTCCTCCCGCTCAAAAGAAAAAAACAACAAAAAACCAATATGGATCCGTCAATATTTGTAGGCCCTCGTTTTATATCTGAAGGGGGAGGGGGTTAGCTCCCTGATATGAGGAGGGGCGTCACGTTCTTTACGAGAGACAAACGGTTAAGAGAGTCAATAGAATGCATTGCAATATAAAAGAGCCGGGGATAGGACGGCCATCTTTACGAGCGAGATGCCTGGATGAATTGGAGCCAGCTGAGGTAGCTAATATGACAGTAATAATTTTATAGGGAGGGGCTAATGGCCTCATTCTGTCTGTAGGCACTACTACTCTAGTCGTAATTTTTCTTATTTCCTAGTCTCTCTGGGCTCTGCTTTCTTGTTTTCCTTCCGCCTTCTATAAATAGCTTATATATATATATATATATATATGTATATATATATATATATATATGTATATATATACATGGGGCAGGGGATTTAGTCTCAGCGTCCTGGATATCACTTTATCGGGGGAATGGTTTTCCAACCGTTAAAAAGAGTTAGTTTGTAGCAGCTGTTAAGTGTCACTGCTGTAACCTTTCCTAAAGGAGTTCCACCCAGCACGAGGAGTCAGTGTTGCCAGAAAATAAAAAAAAGTCCGTCACGCAGGGGCTGCGTAAACTAAGCAGATTTTCCACGTGAAGTTTTACAATAGAGAAATCTGCCTAATAACAACTGTAGTAGTAAGAAACCTCTAAACCTAAAACATTATTTAGGGCGTAATAACCCAGTAGTTTCTAGCCCCAAAAAACAGTTAACCTAACCTCTAAACCTATTCACGAGGGACGAATAGTTATGGAAATGGCCACCAGAGCTCTCGGCGGAAAGTCCGAACATAGCCTACTGGCCACCACACGCAGAATACAAATGCAAATATCTCGGTTAATATACAAGATACAGAATAAATGTATATAACATTATTTATAGTAAATTTAATTTGCAATACGATTGGTTTTATACAATTTTACGATCCGATGCATAATAACGGAGATTTTTCGAATTTTTGAAAATCCCCCCTCTAAACCCCCCCTCCCACTGGTCCGATTTCAGCCGTTAACGAACTTGATCTTCCTTTTTACATGAAACGATTAAATACCGAGTTTGGTGACGATTAAACAAAAATTGCGACCGCTAGAGTGTTAACAGACAAATATATATATATATATATATATATATATATATATATATATATAGTTTTGAACGGACCTCATTTTCGTCATCTCCTGGGTAGGATCGATGGACATTTGAAGAAATTGTTCGAAAATCGCGTCATGAGTACGACCTCAATAGCTGATTTCCCTTAAGGGAAATCTGCTAAAATAAAAGAATTATTAATTAGCATAAATCTACTGGGCTTCACTGCTGGTAACCAGACAATAGACTACCCTTTCAGTGTGTATCCGACCTGTTGTGAGTGCACATGTTTTCACTGCTAACGGACGGAATTAATGGAGATTTTATTTTGATTTTCTTATCGTTTATCACAGAAAGTGTCTTTTATGTTCATTATTTATTTTATTATTAGTTTACAATATAGTGCACCATTTTAATTTCGAAGCGGTTATTATTTTTTATTTTACCTCGTGTACTAAAAGCATTGGGTTTTTTTGAAAGTGACGATTAGTTGACAGATAATATGCTCGCATAACTGCAAAATGCTTGTCCTTCGGACATTAATGCGTTGCTACGTATAACCTTTCCTGATGAAAGGGAGAGGAGAAACATTCTACTCTAGAATCAGAGCTAACGCCATCCAAGAATTGTATGGCTGTTGGGATGAAAGAGTGGAAATAGAATATTTAATGCTGTTTATAATAGTATACTATCAATTTACCCATAATAGTTATAGGTATTCCAATAACTCATTTTTGCAGATTTCCCTTAAGGGAAATCAGCTATTGAGGTCGTACTCATGACGTGATTTTCGAAATATTTTTTCAAATGCCCATCGATCCTACCCAGGAGATGACGAAAATGAGGTCCGTTCAAAATTATATATATTTATATATATTTGTCTGTTAACGCTCTAGAGGTCGCAATTATGGTTTGATCGTTACCAAACTCGATATTTAAACGTTTTATGCAAAAAGGCAGATCAAGTTCGTTAATGGCTGAAATCGGACAAGTGGGAGGTGAGGGGTTTAGAAGGCGGATTTTCGAAAATTCAAAATATCTCTGTTACCATGCGTCGGATCAAAAAACATGTATAGAACCAATCTTATTGCAAGTTAAATTTACTATAAATATTGTTATATACATTTATTCTGTATTTTGAATATTAACCGAGATATTTGCATTTGTATTGTGTGTGTGGTCGGCAGGAGTTGTCTATGTTCGGGACTTACCACCAAGAGCTAGTGCGTCCGTTTCCGTAACTGTTCGTCCCACGTGGATAGTTTTAGAGATTCCTTACTACTACTGTTGTTATTAGGCAGATTTCTCTATTGTAAAACTTCACGAGGGAAATCTGCTTAGTTTACGCAGCCCCTGCGTGACGGACTTTTTTAGTAAAACTCTGCAATTTAACACTGAGTACTTTACTGCACTTACAGAATAAAATTCTATTCTCAACGTGCCATCGATTTGTTATTTTCATAACTGTCTTTTTTTAGGTACCTTTCGCTTAAAAGCAGTGTACAGTCATGTGTGAGAAGGTTGTAATTCTGTTCAGTAGAAAAATCGCATGGGCATAATGGGTTATTAGTCAGTTTAAACCTGTATATATACGCTTTAATTGAGCCATGTGCTGTTAATAATTGTGTTTTGTAAAAGTCAGTAGGTGTTTCTTCAATGTTCAAAAGTTCTGCAATGTCGGGATGAAAATTTTTAAATTTCCTTTATTTGTTACTGTCCAACATGAGATTACAGAATGTTCACGAATCCATACAAAAATGATGATCTCAAATTGATGTTGCAAGAGTAAAATTAACGGGTGTCTAATTTGTTCTACGACAGAGCCGTGAATTGAATGGTTATTTGGTGATTGTAGTGTATTATTTATGTCAGTGTAAATTGTAATTGCTTTGCATTTGATTAGGTGAGATTTTATATAATGTAGGCTTTTGAGAATAGCCAATTTCTCGGCCTGATTATTTGTATTATGTATGTATGTATATATGTATACATGCCTATAATATGTACTCGTACATGCCAGATTGTATGTATGTATGCATACAAATATATATATATATATATATATATATATATATATATATATGTGTGTGTGTGTGTGTGTGTGTGTGTGTATGTATGTTATTGTCATGATATTGGTATTTGGCAAAAATCTATAAACTATTTTTTCAGGGGCTCAGGTTAGCCATGCGAGTTATAGCGTTGACTTTTATCTCACATGGTAAACCTAGAGTGGCGAGTTCGATTCTTGCCTGGGCAAAGGAAATTATTTAGTGACGAAATTCATTAAATAACGTCCTAAAATCCCACCCTGGCTAGAATAGGGTGGTAACCTGTAGATAACCCGTCCCGATTAGCCTAAGTTGCAAAAAGTGGACGTTAATAAATAAATAAACTATTTTTTCAATAGGTTAAGAATACCTTAATAACTTTTAACTTTGTATCTTCAGGACAGTACTATAATTATTAATTTATTTTTCAGCTGTTCGAAACGTACCTTCAGTTTGTTGGTATTGCTTTAACTAACGCACAGATAGTTGAAACTTCACGGCAAGAGTACGAAAGAAATAGGGTAAGTTGTCAGTCAAAATATATGTAAAATAGTTTGTTTGTGTGTGTGTGAATTATTTTTCTATACTAGTTATGAATTAGTAATACAGAAGTTAAATATCCTATTTTAGTTAAACAAGCCTCAATGAAAAACTCAATATACACGAAATTATCTTTTACATTAGTTTACACCGTTTACAAGTATTTATCCTATGAGTTGAATTTGCCCTAATACATCAGAGAATACCAGTATTTTTTTTTAAACCGCCTTAGCCTGACAAGGCTGAGCTATAGTAAATACTTCCATATTTGAAGAATTGGTAAAATACGAATAATCGAATAGTAGATCGAAAGAGAAGTATTTACCCAATTAGAAATAGCAAAAAGAAAGCTAGTGAAAAGATAATAAAATAATAAACACTCTCAAGGTATGGCAATAAATGGTTAGTAGTTGTTAGGAAAAGGAATAAATAAAAGGATTTTCCTAGTTCCATATATGTTTTACACCTTAGTAATATTTATAAGAAAATCCTTTTATAGTAAAGTAGTACTAATTGCATTAGACCAGAAGGCAATATTCCTACCCGAACTTACCGAAGCATATGTGGAATTTTCATAGTTCTAACCTAGGAATTTTTACCTACATGCCGACTCTATATGGTAGTTAATGTTTCATAGTGAAAAATATATTCCCTTTTATTAATGGAAATAGTAACACGAAATTTAATTTATAGCTTTTCAATGTCTTAGATTTCTTCGCGATTCGGGTCTAAAATTTAGCTTAGCATCTCATAGTGTTCTAAAAAATGTACACAATTCCAATTACTCTCCACCTTTATTCCATGTAAACTTTTTTTTTGTGGGGGGGGGTCATTATATACACCATGACTTCCTTTATTTCAAGATGTTTCTATCTCACTAAGCAATCTCCTTCTTACTTCGCTCAATGTATGAATTTGAGCTCCCTTGAAACAACGTGATGAAAATAAAACCAGCTTTCTTCAAACTTATTACAAATAATGCCTAACTTTCCTTCACGGATGTTCCACGTTAGCCTCCCAACAATTGTATTGGCCTTTTAGTAGTTGCTATTACCCACTTCAGTGCTAAATGTACTTATTTACAAGACGTTAAAAATGTAGCTTAACTCACTTGCCTAAATAAAGTTTTTGGACAGATTTCGTTGATAGAAAAGTTCCAGAATGATCTTGTTCACCCTTTATGGAGCAAGGACCATTTGTGACAATTTTTCCTAAAGGTTTGGAGACCGCCAAGAAATTAAAAAATATTTATACAGGTGTATATATTTATAAAATTACAGGTTCAGTATCCCCTACATTGATTTCTTTAAATATGATATAATTGAAATCAATTTTTATTCAATCAGTACTATTGCTTTAATAAGATTCAGGTATTTGTAAATTACGGAAAAAAAAAATATCAAGACTTCTACAGAAGCTATTGGAGGTGTCCCTAAATACTTGACACTAAATCTTAAATTGTTTAGCTATAGGAAACGAGTGTAGAAACGTTTGACTAGTTTCATTATCCTACAAGGAGACTGAGATACTGATGATCACGTATCTAAGAAATTGTAAAAGAAAGTCTTTCAAAACAGTCATTGAAAGAAGTACTGAGAACGTTTTTTTCGGGAATTTAGTTATACTCGTATTTCAAAGAAGGGTTATCCAAAAATGTTTAAACCTTGTTCAGGATAATTAAAAAAAACAGATAGGCATAACATTCAAAACTTTAAAATATTACTGCACTTACTGCTGAACTAACCTTGACGGCTTCAATAGTTATAGTTGTCCATATAAACAAGCATTTTATAGAGAAAGTATCCTTCCCTTCGTGGCATGCCGACCGTATATTAGTTATTGTGAAAATAAAAACTGATCTTTCATGCCTGAAGTCGCTTTTTTTTAGCAGATTTCCCTTAAGGGAAATCAGCTATTGAGGTTGTACTCATGACGCGATTTTTGAAATTTTTCTTCGAATGTCTATCGATCCTACCCAGGAGATGACGAAAATGAGGTCCGTTCAAAACTGTATATATATATATATATATATATATATATATTTGTCTGTTACCGTTACCAAACAACTTGTTGTAATCATTACCAAACTCGATATTTAGTTGTTTTATGTAAAAAGAAAGATCAAGTTTGTTAACGGCTGAAATCGGACCAGGGGGAGGGGGGGGTTTAGAGGGGAAGTTTTTTGAAAATTCAAAATATCTCCGTTACCATACGTCGCATCAAAAAATTGTATAGAACAAATCTTATTGCAAATTAAAATTACTATAAATACTGTTCTATACATATATTCTCTACCTTGAATATTAACCAAGATATTTGTATTTTTATTAAATGTGGGCCGATAACGAACGTATAGAGAGACGGCTCTCGTAAAAAGATTTCTCTATTGTATAGCTTCACGTGGGAAATATGCTTAGTTTACGCAGCCCCTGCGTGACGGACTTTTTTGTCATTGAAAACAAAGTATTAACTCAGTACTGCAGAACTATTAATTATTTTTCAAAAAAGCACACCGAGGGACCAAACGCTGTAAGACTGTGCAGGGTTGATTTCTCGAACTTCAATGATCTTCAACACCGAAAAAAATAAATAATAATATTACATATACTTCAATAATATTAATAATTATGGTAGGTATTATTTTAAGAATAATGAGTTCCTAAAACATACTAGTAATCTTGAAAGTAACAATTTCCAACAAATATAATTTTATACTTCGATTAAATGACCATTCTCAATGATAGAAAATCACACGACAAATACCCTTAATATTGGAATGAATCAATAATACTATTATGAATAATACTAATAATGAAGCGAAAAAAAGAAACAACACTGACGTTCAGCTATAGACCAATTTCTTCAACCATCGTTAAAACTCCTTTGAAAGTATTTCCAATAAATAATCAGGCAAAAGTAACCTTTTCTCAGTTATCATTTAGAAACTATCATCACACCTAATCTCATCACTAGATTAGAAAGAAACGTTGTGAATGAATTCTGTTACGAAAAATCCTCAAAAGCAGTCATTTGATATGCAACAAGTTTTCGACGCAGTGCAGATACTAATTTTACATAAAAATTGAATGAATGAATGGATATTTTTATTGCTTTTAAAATGCAACAATTTCATGGGCACGGGTTCAGCTAATGCTCATGATTACATTTTTCTTTTATCTTTTCTTTATATAAACATAAACAGAGAATTTATTTAAAAATAACAACAAATAAAAACTACATACAATAATTACTATAGAAAAAAAACATTTTAATAATTATATTGTTTGCATTCTTTCCCCTCGGACGTAAAGAATTTTAAGTATGAAAACATAAATGCAGTTTATTTTATTCTTGTCCATAAGGTCAAACAGATTATCGATTGCTTTGGAAGTTGAGAGTTTTCAGGAAGTGGTTTCTTCTCTCTGCTAAAATGGGGCATTTAAGGATGAAGTGCTTAACGGTGTCTTGGCTATCTTCGCAAAGGGGGCTTGGCTTTTCCGGATTGAATGTGTAAATTGTCCTACCAACTATCAATCTTTGATTTTTTGCACCTAATTAGCGGATTTGAGATATAACTTTTGTCTTTTAAATGGCACATTTTGGTACAGGTACTCCTCACCTCTGCCAAGAGAGCTAATTCTTCTAAAGTATATGTGCCGTTTAAAACTCTTTCAATATCTAACGAAATTAAATGGTTCTCGAGAGCCTCTAAATAAGTCTTTTCACACATCAAAATTAGATGTTAAAATTAGACTCCAACATTTGAAAGGAATTATCTTTTTAGTATAATGTAAGCTTAAATGTAAACTTAGGAAACACATGATCACATTCCTACCCTCCAGAAAACAGTGTTGCCCTGGGAAGCGTTATGATTATTACCACCCAGTTTGAAATAGCTATAGACTCAGTCAGATAATTTTCCTCAAGAATGTGAAACATTGTTTATTTGTAGACGAAGTTCTTGTTTATAAAACTGGGTATGATATTAACGGAATACTTGGAAAGAATACACAAACATAAAAGATGGAATTATTGTGCTGGGATAGGGTAAGGTTTTCTTGTGGTAGGACTCAACGACTCCAATCTAGAGGAAAAGAAAATTACCCCAGATCCTTTAACCTTCATCTTCGAGACAAACAAATACAAGACAATAACATAATCAATCCTTTAGGTATTAAATTTTACTGAAAAATCAATTGGTCGCCTGTTTGAAAAGGACAAGGAAAAACTTTAATAATCTTTGAATTTCTTGGGAGTACTCGTGAACACGCCATGGTGAGCTGAAAGAAGTATAATGCTAATGCTATACCAATTGTAAACCGAATGATTACTGGATATAGGATGCATAGCTTTCTTTTCTGCTAGAACTAAACAAATGAATTTACTGGACTTATTCAGAACACAAGACTACGGTTCAGTACTGCAGCTTTCATATGGATCCCAGCCGAGAGCTTATATGCTTATACTTTTTCATATAGAGAACCTTCTCTTGGAAACAGGTGGAAAACGATGGGTGTATTTGGTGAAAGTGCATTTTAGTCCCCCCCCCCTTGATGGCGCACGATGATGTCGGCGGCCTTCTTGTTTTTCTAACACCGAGGGTGGAGGTTTTGTTTTTCTTACTTTATCTTTTTTTAACACTTTAAAATTTCCAAAATACGCCATCGGTGGTTAAAACCAGGGGGGAGGGGGAGGTAATTTTAAGTTAAATTTTGTTGACTCACCTAATTTACCAGGCGCATTTTCTTCCCACATTTCGGGCATTCGTATGTAGGCGATAAGAATCCCACTTTTATAGACCATTCAATAGCGGCACGCTTTCCCTGCACTTCCAATTGAGTAAAAAACTTAGCCGTGCACTCACTTTGAGCCATAGCTAAAACGGAAACGATATTAATAGTAAACACGAGCAAAAAAAATATGTCGGACGGTTGCAAGAAACAAGATGTCGGACAGTGACGTAACAAGATGGCGGCTGGGGGGAGGACTAAAATGCACTTTAGCCGGTGTATTTTAAAGCAACATATCTAAATACTGAAGAGTTATATATATGTAAAATATGATATATCCTGCATTATTATAATACACAAAATGAGAATATACTAGTATTAGAACAAATAAGTTATTTTGAGAAGCCGGTTATTTACTTTTGAAAGCAATGAGGTCGGCAGGCACAAAACAAGCAACATAACTTAAACAAACTAACTTGGAAGAACTAAAACTATCACTAATAAAGGACTATATGTACACAATGAATGTGTTTAAGGGACCAACAGACAGACAATATGCAATATTAATACAGGTGAATGCCTTCCTGCCAAAGGAACTCAAGAAGAGAGGAAGCAGTTTTAATAGAGTTAAGAATGAGAATTCACGACTAACAATCCCAGACTTGAAATACCTGTTTGTTTCCACTGCAAAGCACAGTGGACCGTTAAACGTTTGCTCACTCACTCCGATTATTATCAGTAGAAACCAATCAGCCCACTCACAGCAATTATTCCATACAGTAACAGTTTCATACTGAGCGTAACCAGTATATTGACAATATTTTTAATAATTTAAAGTCTACAACTTTATTTGTATATAAATAATTTTCAAATGTATCAGCCCTTCATTATGTTTTCTAATGTATTTTTTTTTAAAGTCTGATAACATTCTGGACGGTCAGTGACTTAATCAATGGACCACAAGTCTAAGTTGTAAACAGGCTTTGTTATCTCTAAACTTGTTACAATCCAGCAGCCCAAGTACCAAATGCACCAAACGCCTAAGACACTATGTCATTTAGGCTAAGCCCTCAAAACCCTACTGCTCGAATCTCACTACGCTCTCTTTCCCTTATCCTCGTTCTATCACTACTCTCATTTTCTTTATATAATACATTAAACCAAGTTTCTCTTTCTGCAATCTCTCCTCCTCATTTCACCAATCTTATCAGTCTCCCAGCTAAATCTTACAGAAACAACTGACCGGCAAAACTATTTCATCACTCCTTCATGAAAAGAAAAGTTTTTTCTCTATAGAACCTTTGTGAATACGTATTTTCCTTTCTCCTTTTCTTTAGACAATACTGAACCTAACGAAGCTGAAGACACACTGAAAACCATAAATCTATGAGCTACATGCTCTCTTGAATACCAGCCCGGTCATATTCTTATCGAGCTGAACTGTTCAGTCACGTGTAGAATATTATCATTATGCTCTAACGGGTTTTCAATTATTGAGCGGGCTTTAATATTCCCTACCATTTGAATATATGAAAGAGATATTAGAATTTATTATATTCATTGAAGGAAAGCTATTTGTTTTATACAAAGAGATCTGAATTTCTTCAAATTGATTAGGAATGAGGGACGCTCTCCTCCTCGCCGATTATTTTAATGTCAGCTCCGATTCGCCTCATTGTTTGAAAACCGGGGGCTCGATCTAACTTTTAATTTAATTTTTACCTTTGGTAATCAATTTTAGTTCTACTAGCTACTCCAGATAATTATAAACAAATATTTAGTAATTACATTCCTAAATGACTTTGTTTTTTAAATAAGTTGTATGCTTAATTATTTCTTTATGTGAAACAACTACTATTTCCATTTTACCTAATAGAAAATCAATAGAAATAATTCAAAATAACAAAAATGCGATGGAAAAAATATGAATTGCACTCAATGATTTTTGTTTATTTTTTAAAATAGTGTTCATTCCCTAGTTTTTGTTTTTTTTTACACTTACTAGTGGTTCAGTGATGAACTATTTCTTGAAATATTTTCAGTGCTCATTTTCATCCAAACAATAATTTTGGACCAATAGTGCCAATAATATTCTTCATACTTATTGGTGGGAGGAGCTTGTCAATTATCGTATTTAGCATCAGAAAGACAATTTTAATTTATCTTTCAGAACACTTGTTTGCAGACTGCAGCAGCTCAATGAATCTCCGACTAGGTTAATTGGCACGCCATCACTGTCTGCTTCCTGGTTAGCAAATGGTGAGATCTCTCTATGTTGACTTGCTGGAATATCACTGAAAAAAGAAGCTATAATCTTAAAAAAAAAACAATTTATGAAGGATAAAATAAATTGCATTTGTGTTGGTGCCCTACATGCGCTATAATACCACTACAAATTTTTTAAACCATATCTGTGTTATCCATTTAATGACCGTAATTTTCTGCAAAAAAAAAAAGAAGCTTTGGTTCCATTGCTGTGCAATTGTAGGAATTCAAGTTGCCTGCTTTCACATTACTGTGGCGGTATTACACATCATAGACCCCTACAACTTTACTCAAGCAGATACTCAATTTCCTCGTGATGTTGAGTGTGCACTGGGATACAAGTAGAAGTCCTGCTACAAATACCGGTGACCACACAGCAAAATGAAATTTTGAATGCAACCCCGGGTTTCGAATTTTGACCTCTAGCATAGAAGGCCAAGGATTAACCACAGGACCACCGACACCCGTTTATACATGTAATGTTACAATAATTAAAAAAATTAGAGACATTGGAATACTAGCAGCTCTTTTTCGTTTTTAGAATTAGTAAATAGAGTTATTCAAAACTACTGTTTTGTTCCTAGTTGTACATTTATTCCATCGTGATAGTATTAATATTAATTATCTATGAGTTGGATAGAATAGCTTATTTGAGAATACTGTTGCCATTTTTATAGAACCTGCTGGAAATCGTCCATGACCTGTTTGAGGAACAAACGTCTCTGGAAAAGGTAATCCTGAAAATAATGCAGAGAGCACAGCGGCTGCTGAAGTGCGAGAGAGCTGCTGTACTCCTAGTGGATGACAACTCACCCCACGAGGTATTTATTCTATTTCCCAATGGAGGATACAAACAGCTTTGTAACATTATATAGTAGCATACCATTGAAATATTTATATGTTTTATGCATATATAAACGGTTCAAATTTTAAATCTCTGACCCAAGCTCATAAAAGGAATTCTTGCTTTCTATGGACAATAATTACTGTGGACCAAAACATTGACTTTTAAGGGTTCAACTGACAAAGAAACGAATGTCGCTCGGGTTATTTGCTGTGAAATTATGTTGATAAATATTCCAAATGGAAAATTTAATACTAAATATTACTGCTAATTACATACCCAGTTCCATGTAATGAGTATTATGAATACAGAACCCCCCCCTTGCCCAAAAAAAAATAAAACATTTTTAAATTGCAGAAGCAGGGAATAACATTCATAGTTAATAGTAAAATTATATATATATATATATATCCAAATACAGGAGAAATAAACCAGCATATTAATTAATCAAAATAAGGTATAAGAATATGCTTTTATTTCCAAAAGACAAACAAGAATATCTGGGGAGAAGAGTGCATCATTTTCACGATTAAAACTGCCATTTTACCAATGCATTTAATTTATAAAGAGTGAAAGCTAAAACTGAATAAGTGTCTCAAGATTCTTATATAAGCAATTTGATTTAAATTTTAATTAAAACTCAAGAATTATTTGTCGTGGTAATTGATCGACAAATGATTTTGTATCAGGTAAACTGTTTCTTCAGGGTGCAGGTAAATATCTTGTTATTTTTAAAGCATGTAACTCAATTACTTAAAAAGTATAAGTACTTAAAAACACATATGAATTAATATAAAAAACTATGTACTGTTTGAAATATGTTAGAAATCATATGCTTTAAAATTAGTAATAATTTACTCCCAAGAGTATATAAGGAATTTATGATGCAAATGATGATGCTTTTTCATAAATTCATAATAGGACAAGGAACTGAAATGCACACAAATGGGTCATGTTGCCTTGAGTTCATATGTAACCGATAATGCTATTCTCGTTTGCATACGAGTGAGGTACTTCAAAATAATTTGGTAACTAAAAAATTAGTTTATAAGTTTGAAGGTCTGCATGGTTGAACTGTTAACGGTGATTATGTTGCAGGCTGTAAAGTTCTCCAAGCTGTTTGAGCTGACGTCACCGGCAAACGGGCACAACTCTAATAACAGGCAAGTACTAACTCCTTGATTGACTTGTGTAGTTGGTTATTAACGCTCATCCCTAGAGTTAGTAGGTCCTTAGCACTACTAGTCAAGTCTTCCAGACCTCTGTTCTCTGCAAATTTCACATAGAACGGTGAAATTCAAGTGTGACGACGAAATGGAAGGGTTTTCTTCCAAAAGGTGCCTCTCTGTATCAGATTTCGGTGCTCAACTGACCTGACACACTATAATCAGGTGTACCGACAACAATAATAAATTCAGAAGTTTCTGAATCAAAAATATCTTAAATGTTTTTTTAAATGAAATTATTATTATTTATCTTTGGCATTATGGATGGGGTTCTACAGCAAAACTGAAACAGGTACCTTAGAAATATACTGCTTAATAAAGGAGGAAAACATCCATATTTTACTCTTCTTTAGCTTGCGTGTTTCACTTATTTAAACTAAAGTCTTAGATATCTACAAGTATGATATTTTTACGTTTTATTACAAAATCAGTAATAAACGTTGTTTATTAGAGTTCTTTTGGATTGCAAAATTAATCACACAAGCTTCACAGTTTTTATCACTGCACAATTTATTTAATAATCCACTACACACTTGGTTAATTATTCTTAATTACTACTCACAGTATGCACTGATTGCTTCACTGTTCTTCAGATTATAAAGTCGAATAATTCACCCACGATCACTGAAGTTCACAAAATCACGGCACTGCACTGTCCTTTACTTCGCGAAGTTAACGGCACTGCACGGTCTTAAACACAGCACTATACTGTTACATACAGAGTCACGGCAGCTGAGAACAAAACTAACTGTCGGGCGAGTTGCACATGCTTATTTAGAGGAGTGGCAACATCAAAGGACGAAGGTCTCGAAGGTACTGGACTCTTTTGTCTGGAACAATCCAGGCTCCGGGCATCAATAGTCCTTCCTTGGTCACTCCTTTCATCTCCTTCGTACTTCCCAAATACGTGACTATCTCTGTTTAATTTTACATGTATTTAATTTTCGCAACAATATCATCGTGTTCTTTGGTCCCAGCTTGTTGTACCTATACTTATTCATAAGGATCAATAAGAAGGCCAAGTCCTCTACTGTTTTTTAATATTATACAGAGTGCACTTTCGGAGTCAACACTCCATCCTCAGTGCCTGCTGATTAAAGCTGTGTAGCCTGGACCACGACCGCCGGGCGACTCCCCCGGGGGAGGACTTGGCCTTCTTATTGATCCTCATCATTGGTTCCTCTACCATCCAGCATATTCCAGAGATACCATACTTATTCATTTATTCGTACTCCTTAGTAGTAAGGGTACAACTAGGAAGTACTCCTGCTACTATATTAATGCGAATAATTGGCTATACTTCAGTTACACGGGTCGATTCTCGCTAAAGACTATCATTTTGTTTTTTACTGCTCTTTTATTTTTTATTTACATCAATTATTATTGAGCTAATTTTAACTACGTTTAGCTAATTTAAAAAATATTATCCAAGGCTCAGGACTATATTAGAATTGTATTTAATTTATTGTTTGTTGTAAGGAGAAAACATTTATTTTATTTCATTTTATTCATCCAATAATTCATAAATTCATTTTTACTTTACATAAATAGTTAGTAATAAACTATATATTTTTCCTTATAATTCAGTTGAGTTTAATTTAATAGATTTGTTTGTAAACATATGCCTGTATATTTATTCTTATTTCGTAAATGAAGTACAATATAATTTAATTAGAAGCCAAATTATTTTTATTTGGCCAAAGAAGTACAATACAATTTAATTTTCATCAACAACGGCATTTTTTTTTTCTAATTTTCTATACTTTTCTATAGATATACTGGACTTGGAAAGAATCATTTTGACCTTCTCCCTCTCCCTCACACATATTGCACAAGTGGTGTAATGCTGAGTGGTCAATTTTGCAGGACCCAGTACTACAGGACAAGAAAGATGCAGTCTTACTGCATAAAATTTTAAGCAGGAAAACTACATATTTCTTATCCTGAAGAACTCTTTGGTTACTCTTTGGTTGGGGCTTAATTATTGTCTAATTAATTCATTTATATCCAATAATTGTTAAATGACTAACTTGCTGTCAGAGTCCTCAAATAAATTACACTCAAGGAAGGTAAGCAGGTCGCTGAATTCACTGTCAAAAAAAAAAAATCATTTAATGTAATATTGGCCCTAATTTAACAAATCGAAGTAATTCTTTTGGCTCCTATAATTGGCAAGACACTTTAATTTCTGAATGGCCTCAATTACTAACAAACTGTCTTTCGCTTATCGACTTCAATTCTTCATAAGGCAAAATATATTAACCCAGATTCTCCTGAAGTCCTTGTGCAAGGACGTCAGACATATTGGGAGAAACAAAGGGATTGTGATGTTTCAAAGTGTCTCTTGTAGTGTCCGGCACCTGTATTCCCATCTATAGGCTCTATGGCTTCACTGTACTTATTGCTGTTTGGATAGCTTTAGTGTTTTAGTTTGTGAATCCTACATAACATTTGACCTCATTCCAACCATGGATGAACTTACTGACATTGTTGTTGAAGGGGAAGTACCATTCATTCATCGTTAGTGTCATTGGTGTAATGTCTCATGATATGTTTGTTTAAATGTATTGACTACACTTTCTAGCATTTACTTTGTTTCTAACACTGTAACCCTGGGTTCAACATGACCGCAAAATCACTGGTCCTTGCACAAGGACTTCAGGAGAATGTCGGTTCAAAATTATTGTGTACTAAAATTTTAACAAAATTTGGTACATTTAAATTCTTTAAAATCATTGACTATTCAGACAAACCTTTTTTGGTGATTTTAGAATATCTAAGTTATTTTTCTAAATGTAGCTTTGGTAATCACCAATTTTAGAGGGTGAGGAGGAGTTTTTGTAATACTTTTAATCCATATTTACTGAAAAGCTGAGTGAATTACGTATATAATCAGCAATTTATAATCCTTTTTCAAATGATTTTTATTATTATCATCACCACCTCACTAATTATTATTATAGAGCTAGTCATATTTTTTCATCAATCTAATCAATATGCAGCAAAAAGAAACAAATTCGGAAATTGCACTGAAAATGAAATGCTTGTGTTCATAGCCATTATGCTGCTCAGTGGATACATAAACATGCCAAGAAGGGCTGTTGAAAAAAGTAAATAGATTTTCACGTGAGAAAAAAAAGAAAATAAAAGTTGATCAGCCTCAAGTTTTTTATTCTTATAATAATTTTATGGGGGGGGGGGGAATTGATCGAGTAGATCAGAATATTTCACTATAACGCTGTGGCATCAGAACTAAAAAAATGGTATTTTCCACTCATAGACCATTGTTTTGATGCTTGCGAACGAAATGCATCGCAGTTATACCTTGTGAATGGTGGTAGAATGAATCATTTGGATTTCCGAAGACATCGATATTGCAATAAAACACAAAATGTACCCAAATGCGTGGCCGGCCATCAAAGAAAACACCTTTCGACAGCCGCTTTGATGGTGTCAACCATTTGGTGAATACTTTGCCCACTGCTGAGAAGCTCATTCATTCAAAACATGGCATCGAAAACAAATTATGGAAAACCCAACTAAAATGTCGACTGTTCAAAAATGACTACAACTAAATGTGAAAAATGCGATGTTGGTCTACATGTAGAGTGTTTTATAAAATATCACACAAAATGATATATATATATATCTATATATATATATATAAAACTATTATATTATTAAGATATTTTAAGTAAAATTTTGTCTTATTGCTAAAAGATTGTTTGTTTTTAGAATCATCCAACCTAATTTTACGAACCAGAAGATGTTTTGAGTTTAAAGGACAATTGATGTCTTATTCTCCTGAAGTTCTTGTGCAAGGACTCGACTTTTTAGCCAACCGGAAATGTCAAATTTTCCGGGACCTTTTCTGGGGAGCTCGGGGGCCTCCAACAAACTCAAATATCATAAAGAAATTTAAAAAAAATACAAAAAATAATTCAGGAGAATCTGGGTTAAGTTGAATAAACTCGAAAGAAAAGCTAGCATTTCTACCAATTACGTTAGCTCATGTTGAATAAAACGTTTATTCAGGAGTCATTTCTGGATCATTAATGGTGCCATTTCATATGAAAATTAGTATCGAAATATGACAGTCATCATATATTAGTAAAATAGAATCTTTTAATACTACAACCTCCCTGCTGAAGTTGAATTATTTCTCTAGATGTTTTTCTTTACTAGATGGAACCCGACTCTCATTAAGGGACGACCAGTAAGTACATCGATAGGAAATCAGACTCTTCGGAGAGGCTAAAAGACTTTTTTTCCCCACCGACGCCTGAATTAAAAAGAATGATCAAAAGAAAAATAGCACAGAAGAGGAATAGTATGTGGAGAAAACGTTCTGCAAACAAAAACAAGTACCCACATGTTCACCCGCAGATACACTTACTTAACGAGATGTGATGTAGGATAGGATAATGATTATAGGGCAAGGATAGTCTCTTTCTGTATTTGATGTATTAACATTTTGAGGTGGTTTTGTACACACTGGTAACCAAACGACGAAAGGGTACAGTTCAAATATACTCAGAACACTTTTTTCATTCTATTGCATCATAGTAAGAATTGGGAGTTTAAGCTGAGTGGCTATCTCGTGCAAAGGATGGCAGATAAGATATATGAAGTGAGTTTATATCAAATAAATACTTTAAAAAATTCGGTGTAAAAGAAATAACCAATACTGGATTGGGGCAGCCTTATGTTGGCCATAATTTACTTGCTTAACTCTGTACCTTTTGACTACGATAGGAGCACTATCATTGATAAAAGAATACTTGTAGACTATTACTTGAAGATATCTTCTCGACGAGAAGCTTGAACATGTTGACTAATGGTGAGAGACGAAGAAAGCTGGCTAATTGAAAGAGGAGCCCAAATAGGTCAATCCTACGGCAAAAACTCCCCACGTCCCGAAGCCGGGCTTTATGTAAAATATATCCCGTTCCATCAACCCATTGATAAATTAGGGCTATTCTTTGTTGGGCCTCTTTCTTCTCAACTGTCGGACTGCCTTGATTGATATCATTGGCATGATTATCATCAAGTTCTAAGGCATTAATCTTCTACTACATTAGTGCCGCTACTTTTTATCCCCGGAATATCCCTCAGCATCTCCCGGTTGAGATCAGGAAGACAAAAGTCCAACCGACAGTAACTGGGTCACCACTTTTGCTGGAGATTCCTATTTACAAGTAAAATCTTTTCGCTACTACATACCCTTTGCATTGAATCCAGTGAATGAACTTAATATCCTATAATATGATACTCATGACACAAAACATTAAATTGGCACGAAGTACCCTTTTTTTAATAACATGCTTAACGTACATTTTCCTAAAGCCAATATTAAACAATAAACAAAAATCGATAAGCCTCTAGAAGTATTTAGCTTTTAATACGGAGAATTTACTTAAAAAATGAACTCTTGTTTTCTGCGGTTTCTCTTGAAATTTTCATTCAAGTACTACATTAATCTATGGCTGCATATTTATATATTTTTTAGTTATTTGGTTTATGATCCACATCAAGGTTGATTTCAAGAGGCACATTGAATCTCTGTTTAGAGTAATCTATTTATTCCTTCGTGTAAAACTTGATACTTTATATAATATGGAAAATATTCCTTAAATATATGAGACTTTCTCATATCCGTACTTTGCTTTATTGTGAAAATATGACCTATTTAAGACCACATTAACTAACCTATAGAGGAAGTTCAACAAAAGAATGGAAGCTTTAAATGATACTTAGTACTGGTATAGTCCTAGGGATTGACTTCAGTTGTTGTGTGCTTCAGCATCTCAATGTAATTGAGCAGCCCCACAGACTGTATATAAATTTATACAATAAAGTGATTCTCTCTCTAAAATCGTGACGCCACATCATAAGAAACTCTAATACAAAAAAGGCAACTAAACTAACGCTGCTTCTTTCCATAGGACCTTCCACTAGCTGTGACAGTCGGAGAATTTAATAATCATTTGAAGTTTTCATTCTTTCGTTGACCTTCCATCATAGGCTTATTAACACGTTAAGGACGGCACGGGGTCAATTGACCCCGTACGTAACTGTCTCCCAGGGCGGGTCGGTTTTGAAGATAAATGTTCAAAAAATACTTTAACGGTTTTTGCTTTGTACTAGTAAATATAATTAAAAATAGTACGTTTATGCATTTCAAATCCAAAAAATACGTCGTATATCATTTAAAAAATGCACGGGGCTTTATGACCCCGTGCCGGCTTGGGGAGTGGTATTTGGGCTCTAGTCCGGCACGGGCTCATACAACCCGTTGTTTATTTCCCGTGCTTTTCCTGTGAACCGCTTGTTCTGTTATTTACAAAGGCTTATGTAAATGACAGAACGCGTCCCTCCACTTTCAGTTCAATCATATCGTGGAGTTTGTCAAGGTTTTTCGTCGAATCCAGTCTGTCAGTATGTGTTTTATCGTTAGGTGATTGTTGTAATATTTACATATTGGGTTGTCTGTTCTTATCATTAAGTGTCTATTGAGTCAAGTATGTGTGGCCTAAGTCTGAGAACAACTTCCTCCCGTCTAGCACAGTTATGCCTCAATGGCCACTCTTTAATTCGACTTTCCATACACTTTCATCCATTCTGATATATATATATATATAAATATATATATATATATATATACATACATATGATTGCTCCTTGATTTTTTTTTTCTACCAGATATCAAATCTTAGTACACAATAAGTCTCTGCTCCCAGATTAACAGAACCATTAGTGTAGATGTGAAGTAATTGTTTTTTTTTTAAATTTTAATGGGGTTGGGTGGAGCTTCCGATAGATAATAATGAAGATCAGTTCTTACATTTATTTCCAATATAAGTTATAGCTGGTAGTCATCACGCTACTTGGACTAAAAATAAATAATACGAAATATATCAGAGGTAACATTTATTTCTAGGAAACTAGTTTATTCCCATTATATTTTTGCAGAAGGAAACTAGAAGTTGGTGGGAACGGTCTGAGCGGCTATCTTCTGACATTGGCAGAGAAGGTAGCTGGATCCGGAGAGGTTCTCAACGTAGCCGAGTGCATAGAGGTAGAACCCAACCCTGGAATAAGCCTCAAATCACTTCTAGCCATGCCCATCAGGAACAGCAACTATCAAATCATAGGTATGTACTTTGGCATATTTAATCAATATTAAAACATCAGTAATTTATTATACCTCTGTAGGTTTAATTTTTTTTTTTAAGAGAATAAAAAAGTCTAGAGTTTAACACTCCAATACACGCGCGTCATCTCACAGATGACCAGTTCTGATTTTTCGTCATAAGTTTGATGGAGGGAGGGGAGCCTGGTCACCCGCCCTAGTATTCCTCAAGCTCGCCTAGCTCGACAGTTCTATTGCCAGTTTGCGCGTGTTTTGGCCGAGAGAATCTCACAGATGACACGCGTGTAAAAATGTAAGTTTTTCATAATGCCTGATTTCGATGTGGCTGGTATCAACGGCCATGTCATCAGTCTGGGGAACGGACAAAACGTACCAACTCGACGACTTTTCCTTCTGGGACTGGGGAATGAACTCAGCAGAGATCAGTTGATTATGCGAGAGCAGCTTAGCAATTTGCCACGCACCATGACCTCACGTCTTCGAGAACTCCTTCCCAATGATCAAATACCACCACGAGCTTCAAGCAACTCAGCAGCTACTGATGCTGGTGGACGCCAGCGCTGCGGATTTTGCTTGGAAAATAAAACAAAACGATACACCAAATATTCTTGCAAGGAATGTGGCCAATATTTATGTCTGTAACACTGTGCCTTTTCTTGTGCTGATGGATGTGACGTGGGTGCGGGTAATGAAAGTGATTCAGAGTGAAATTTAAGTTTAATTTTTTTAAATCAAAGGTTCTTGGTTTTTTTTTAGTATTTTTTTTTATTGTCCATTTCCAGTTGTTTGAGTAACTTTCCAAGTTCTAGAAATGAGACTCAATTGTCAATGTGTTCATACATTTTACATTATTATTATGTTCTCTGAAACTATCTTACAAGACTGATAAGAGTAGTGTTCCTAGGTTTACTAGTTGATTTACCTTTTGCAAGCCAGTAATAAGGAATAAAATGGAAACTAAGCTACCGTGGCAACTGTGTTACAAAAATTTAACATTTTTTAAGATTTATATACAGATAATTTTTTTCAAATACAAATTTATGAACTTTTTCATTTATCTAAGCACCATTATTCCTGCAAAATTGCGAAAAAACAATTATATTATTCACTTTTGACAAATAAGTGAACAGTCACCTGACAGATGACACACGTGTATTTATGTCTCACTAGGGGGCGTGTGTATTGGACTGTTAATAATAAACCTACATACTGGTAACACAACACCACCATGAATATTAAGTGAATAAATACAAACGATAATAAGAAATCTTTCCCCTCTCGACGGGAAGCGTCTCTAATGTAAACAAACAGGTCTGCCAATGGCTGACCAGAAATAAAAAAAAAATAACTAAAACATATCAGAATATAACATATTAATTTTATTGAAAACTATGTACTATATCTAGTACAGGAATTTATAATGAATCAGAATAATTTTTATCTCAATTAATTAAATTTTAGAAGTCCAAAATTTAAGACGCGGGGGGGGGGTCACAAACACATATTTACATCTATCTCGTATTATAAAGGTCTCTGGAAAACAATATTTGGTATTTAAGGTGCGAATAATCTGGTTTATTATATAACAGAGTATAGTTTATGTAACACTAGTAGAAGGGGGGGTTTACTGATGGGGTAAAACTGAAAAATGCAAATATCTCGGTTAATTTTCAAGACAGAGAATAAATTTATATAACAATATTTATAGTACATTTAATTTGCAATAAGATTGGTCCTACATAATAATAATAATAACATTTTTTCGATCCGACATATGGTAACGGAGATATTTTCAAAATTCTCCCTCTCTAAACCCCCTTCGTTTGGTAACGATCAAAAAACATTGCGACCGCTAGAGCGGTAACAGATATATATATATATATATATATATATATATATATTCAGTTTTGAACAGACCTCATTTCGTCATCTCCTAGGAGATGGACATTTGCAGAAAAAATTCGAAAATTGAGTCATGAGTACGACCTCAATAGCTGATTCCCCTTAAGGGAAATCTGCTAATAATGTAACTAATTGGAATGTGAGATTTTATCCACATTTTTTACGCCAAACGCGATGATGTACAACATAGTATTATACGCTCATTTTTGGATCCTCGCTCTTTCAAGTTGAGTTCCATTGTCTCTCCTTGGTCACTTCCCTTCAGTGCTAGAGTATTTGCAGAATTTTAAGAATGTAACCTCTACCAAAACACTAGTTTCAGATCAACTTTAACTTATTCTTCCTCTTTCCTTTTACATGGGTTTAATCTTTTCTTAGAAAATTCGTTTTAGGAATGGGTACGTTCAGAAGCGTAGGACCTACGAAATGAGTAGAGCTCGCCACCAAAATACACTTTGATACCCCAAGAAGGCAAAAACTTTCAACATTCTTTCCGTATATATATATATATATATATATATATATATATATATATATATATATATATCTGAGTCATTTGCAATACTGATTATGAATTAGTCATGTAGATGTGTGCCTGTTAAAGGGAAAACATTTGAAAGAAATGCCCAATAGCCTTCAATGTTGATAGATAGATCAAATTCTCTTGAATTAGTAAATTTATATACGCTAGTCAAATAACTTGAGAGGTGCGGGGAGAGGGTGTTAGAGTTGGGGCGATTATAGTATCAAATTTCTCATTACCTATTAGACATCCTATAAAGGTGTTTTTTTTTTTTGTTCAATGTAAAAAAAAACACACAAATTATGCAGGTATTATTAGTACAAATTATGTAAGACCTTGTTCACAACCATCAATGAGAATAGTCCCATATTGTCAGCAAACAATCCTCTAAAAATCTAAAATACATAATAATACCGATTGAATACTGTTGGAGTTATATTGTTATTAACTAGTTTTCAATAAGTACTAAAATATTGAGTATGATAATTCCTTAAGGAATTTTTCTACGCAGCACCGGGAATAGTAACATTTTCTGTAAACCTAGAGCCGTGAGTTTGATTCTCACCTGGGCAAAAGGAATTTATTTAGGGACGAACTCGTGTAAAAAGAATCTTTAGGTTTTGTTATTATTATTTGCCTGGAATAGGTTGGTAATCTATATATAGCCCGTCCCAATTAGCATAATACCAGAAAGTCCGTCACGCAGGGGCTGCGTTAACTAAGCAGATTTCCCACGTGCGCTACGTATTTGCATTTATCACAAAACTTAAAAGTTCAATGAGAACTATATTTGTTATTTTTGCTTCAAATCAAGTGGTTCATAAGGTAATAGAACATTGTTAATATGAGATGATTAAGAGTGGGGCATTACTGAAGACCGAAAACTAAAAAATGAAAATAACTCAGTTAATAATCAAGATAGTGAAAAAATTTACATAAAAACATTAATAGAACACTACATTTGCAATAAGATTGGTTTTATACAAGTTTTCGACCCGCCGCATAATAACGGAGATATTAAGGATTTTCGAAGTTCTCGCCCTCTAACACCCCTCCCTGGTCCGATTTCACCCATTAAAGACCTTGATATTTCTTTTTGTATAAAATGATTATATATCAAGTTTGGTAACGATAAAACAAAAATTACGACCGCTAAAGCGGTAACAGACAAATATATATATACACACACACACAGTTTTGAAGGGACCTCATTTTCGTCATCTTCTGGGTAGGATCGATGGACATTTGAAGAACAATTTTGAAAATTGCGTCATGAGTACGACCTTAAATCTGCTAAAATTGGACGTTGATAAATAGCTTCTTTTTTTCTTCTCCTGTTATAAAAAACATGTCTGCACAGTGTAATATGAATAATAAACACATTTATTTATTAGAAAGTATAATTTAAACATAATGACCTTGGACATGTGAAAAAATTCGCAAATTCGTGGAGGTTTAAATACGTATACAATCGTATAGAGTAGGTAACTCAAGCGATAAGGTTCTAGTTCTTTGGAATATAATTCTTCTTTGGCAGAAAGTAAGCCTTCCAATAACATAATTCTCATTTATCTGCGTGGTCCAGATATGAAGACAAGGGTAAATATCTTTCCAAAGGCCATTACTCAAGCCCACATGATGACCTACTCCCGGGCCTAGAAACATTGTGACAAACAAAACTCATTTACATGCAAATGAGCTCTACTCTTCTTCATTGACCAAATCCGATAAAGAATCCCTCATTCTCAATTCCATGAACAAAATCAAAATTGCTTTAAGTTTCCATTCAAGAATCTTATGCACCAAATTTCAGCTAAAATTAAAATAAGTAAAATTAGGAGTGCTTCATCTAATTTAAATCATCCAAATACAGCAAAAATAAGAATAATGCATGACATGAAATATATATAGATAATTAATGACAGCTAATATATTAAAATTCAAATAATTTGGATCCGTTAAAAGCTATTATTTTTAATATATAGCACGATTAGTTTCTGCCAATATATATATATATATATATATATATATATATATATATATATATATATATATACACCTCATTTACACTTGCACACTGACTACACAGTTAAGAAACACTCTCCAACAAACACTTCTCCAATCAAAATAGTTTGTTTATAAAATATCCATTTTTATTTAGGCATTTTTCTAAAAGTTTAATAGAAACAGCGGACACTTTAAACAATTAAACAATTACTTAAAGAATAATATTTTAAGTCTCCCTCTCCATTTTGTTTTACCTACATCAAGAATAATGCAATAGAATGAGTGGCATAACTTTCTTAATGAAGTCAAATTCATATGTTATTGGGTTGTTTCGTTTTATCATTATTATGAGTTTTAATTTTTCATCACTGAGATTGTTTGTTCTTTCTATATGTATATTATTTGTTTTTTTTTCCTTTTTTTTCTTTTTTTTTTTAATTTCAACAACAAATTAATGAACTACATTTCTTGAAAACAAAATCATGGTGTATTATGTACATACATGTTATATAATATAGTAGTATGGTACATGTAGCAAATAAACGCCCTTTGTGCAGGGTTAACGTTCAAAGGAAAATATTATATATATATATATATATATATATATATATATATATATATATATATATATATGTAAGTAACATACATACATTCTGGGCACCGGTGGCCGTGCGGATAAAGGTGTAGGTACAGCTACCACTATCATCAATAATCTGAAGCTTCAAATAGGGGCAGGTTCGATCCCCGCTAAGGGAGAATATTAGTTCACCAATTCGCTACCGGAGCGCGTTTGTGTCACAGTGCTTATGGATCAGTGGGGATGTCTAACGGTTTTGACACTCTTAGATCCCAAAACTAAGTTACAATGGGGATGGCTAGTCTGCAGGAGAAAACTTATTTCATGTCCTCGTTGGGTTGGGGGATTGTACTTCGTGTCGATCAGTCACTATGGAAAAACTCTTAACTCACAAATCTCTTGAGTCTCTCTTGGGGTCTGGCTAAAGATCTCAAAGGTTTACCATGCCAAACGATATATATATTCAATCTCACGATAAATATTTTTTAAATCTCATTGTTATTTATTATCGTCCCAATTTTGCAACATGGCTATTTGGGACGGGTAATCTGCAGATTACCGCCCTTTTCAAGCCTGGATAGGACTAACGATTTTATTTATTAAATTCGTCACTAAATAAATTCCTATTACCCAGGGGGTAATTGAACTCGCCAATCTATGTTTACCATGCGACAATAAGGCCAAAGCTATAACTCATACGGCTAGCCTGAGCCACTTTCAAAATATAGATGTTTTTATAGAAGGAGTTTGCTTTTCTCCACAACAAAACGTCATTGAAAATGAAATGACTCTTACAGTTGCGGTATATATATATATATATATATATATATATATATATATATATATATATATATATATACACATACCAACGCAATATTACTCGGTTGAGCTTTATGACGTCTTCTGCCAATCCAGGTCGTTTTAATACATGCAGTATACCTCCAGGTTTGAGCAATATGCTGTAGCAAGCAAAATTTATGGAGGAATTCCGAAATCCTTTAATAAGTTCCTTTGCATATTCAGAGCTTCCTAAAGTAGATAAGCAGCATAAATTATGCTAGGATCGCGTTACTCGATTGAATATTATTTCTTGGAAGATATATTAAATTATAATATTAAAAATACCTGTATCCAATGCACAGATTTTAATTAATATTTGGTTTAGCTATGTAATACAAATAAATTAAATGTAACATTGGATTAACTGATTAAATTTAACAAAATAAAGCAAACGAGGATTTATATGTAAAACTCTGACGTTAAATCAATTAAGTATAAATCACTTTTTTTTAAAAAACTGGTGGCATTTTTAAAAATTACAGTTTCTTATTGTGCTTAGATTTATATAGGTTCCTTTCATCTTTAAAATTTACTTTGCGATCCTTTTGTGTTTGGTAGCAGATTGCCTACATGAGAAAGGGGGAAACAGTTAACCTACAGGTTCCCTTCCTATTGTCTTAGAAGGATTCGTATGCCTTTATAATGAAACAATAATTTATTTTACGTTATCAAGAGTAACAGGATACACGCATTACTATGCAAGGCTAACTGAGCCTCTTTTCCATTTATTTAACACTTTTTTGATTTTTATATTCTTGGTTTTTGATAATTAAGTGTCAAAAGTTGTCCCATAATTTTGTGAAAAATGAAATAATATATATTAGAGAAGGTCGATCAACAAAATCTCTTTATTGGATAAGGAAATACTCCAACATTTAATTACTTTAGGTCCACTTTTCGAATTGGTGTGAATTATGGTGTACTAATAAAAAAAGTAAGTCACGCATGGGCTGCGTTAACTAAGCAGATTTCCCACGTGAAATTTTACAATAGAGAAACTTCACGAGAGTCGAGCAGCTAAGGAAACAGCCGAACTAGCTTTTGGCGGGAAAGTTACCCGTCTGTTAGCCGCCCAGATTTAATAAAAATGCAAATATCTCGGTTAATATTCAAGATAAAGAATAAATGTATATAACAATATTTATAGTAAATTTAATTTGCAATAAGATTGATTCTGTACAGTTTTTCGATCCGACGTATAGTAACGGAGATATTTCGAATTTTCGAAAATCCTCCGCCCTAAACCCCCCTCCCACTGGTCCGATTTCAGCCGTTAACGAACTTGAAACGACTAAATATCGAGTTTGGTAACGATCAAACAAAAATTGCGACCGCTAGAGCGGTAACAAACAAATATATATATATATATATATATATATATATATATATATATATATATACAGTTTTGAACGGACCTCATTTTCGTCATCTACTAGGTAGGATCGATGGACATTTGAAGAAAAATTTCGAAAATTCCGTCTTGAGTACAACCTCAATAGCTGATTTCCCTTAAGGGAAATCTGCTAATAGACAAGATGTTTTTCATGAAGTAGACCTATCTCCTGTAAACTTTAACATATAAATTACATTGTAATTGTAAAATTAACCTATATACAATTTATTAGAGTTAAATAATTTCCATTTTAAAAATTAGTTTTTAATAAAAATATAAATACTAACACTGAGTAATTTACTGTTAAACAGTTTAATACGGAGAGTGACAACCCGAAAGAGCGTATCGTTTTCTTGAACCTATTCAACCAAATATAAAGTACAACATACATACATAAATACTACATTTACATTAAAGCAGATATGGAAATTCGTACTAAAAATCAACGAATTTAAAAAAAAATCAAATACCAATCAATTAAATATTTCAAAGTCTAATAACAACTGATTTTCACAGAACCCCAACTCACAAACATGCATGCCGTGAACGCTATTCTATACAAAAATACACGGTCACAATAATTATGCGATAAACACCATGGAATATATTCTCCGAAACTTACCAAAAAGATTAAAAACCAATGGTTGGCTTTCTCTGTCATGTCATTGAAACATACTCTCAAAGTCCACTCTTGGGTAAAATAGAGATAGGTGTGATTTAATGGATGTACTCTAAAATAAAATGAACGTAGTGCTATCATGTTTGACTCACAGAACGATTTTAAACTACTAACAGAAAAATAAGTTGTGAAATTTTTTACTATTTTTTACCTCATTATAAAAAAAATCTGTCGCGCAGGGGCTGCGTAAACTAAGTTGATTTTCAATCTGCTAGCATAACACATTTGATCTTATCTTGGGTGGGTTGCTGAAGTCAGAATACAAGAAAGTACGACTACTCTTTTAATACTTGAGTTACGTAATAATGCATTGTACAACAAGTATAGAAGATCACCAACTCCTACTCATATCATATTAACAATATGCTGTTATATCATTAATCGCTTTATTCGAAGCTTAAATGCCAAATATCATTTTCATTGAACTTTTATTGTGTGAGATACATGAAAATACGTTTACAGAAAACATCAATGAAAACAATATTTGGTATATAAGCTTCCAATAATGTGGTTCATTGTATAAATGATTATAGTGAATATGACGGGGAATAACAGTGGGAGTTTACTGAAAGCTGAAATATAAAACCTGCAAATACCTGGGTGAATATTCAAGACAGAGAAAATATAACAACATTCATAGGCAATTCAATTAAATTTGCAAGAAGATTGATCATATACAATACTTCGATCCGACAAAAGACAACAAAGATATTTTAAAATTTCGAAATGCCACCTCTTTACTTCCCCCTCCCCATCCAATTTCATCCTTTAACGAACTTGATTTATATTTTTACATAAAAAGCTTATATATTGTAATGCGCATTGATTAAACAACAAAGTACGACTAATCTTTTAATACTTGAGTTGCGTAATAATGCATTGTACAACAAGTATAGAAGATCAATACTTTAACAAGATTGGATCTGTACAGTTTTACAATCCAAACCATAATTACTGAGATATTTTGAATCTTCAAATAACCCCCTCTAAACTCCCACTATTCAAGGTTCGATTTCCGTCAATAACAATTATGATCTATAGTGATGACGAGTAAAGAACGAAGAGTCTTAATTTATGACGTTCTCGCATAACGTATTTGCATGTAACTCACAAAAAAAAAGTTCAATGAAAACCATATTTGATATTTTACCTTGGAATGAAGTGGTTCGCAACGTAACAGCTTATTGTTAATATGACATGAGTAGGAAATATGACTAAAATATGGAAATATCTCGATTAATATTCAATGTAGAGAAAACATGTACATAACAGCATTTATAGAACATTACATTTACGATAAGATTGACTCTATACAATATTTCGATCCCTTTGCGTAATAACGGAGATATTCTGAATGTTCGAAATTCCCTCTAAACCACTCTCCCCTCCCCCGGTCCGATTACAACCGTTAACGAACTTGATCATTATTTTTACATACAAACTTTAAATATTTAGTTTGGTTGAGATTAAACAAAAATTGCGACCAGCAGAGCGTTAACAGACAAATATAAATACATAGTTTTGAACGGACCTCATTTTAGTCATCTTCTGGGTAGGGTCGATGGACATTTTAGGACACTTTTCAAAAATTTCGTCATGAGTACAACCTCAATAGGTGATTCCCCTTAATAGAAATTATCCAACATAAGGTGGACATGTGGAGCAACAAAATACTATTATAACTTATAGTTACAGCTTTCCTGACTTTAATGAATATTGGAATTATGAGACGTAAATTCGTTAATTACTCTCGTCAAAACATAATAGAGTTAGAGGAGTGCTAATGAAGAAGTGACGAGGAAAAGTTACTTCGGGAGTTGGGTTCTACGCCGGGCATAACGAGCTCCACTAAAGACTGGGGCTGAGTCGCAAAAATATCTATTCTTGAAGGAGTTTTTATCCACTTTAATAGAGCTGCTCTCTCTAACTCACTTAGTCTCCCTCTTAAGCTGTGGCGTCGCTCTTCAGTACCCATTTAGATGCCTAACCTCAGAACAATTCGTCAACTACCGAGAACTAATTTTGCAAGATGTCCATTAAGGGAAATTAGCTATTGAGGTCGTACTCATGGCGCAATTTAAAAAAAAAGTCTCTTCAAATGTCCACCAACCCTATCCAGGAGATGACGAAACTAAGTGCGTTCAAAACTATATTTTAACGTTACCAAACTCGATATATAAGTGTTTCATGTAAAATAACGATCTAGTTCGTAACGGCTTAAATCAGACCAGTAGGAGGGGAAGTGGGGGAGAGGAAACAAATCGAAAATTCATATCTCTCTGTTATTATGAGCCCAATCAAAAAGCGTATAAAACCAGTATTATTGCAAATGTTATTTCATGTAAATGTTCTTCTATACATTTTTTTTTAACTATACTGATTATTAAATGGGAATAATCTGTGATATTTACGTTTCTATGAAACGTAAACGTTTTCAGCCTTCAGTAAACCCCAACTCCTACTCATGTCATATTAACAATATGCTGTTATATCATTAATCGCTTTATTCGAAGCTTAAATGCCAAATATCGTTTTCATTGAACTTTTATTGTGTGAGATACATGAAAATACGTTTACAGAAAACTTCAATGAAAACAATATTTGGTATATAAGCTTCCAATAATGTGGTTCGTTGTATAACCGTTTTTTGTGAATATGACATGGAATAACAGTGGGAGTTTACTGAAAGCTGAAATATAAAACCTTCCAAATACCTTGGTTAATATTCATAAAAGAGAAAATATGTGTACAACAATATTTATAGGCAATTTAATTAAATTTGCTAGAAGGTTGATCCTATACAGTTCTTCGATCCGAAGAATGATTTTTGAAATGCCACCTCTAAACCTCCCTCCCCCAATCTAATTTCATCCTTTAATGAACTTGATCTTTATTTTTACATATAAAGCTTATATATCAAGTTTAAAATTTTAATTTAGAGAACTGAAATTAAATGATACTGAGCGACAACGCCTAATTGCGGAGCTCGTAAAATAAATAAAATAAAATAAATATCAAGTTCCGCAATGATTTAACTAAGAGACAGAAAAAAAACCGCTAGAGTGGATTAGACATATATATATATATATATATATATATATACACAATTGGGGGGGGGGGCGGTGGCCGTGAAATTTAAGACGCGGCCACTACCGTCAGGAAGCTAAAGGTAAAAATAGGTGCAAGTTCGATCCCTGCCAATGGAAATCATGAGTTCAAGAGTCGCTCACCAGTCTCGCAGCCGTAAAGGATCTGCTGGGGTCTAACGAGTATACACGTATGACAGCCACTCGGGATGACTAGCTATTAGGACTCTCTTAGATCCCGTCCACAGGCTTATAGCGAGAATTGGCCACAGACCCTCCGGGTACAACGGGGCTTGTCAGTCTACGGGAGACAACTCATTCCTCGTGTAACGGAGGCTGAACGTCAAGTTGATCACTCACTATGTAAAAACCCTGGTCACGAATCCCTCGGGTCTCGCTCGGGAACGGGTAAGGACCTTGAAGGTCAAGATATATACACAATTTCGAATGGACCTCATTTTCTTAAAGTAAAAATGCAGCGCAGAATAATGATGCTAAATTCTCATATGGTTGTATTTTAAGTATAAATATTAGTAGTACTTAAGGATTTAATGGGTTGACATGACACTAAAGAAGGAAATCACGAATAAGGAAGATATACTGATCTCCACTCTTGTAGCCAAGTCAATGAAATAAAAAACGGCCGTCACTCAGGGGATGCGTAAACTAAGCAGATTTCCCTCGTGAAGTTCAACAATTAATAAATCTACATACTGGTAACATAACAGCACCGTGAATAAAAACAAATGATAATAAGAAACCTTCCGACGACTGGAAGTGTCTGGATTGTAAACAAACAGGTCTGCCAACCTTTAACCGAAAAGAAATACAATTACTGAAATATATCAGAATATAACATATTACTTTTATTGAAAACTATTTACTATATCTAGCACTGTAAGTCATAATGAATCAGAATAATTCTTATCTGAATCAATCAAGTTTTAGTAGTCCAAGAACTTAAAACGTGGGTGGGGGAGGGGGTCACCAGAACATATGTGCATGTATCACGTATAATAAGGGTCTCTTGAAAACAATATCTGGTATTTAAGCTTCGAATAATGTGGTTTATTACATGGCAAAGTATTGCTTAGTGACATGAGTAGAAGTGGGGGTTTGCTGAAGGCTGAAAACTGATAAATGCAAGTATCTCGATTAATATTCAAGATAGAGAATAAATGTATATAACAATATTTATAGTAAAGTTAATTTGCAATAAGAATGGTTCTATACAATTTTCCGATCCGACGTGTAATAACGGAGATATGTTGAATTTTCGAACATCTCCTCTAACCCCCCCTCTCACTTGCCCGATTAGCTATTAACTAACTTGATCTTCCTTTTTACAAAAAATGATTAAATATCGAGTTTGGTAACGATCAAGCAAAGTGACCGCTAGAGCGTATTCAGACAAATACATATAACTTTGAACGGACCTCATTTTTGTCATCTCCAGGGTAGATGGACATCCCTTAAGGGAAATCTGCTGAAACTGCAATAATCTATATGACAATGTTAAGTGCCAATACAAACAGGTTTGAGCGTGATAAACGAGTGTTGATACGGTTGAGTTGCCGGATACAGGCGGCATTTCAGTATTATTGCCTTTAGAGGATTCCTTCCGGCATAAGACGGATAGATGGAAGGTGGAGAACTACCCTGCAATTTCTCTTTCTAGCCCTCTCAAACTTTGCCCCCTCAATCACTAGGCTCTCATGTATATTCTCTTGGGGCACTTCTTACAAATAGTCTTCTGCTAAGGGCGTACTTATGACTTCCTCAACACTCGTAAAACAAATACTGCCCTTCAACAAATAAATCATCTCATTTCACAACACTTAGATATTTTTTTAGAGTGGTGAGTTCGATTCCCGACTGGGCAAAGGAATTTATTTATTGACGGAATTCGTTAAATAAAAAGCTTAGTCCCACCCTGTCTAGAAAAGGGTGGTAATCTGTAGATAACCCGTCCCAATTAGCCTTAGTTGCAAAATGTGGTCGTTAATAAATAATTGAATTTCATTTCACAACATTCCTTCTCCAAGGGTGATTTATAATTCTCATTATCCAGTGACATTTAGAGACCCGTTGTTTAGATATATTTTAGTCCTGGGAGCACGGTTGTTAAAGGACCTTTTTACTAAATTTCCATTAGGAACTAGGGCATTATATATTTATCAGTGAAAAGTACGATTCTTCATTAACCTTCAACTACTAGCATGTTTTAAAGTTACAAAAGTACTACCATAGGTCTCTTATGGCCCACACAAAAAAAGTTTAAATTTTGAAATAATTTTTTTTAATATAATTTTTTAATGGAATACATAGCAAACGTGGCATATTTTAAACCACAAATACAATAAAAATAACTTGTTTTTACACTTTCCAAAAAAAACAAATTTGAATTAGAAAAAAGTGTATAAAAATCAAAAGTAAAAAAAAATTGAAAGAAGGTCATCTTTCTCCTTATCATATTTGAGCATGTACTGCTCATTCTGATACCGAATGTAGTTTAATATCTTAAATAATAAAGAAACTGTGAGGGGCTCACTACTACACTAACAAATAATTTAAAATTTTATCTTCACAATTCTGGTAGAGACATTTAGATTCAGAGTGATTCTTGCAACCTGTTTTATTAGATTTATAGCATATTGCTGAATGTTTCTGGTCAGACTTTTTGCACAATTCATCCTCATTTAGCTGTATTTCTGAATCTGTATCATGATCAGAACGAATGGTCTGATTGTCACTGTAATTACTCATTAGATCATCATCATCATTAGACACCGAATTCTGATTTCCATCATCTTCGTTCATATATGCCAACCAATCTTTATAATGCCTGCCATCCACAATAAAACCCTCATTAGTGAAATCACTATGAATACATTAAACAACGTTTTAATAACGTAATTACTATCACGGGTTAGAAATGCCCCCAAAACATTAATTAGAGACACAGGTAATTAAAGAAACAAGACGAAGAGGTTAACTGTAACAGCTGCTACTAAGGGGAGAATACATGGTACCTGGTGGCGCTGCTTTGCAAGAAACCAGGGATACCTTAATTTTAGCAGATTTCCCTCAAGGGAAATCAGCTATTGAGGTTGTACTCATGACGGAATTTTCGAAATTTTTCTTCAAATTTCCATCGATCCTACCCAGGAGATGACGAAAATGAGGTCCGTTCAAAACTGTATGTATATATATATATATATATATATATATATATATATATACACTAGCAAACCCGGCGAACTCCGTTTCGCCACCAGATGGCTTCGTTTTATGTAACATTTTGTTTGGTGATTAAAAGATTAAGACAATTTTTATTTTTTTTTATATTTGAAAAGGAAAAATTTGATTTCATTTCACAACAGTAATGAATTCATTTCAATTACAAAAATGAAGTGTTATTTAGTTGAACTTCTCTAAGTAAATGAAAGTGAATCCAAAGTAAATACTGAATCGAAGCGTTATACGTGTACGCAAATTATCCGTTTCATTGAAGTGCTCTTTGGTAAACCACATTTTTTGTTTTTTGGTCTGACGTTAACACAAAAAAAGCGGATGGTTTCCCAACTCGTGAACACGCAACGTATAACTGCCCATGTGAAAAACAATGATTTTCTAAATTTATCCCGCAAACACTAAGCGATTGGCCTTGCGACTTGTTAATTGTCAGTGCGAACGCAAGGCGAACTGGAAATTGCAATCGTTTGAAGTCAAACGGAAGATCAGTCGGAATCATTGGTATTCGAGGAATACATACATTTTCACCTGCGTACATTCCGTTAATAATGGTTGCCTTAATCAAATTCGGCATAAGTCTTTTTACCGAAAGTCGAGTACCGTTGCAAAGTCGCGATGGATTCAAATTACGCAATATCATAATAACTGTACCAACTTTGAGTTGCAAGTTATGTGGTGGAAATCCTGGTAACTCCAGAGAGTTCAAAAACTCCGTTGGATAATTTACCAAATCATCGGGATTTTTTATGGAATCAACGGATTTGTATGTCACCAAATCGCCAGCAATTTTTGATTGAATGGTGAAATTCAGTGCGTGTACATCATTATTCTTTGCGGCAAGAATTGCTCGTTGACTTAACCAAGCATAATTCTGATAATTCTCACTAATGTTTAGGAAAACATTTTCAATAAGAGCTAATTGAGAGTCTACTAATCGGCAAAAGTCGTTGGTAAGAATAATTAATCCAGATGTCGCATCAACATGGACTTTTCCATTTCCAACAGCTAACAATTGTTTGGAAAATTGTGCAGCACTTTGATCATTTTGAAGTGTAATTCTCATTATTATTATTAGTGGTTAGCGATAATGTTTTTACGTTATTCCATAAAGGTGATGCCTTCAGGCAAGCATTCAATTCATCTGCAGGCGTTCCACGGGGAATTACTGGCAACGTCTGCCTGAAATCGCCTGCCAACAATATCATCAAGCCGCCAAAGATGTTGTTATTTCGCCGAAGATCCTTCAGTGTGAAGTTAAGTGCTTCAAGTGATTTCTTATGTGCCATTGTGCACTCATCCCAAACAATGAGCTTGCATTGCATCAACAATTTTCCCATTGCACTGGATCGGGAAATATTGCATGTTGGAGTATCAATTGTGTTTAAATTGAGTGATAACTTAAGCGCAGAATGTGCAGTACGACCGCCATCTAGAAGAGTCGCCGCAATTCCAGATGATGCTAACGCCAAAGCTATGTCACATCTTGATCGAATAGTGGCCAAAATCAATGAAATGACAAATGTTTTCCCTGTTCCTCCAGGTGCGTCCAGGAAGAATAGACCACCAGTATTATTGTCCGCTTGCATTAATGTTTCGTATACTTGTTTTTGCTGTTCATTCAGCAACGGCACATTATTTCGAACGAATTCCTGCAATGTATCAACATTGCATCGTGCATCGATCGATTTGGCGCAATCATTCCTACTTCAATCAGTAGCTTGTTTGCAATAGTCAAGCATTGATCCTCAATCAGAATCAATCCTTCATTGTAGATTTCATCGGTTATTTGGATGTCAGGATTATTCGTTTGAATGCGCAAGCGATGCAAGATATCTTCACATATGTCGTCTTTGTATTTGTTCCATAACTGAATTGGTTGAGTAGGAAAACATGTGGTGATGATAATTGCGAACAGTGTTCGTATTTGGTACGCATTTGAAGAAAAAACTGAATCCGCAAGTGTTAAATCGTTCTCCAGCAAACCCAATAGTTGACATGCTTTTCGATATGTTTGGCATTGGTGGCCATTCACAGTTTTCAAATGAGCAAATGATTTTGGTCCACGTACATTTACCAACAGCAGTCGCAAATTAAAAACATTCATCATTTCTAGGATGAACAGTATACATGCGACCTAGTGCATCAGTGGAAAACACCTGTGGCCAATCTGGAACTGGGGTTCCTTGTTTGCGACGTTGGAATTTCTTTGTTGATTGATTCCAAGTGTAATACTTGGATATCGTTTTGTGCACTTTCCATCAGCCATGCAAGGTGATAATGGATTTAATGCACCGCACGGTCCATGCACCATCTGTGTCGTCACAATGTCGTGTAGATGGGGATCAGTGACTGGATCAGGAATTTCAGCTGATATGATGTCATCCACTTCATTTGAATGTAATTTGTTCAGCAACCAAATTAGGATATGAGCATGCGGTAGTCCACGCTTCTGCCATTCCATTCCGAGTACATATAACAACGTGTGTCACCAAAAACTCGATACTTAGTAAGCACATCCATCATAACCTTGAGTTTTTGCTGAAATACTCTGGCGATTATGTCATGGCGATCTTGCGATTTTTGGCCCGGTTCCAACTCACGTTCAATTTCCGTCCACTTTGGATTGCATGTGAACGTAATAAATAAATCCGGAGTTCCATAATTTCGCACGTACGTCATAGCGTCTTGAGCGTATTCGTGCATGTGGCGTGGGCTTCCGATATAAGATGATGGGAGAATCGTCAGACGTCCAATATTCTGAACATCACCATCTGAATGAATAGCATCACGCAAGTGTATATAGTCCTCAGATCGTAGCTTTGCCTGATTGAATCGGATAAACGCTAAACGTTCGGTCTCGACTTTGACATACATGTCGACAGCCCATTGCTGGAATAGCCGACGGCACTTCAGAATGACATTCTCCTCATGTGTACGAATCATCATACGTTACGTAATTCATTGCGCTTAGATTTTTATTCGTTGATACGCCTGAAAATGCAAAATTAATTGAATTGTTAATGGAGACCAATAATAGCAATAATTAGTGTGTGAATATTGTACCTGTAATTGGATCGACCATCTTCAACGTGATGTCGTATCCGTCTCGCCCTTGCCAATAAATGATTGGATATTGTAACGCATCGTACAAACGATGTGTCTCGTTTACACGATGCATAATATTGCTTCTTCGCTGAACGACAATGTCTCGCGATTTAGTTGGATCGCCAACAATAATTGCAGCAACACCATTAACGGTGGGTGCATTGAATCTTCGCACATGTTCACCTGTTGGGGTACAATCTGCTCTTATGACAAATTTGTGCGTATCCGATGGCATTCGTTCCAATGCTGTTTTGAACATATTAACCACAGCATTATTAGCGTGAAAACATGCTTGCAACTGTTCAATAATTCGTCTCTTTAACTGTTGTGTTCCTTGTATAATGCACCGCACATTCAGCTGATCCACCATCGACGAAATGAAATATATTTGCAGAAATTGATGCGGTTCTTCTGGTGTTGGCACCATTGAGCCATGCAAATGATATATTTGTCCTTGTATCTGTAATTGGAAACAATCATTTGTTAAGAATACGGTGTAACTTCTGATCGTGTGATGGTGTAGTGTGTGGTGTATATGTAGTTGTTATGTGTTCCAATTCATTGTGTTGGTGTGAGTGATTGGTTATGTGTGTTGAATCTTTTGCCTTGCAAGTCGGCATGAAGCCGCCTTCTCGAATGATATTAGCTCCAAAGGAAGTCATGGGAAAGCAGTTATTGTATTCAAGGATGTGTTGAAGAAAATGGCTGGAATCGGGATCACTTCCATCGAACAATGGTTTCAGTGGCTGTGGTGGTGTAAGTAATGGATCCAGTTTGACTTTTCCACTTGCGCAGCACAATCCAGCCGTTTCTCTTTTGAACTTTAACGCATTGCAATATCGGCATATAGTCGCCATTGGTCCAATATCTAAATTTTCATCATCACTGTAGTTCGCAGTGGGATCATATTGGAGTGCCAAGCGATTGTATGATGCCAATGATCTTCGTGTGCTCACGCGTTGTCTCAATCAGGCATTTTCTCTTATTATATTTTGTCTTTCTTCGCTTAAGTTCTGTGAATACACTTGTTGCTGGCTTCCATGTCTTGTGCGGTGGCCGATGTTCGCAAGTCGTCCTCTAGGCATTTTGGACTATGGACAGAGTGGTGAATTTAACCTCAAATGCACGATCCACATAATTTACACAGTTCAACTTACCACCTTAAAGACAAATGCCTGCTGTTGAAATTGAATAAAAATTTGCACAATACACGTGATTGATTTGATGGTTTCCAATTGAAATGTTAGGAAACGAATAACTTATTTATTTTACTTTATTTTCACAATTTCACAGTGAACACAATACCGGTTTGTCACATGAAATTAACTGAGCAGAGAACAATGAGTAGCTGTCAAACAATGTATCACGCACCGGCGCCATCTACTTAAAATATTGGTTTGTAGTACATGCTATGTATCAGAGATGGCGCTGCATGTGAAACATATGTTTATTAAACTGCAAAGGTTATTCAACAGATAAATAGAATAGGCAATAGACCTATAATTTAAAATTAATATTTATTGTGCAATTTTTATTGTTACTTATATTAATACCATTTTGCGGTATTGATTGCTTAATTATTGACAAATTTTTGTTCGTTTTGATTTAATAAATACAGGTTAAGTAAGTATGCAATATACAATGAATGATAGTATAATGAGGAATATTCCAATAACAGCTGTTACTTTTCTGTACTTTGCGTACTCAAACGATGCACTGAAAACACGTTATTTTAACAGTATAATGGAAAAAGATTTTCCCGCTTTTCTGTTGAAATTTTTCCTGAATTTTCTTTGCTATAAACCTCACGGAGCCCGAGACCTTTCCAACGAATGCAAAACCGTGGAAATCGGTTCGTGCGTTCTGGAGTTATAGCGTCAGGAAGGAAAACCCGACTTTTTTTTATATAGTAGATATATATATATATATATATATATATATATATATATATATATATATGTATGTATGTCTGTTAACGCTCTAGCGGTTGCAATTATTGTTTAATCGTTACCAAAATCAATATTTAGTCGTTTTATGTAAAAAGAAAGATCAAGTTCGTTACGGCTGAAATTGGGCCAGGGGGAGGGGAGGTTTAGAGGGGAGGATTTTCGAAAATTCGAGATATATCCGTTACCATAGGTTCAATCGAAAAATTGTATATAACCAATCCTATTGCAAATTAAATTTACTATAAATATTGTTATACACATTTCTTCACTATCTTGAATATTAACCGAGATATTTACATTTTTCAGCCATCAGCAAACCGCCACTTCTACTCATGTTACATTAACAATACTCTGCTACATAATAAATCACACTATTGGAAGTTTAAATAGCAAAAATTGTATTTAAGAAACCTTTATTATACTAGATACACGCAAATATGTCCGGGTGACCCCCCCCCCCCGTCTTAAGATTTTGGACTACTAAAATTTGATTTATGGAGATAACAATTATTCTGACTTATTATTAATTACAGTACTAGATATAGTAAATAGTTCTCAATAAAATTAATATTTTATATTCTGATATATTTAAGCAATTGTTTTTCTTTCCGGTGTGAGGCGAGCAGACCCGTTTGTTTACATTTCTAACCTAACGCTTCCTGTCGGAAGGTTATTGAAATTGGATGAAACATTTCTTATTACCGTTTGTATTTATTCTCGGTGGTGTTGTGTTACCAGTATGCAGATTTACTATTGCTATGCTATTACTAAACTACACAAGGGAAATCTGCTTAGTTTACCCCTGCGTGGCGGACTTTTTTATTTTATGCTTTGGTCGTTTTTGACTCATGATAGTAGTTAAAAGTCCGTCACGCAGGGGCTGCGTAAACTAAGCAGATTTCCCACGTGAAGTTTTACAATAGTAAATTTAATTTGCAATAAGATTGATTCTATACAATGTTTCGATCCGACGCATAATAACACATTATGCATGGACATTTGAAGAAATTTTTCGAAACTCGCGTCATGAGTACGACCTCAATAACTAATTTCCCTTAAGGGAAATCTGCTAAAAGTTAATAGAAAATAACAAAAATGAGGCCATACTAAGGTATCGCTCTCGATGACCTCAGTTTAGGTTGGCCGAACATTACCCAATGCCGAGGGGCTTCAGGTGAGGTACAATTGCATTTCCTTACCTTGTTGGGATTTCTTACTTCAACTCACGGCAGTCTCTAGTCTCTTCTTTTAACTGTTTTATTTCAAATGGAGGATTTCGGTTTCAATCTAAACGGAGAGATTTTTTTTATTTTATTATTTTGTCAAAGTAGACTATTTATTTTTCAAGATTTTCGTTTAAGGTAAGTTTTACATCAATTTTAGCAGATTTCCCTTAAGGGAAATTAGTTATTGAGGTCGTACTCATGACGCGAGTTTCGAAAAATTTCTTCAAATGTCCATCGATCCTACCCAGGAGATGACGAAAATGAGGTCCGTTCAAAATTATATATATATATATATATATATATATATATATATATATATATATATATATATATATATATATATATATATATATATATATATATATATTTGTCTGTTAACGCTCTAGAGGTCGCAATTTTTGTTTGATCGTTACCAAACTCGGAATTTAATCGTTTTATGTAAAAAGGAAGATCAAGTTCGTTAATGGCTGAAATCGGACCAGTGGGAGGGGGGGTTCAGAGGGGGGATTTTTGAAAATTCGAAATATTTCCGTTACTATGCATCGGATCGAACAATTGTATAGGACCAATCTTATTGCAAATTAAATTTACTGTAAATATTGTTCTATACATTTATTCTGTATCTTGAATATTAACCGAGATATTTGCATTTGTATTCTGTGTGTGGTCGGTGGAGTCGGCTATGTTCGGGACCTTCCGCAGAGAGCTCTGGCGGCTGTTTCTGTAACTCTTCGTCCCTCGTGAATAGGTTTAGAGATCCCCTACAATAACAGTTGTTATTGGGCAGATTTCTCTGTAAAACTTCACGTGGGAAATCTGCTTAGTTTACGCAGCCCCTGCGTGACGGACTTTCTAGTTATCAGATATCATACATTTCAATCAATATTATTCGTTTGACTTTAATTATCAATTTTATTATGTTATTTAATGGTAAATAGTTATTTTTTTCTTCGTGAATTTTAGTTATAGAGATTTGTGAATCATATACATTACTTTTGTACAAATAAAAGTATTATTTTTTATAAATATTTTTGTTATTAATCTAAATGGAAAGGAATTTAATATCAAAGACACCTGTATCAATTTCCTCGAAATTCAGAAATATATAATATCTTCAATAATTTCTTGAAAATACAAGGAGAGAGGAAAGTTCTGAGAACTAAGGATGAACTTGATATCCAATTTCTCTCCTATTGACCATTCCCACTGACCAATGTCATAATAACAAGTCTTACCAAATTTCATTTCATCATTTGCTCTTTTTAGTTAATCCTAAATGATACAAACAATTCAGTTAAGGCATGACGTTTTGCCAATATTCCTGTTAAGATTTCTTTTCCAACAGTTGTTTTTTTAATTATTCTGCTATTATTCTTTTTTAATGTTTGCCGAATAAAAATTTACATTATTCACTCATTAAATGCCTTTTTTATAATCTTTTCTTTCATTATTTATAAGAACTGCAATAATAAATGTGATTTTTTATGAAAATGACTAAATTCAGACATGAAAGTTTGTTTTTTATAAACGCTATTTTTATTTTTATTAATTATATAGAGCAGTTTATAGGCGGCATAAAATATATTTGAATTTTGAAACATAAATCCTGGGAATTTACAAAACGATTCAAAAAATATATTTTAAAAATGCCTATAAATAATTCATTGAAAGGCTTCTTACCATCAACCTGCGATTGCTGCAGAGTCCATCTTACTCTTTCACATCTTCTTCTTAATTGTAAAAAGTGCAATCTTCCAAGAAGAGCTTTGAACCTTTAACAGAGCTTAAGAGAACTCCTTGGTGACGATGAAGAAGACATCAAATGGCTTCTTCCATTTTTAACAGAAAATCATTTGCTCCAACAACTATAGATCCTTCTGCCGCTAATGAGAATAATAAATGCGGTATAATGTGATAAATAAAAACAAATATATGATCAGACTGGACGGTACTCAAGCATGGTTTTCAGATAAGTACTCCACCACTTAATTCATATGCACCTGTGAGTCTGGTTTGAAATTTCCTCTGTCCAGGTCAATTGAGATGAACATTGTAGCGGTACCTGCGGGTTTTAGTGGAATACTGGCCCAGGAATAGCGTTCTGGCAGTAATATAAATGTTCCTCTTACATAAAAATAATTAAATTACTCATTATTTATTGGCGGTGTATTCCAGTCTTAATATCAATAAATTATTCTAAGGTATATTATTTACCTAAGCATTAAATTGAGCCTTTATACCACGAAAATCGACACTTTTCACTGATGTCAACATATTAATAAAATAGTAAATTGTTAAAAAAAGACATTACAAGAGGAGAGTGGTCAACTATTTGTCAGGTGGCAAATGGAAGTTTCTTGTTAAGCATATCTCTCCATAGCTATCATAGTCTTTTTCACCGTAATTCATAAAAACAACGCGATGAGGCTCGCTGTGTCCTCCCTTAGCAGCTTATTCTAATTTATTTGTAAAATGAAAGAAATAATTCTATTTTATTGTAGTTGTTAACTCTTATGAGAAAATTCGATTTATACGGTATTACGATAAGCGCCTTTACATCTCAAGGAAATGCTCCGAAATTTATTGCAAGGCCTCGGTAAACCAGGCAATGGCGGAACCATGCAAAATATATAAGATACGTTTTAGTCATGAGCAATAATAGCCAATGGTGCTATAAAAAAAAAATCCGCCAAGCAGTGGCACCGTAAACTAAGCAGATTTCACACGCCCCGGAGACGCTATTGCTCCGACACCACCATATTCTCCATATTTGCTTTAATAAGAATCCTAGTAAACAGGACTTGGCATTTAAAGTAGAAATGCCATGTTTAACGTCTCAGGTGATCTTACAATTAAAACTGGCATTAGTAGGAGTGGGGGTTTATTGAAGTCTTAAAAATCAAATGAATGACTGCATGCCTGCTGTTCTTGTTACAGGGCATTTGTGTTATTGACGAATATAACTGGATGATTTTGTGCAACCATTCATTATATTTCCACAGGAAACAACTTCTATTTCAACCTGTCAACGACGGTTAACGTGGTTAATACATATATAAATCTTATCGACAGAGGTTAATAGCAATATACCTCTGTATTTTCAAAATATGAATTCTGTTTTAGTATGTTGATTTATGAATGTATGTTAGATTAATCAGCTGATCTTTTTAAGCTTCCATTAATCAAAATTATTTGCTCATTAAATTCCTTTTCTTTTAATCTTTTTATTCAATCCTTATAAAAACTGCTATAATAATTATGATTTTTTTCCCTGAAAATGACATGAATGTTTGTTTTTCAAATCTCTATTTTAATTCTATAGGACAGTTTATATGCGGCAATAATATTGTTATTTATTTTTGAAACATAAATCCTGAGAATTTACACAACAATTCGAAATATTTGTCTTAAAGTAACTATAAATAATGATTAGCTTGTTAATCTCACTAAAGCGGATTAATAAATATTTATCAAGATCAATAAGCACTTTAAGAGTCAGAGCTCCAAGGAAGAGCATTAAGAACCAACGATGCGTGAACATAAACTTTAACAAAAAAAAACTTGTAGTAGTTTCTTTTATTTCAAGTACAATTAATTTATTGTTAGGGTGAGAAATTTGGAGAACGAGCTAGAAGATAGTATTGAGCAGTAGTTAAAAGAAGGATTAGACAAATTAAACACACCAAAATCTTCCGAAATAAATATTTCAGGCTCACTAACAAGTATTTATCTATCCACTTACCCTTTAAAAAAAAAAATGGAAAATTCCCAGGGTGTAGTTAGACTGGTTTAATTCTACCTTGTCCATAGCGACATCTAGAAGGTATGTAGGTGATGAACGATTCGGATGCAGTGGGCCGTAGCAGCTATTCAGTCTCTTCCCAGAGCCCCTCAACCCCAAGCCTCCTTTTCAATTTGACAACCCTTCCAGCCACCCAAAGAGCTGTCATTAATGCTAGGGGTAGTTCCTGTTCCGCCCTGGATCTGTCTCCCACTAAATGCACCTCTTTTTACATGTCTATCACTCTCCTGGAGTTTCTGGAAAATGTACATTCCACCCAATTCCGACAAGATAAAGCTATTTTTTCAGAGTTTTAAACTATTATTATTTATGTATAAATGCGTATTGAAAGATCATGTACATGAATTGAAAGTGTATGTACACGAAAGTGTGATGAATGATCCATTTTTTGGAATAGATTACTTTTAGCAAATTTCCCTAAGGGGAAACCAGCTATTGAGGTTGTACTCATGATGGAATTGTTTTTTTCCAATTTTCATCGATCATATCCAGGAGATAAATGAAATGAGGTCCGCTCAAAATTGTACGCACACACACTTATATTTTTCGGTTTACGTTCTAGCGGTCGCAATTCTTCTTTGATCGTTACCAAACTGGATATTTATAAATTCTATGTAAAAATGAAGACCAAGTTCATTAACGGCTAAAATCGGACAACTGGTAGAGGGAGTTTAGCGTGGTGGAATTTTGAAAACTCGAAATATCTCCATTCTTATGCGTCGAATCGAAAAATTTTATGGAATGAATCTTATTACAAATGTAATGTTATTTAATGTTGTTATACACAGATTTTCTCTTTAAACCGAGATATCTCCATATTTTAATTTTCGGCCAACAATAAACCCCCTGTCCTACTCATGTCATGTTTACTATAAACTTTTATATCATGAACCTCCTCATTCCAATGTTAAATGCCAACTATGGTTTTCATAGAACTATTACTTTGTGAGACGCACGCAAATACGTCAACGGCTATTCAAGGAAAACAGATCACCCTTAATTAAAAAAGTAAATGAAAGAAATAACCATTACTCAGAAGTTCAATAGTTAGTGAATCCCTTAGAAACTTACCCTTAGGAAAAAATATTTTAGCTGTACATAATTTGAAGTTTAATTAAAATAAAAATATAAAATAAGTATTTAACTAAGCATTTTAATGAAGGCATTTCAAAGCAAGAAGATAAGGTCTCTTCACAAAAGTAGTAAGTATTATTCCTACATAAATGAAGAAAAGTGGCTTTACAAAATATGAATAATAGGGATGCAGGACGGGGTTTAATAGCACTAGTATTTAGTTCTAATAATTAATGCTGAGAACGCTCAAATTGCTGACTCTTAACTGACAAAATTGTAAATAATAACGTTAATTATGTTATTTTAACCACGGTATGTCGTTAACAATTAATTTGTTTAAACAGCATAAATATAGTGTCTTATGTTGTTAAACTGTTTTAGGTGTTGCAACAATTATAAACAAAAATAATGGCCACCCATTCGATGAAAATGACGAGCAGTTATTCGAGGTAAGTACCTTATAATTTATGCTACCTAGGAAATTAATATTTTTACAGGTTTATTTATGATATTTGATTGATGTTAAAGTATGCCTAGTCAGCAATTGAAGTATATGAAATTGAAATTATATAAGATAAAAATGTCGGCCATCACGTCGAAAAGGATAGAGTTTCAAACAGCCTGATCGAGGATGCCTGAAAATGTCATCATCTATGAAATGTATTTATTATTTTTAATCCTGATATATTTTAAATTGTGTGTTGATGAAATTTTGAGAGTATATGCTATGTTATGGTTAAAACTCAAATCCCATAGTGTATAATATATTTCTATGAAAGATCTATTATTCATATGACGATGGGGGAGCTTTACTCTCAGAAAACGGGTGTCAAATTCACATCGGGGGAAAAATTAACAGATGTTAGTTTTGTAATTGTAACATATATTAAGCCGAATTTAAACATTTGCCCACAATGTTTACAGTATCAAAAGGTACCTCTGCTGTTCTTTTTTTATAAGTTCTATTGACATATTTAATTTTTTGGTGCCTATTATTGCTGTTTTTGGCACGACTTCTTGCTTAAGCTCAATAGCTAATTCTTGGTATTTTCTCAATTTTTCGGAATAGTAATTTTAAATATTCTCCTCATTGGGTACTGCATTGCCAATAATACGGGTAGTATTATAGATCTTAACAATAATGAGAGTATCAGATTATATATATATATATATATATATATATATATATATATATATATATATATATATATATATATATATATATATATACAATAGTTATCATCTCTTCGTCCCACTACATTTTTACATTATAATTATTGTTGTGTAATGACTAGAAAGGTTGAAATGTATTATTTTCTTCGTAAATATTAACTCTATGTAAAGCCTTTTAATAGGTCCGTATTTCTACTAATTAATAGTTCTTAATTTATTCATAAATAACCTAGAGTGGCGAGTTCGATTCTCGCCTGGGCAAAGGAAATTATTTAGTGACGAAATTCATTAAATAACATCCTAAGTCCCACCCTGGCTAGAAAAGGGTGGTAACCTGTAGATAACTCGTCCAAATTAGCCTTAGTTGCAAAAAGTGGACGTTAATGAATAATAATATTCATAAATATGTGCCCCGCTAAAAAAAAATGTTAAGCCATAATGTCAAAGAACCCCACAACGAAGGAATTCAGTATAGGCGCATTTATTGGCAATATGTATTAATAATTTGTAATCTGTCCGCATATTTATATTACCAGATATATGATGATAAATATCAATAATCCGCAAATCGCATATGTTGACAACCATATTGTTTGTTTATTTTTTAGGGTTTTAGGGCGAAAAACTACCAGGTTATCATCGCCCTGTAATATCTATACCTCACGTTTTGGTATCCTCATCCATATCGCCATTTTAACAATATAAACGAGGATACAAAAAAACTTGGAGCTTAAATTTCTTTGTATAAATTCTTAATTTTCACAAAATTTACAATTCATCTAGCTCTTTGGGGTCATCTCCAAGGGCCACTTTTGTATACTTATGACATTCCATTAATGTGTGGTAGATAGTCAAGTCTGTGTTACACCTCCCAAAAATCGGGGTTGTTCTTTTGTTATAAGATAACCATGCGTAAATCTTGTGTGCCCTATTCGGAGTCTTCCTAATACGACTTCATCTCTTGTCTCTGTTGTCTCTTGTCGAATATTTCCATGGACGGATGGTGGTTTTAATAGTTTTTAGCTTATTGTTCTGGGTTTCGTTCCACATGTGTTGCCAGTTTTTATCAATTTCTTCTTTGAGTGGTTGTTAGAGTTCTGTAGATGTAATTGTTGTTGTAGTGATGGAGTCAAGTTGGGCTTCTCTGGCTGCTAAATCTGTTTTTTCATTTCCATCTATTCCCACGTGGTTTGGAATGAAGTAGACGACCCTTTTTAACTCTTGGAGCATTTGTATTTGATTATGAATTTTTTGTACTGTTGGGTTGTTTGTAAATACATCTTACATACTCAATAGGGCACTCAACGAGTCGGTGCATATCAGGAATTTTTCTTTAGTCGAGTGTTTGCAAATCCTGTGATATAATGCGAACTGAATTGCAAGTAGTTCGGCCGAATAGATGCTGGTTAATTTGTTGAGTTTGAATTTTTCGCAGACATTTTCGTCATAGTAGGGGCAGGAGGAAAATTCGGCAATTTTTAAGCTATATATGCTCTTTGGGTGTTGGTATCTTTCTATTTTAATAATGACAGCTTCCTTTATTTTCCAATAGTTGATCTTTTGGGACGATTTGTTTACGAGTTTGGTGATTTGTGTATCTAGAGATATTTCTTGAATTGTCCAAGGTGGAGTTGAGTCAAATTAATCAAAATAGTGTGAGTTTCGTAATAGTTTTTCTGTTATGTAACTTAGCCTAATTCCAATAGGTTTTGGTGTTGTGGGGTTTTGGTCATATAGCCGTGAGTAGAGAGGGTGGAATATACTCTGAAATGTCGGGTGACCCTTTTGGCTTACTAGTTTGGGTAAGCATTTAGCTGCCAGTTTTGGCCTTCTGAATGTCAATGGTGGGATTCCGGTTTCAGCACACAAGCTTATTACTGGGCTAGAGCGGAAGGCTCCTATAGATACACGTAATCCAGTCTCCTATAGATAAACGTAATAAATTTACAAACGTATGATACGTATAATGCCGTCTCTAGGCTTACTCTCTGTGAAACTCGGTGATTACACTTTGTGATCAGGGGCGTTTGTTTTTTTTCAAATGTTTCCCTGGTTCCTTTAACTAATTCATTGTACAGAAAACTTGCTGTCGCCAATTAAGAACCATCTAACATTACTGTACAGTGATTTTGTACAAAAAAGTGAGGAAGCTGGAAATGACAACGTTTGAGGAAGCTTTGATCTACGCTTGAAAGGATTTTTATTTCACATTTGATATAATTCTTGATATTACTTTTGATATTGTTTAATTTTTATATTAATCTGTTCTTATTTTTACATTTCTCCTATCTTCATAACTAATAGCAATAATAAAATTATGGAACACCTACTTCAATTGTCATTTTTTTCGGATGCGACTTCTCCCAATGTTGCACTTCTCTCTGTTTTGAGCAATGAAATACTACTCAGAATTAATCATAAACCACGAAAAAAATACTATAATTAGTTTAAAATATAGATAATGGGTTTGGTAATTTTCTATTTAGAACTTGAGGCCCTCCTCCCCCCTTCTCCAAATATATTTTAAAAAGAATAATTTTACTGTATTCAAGAACTTTCGAAATTATCTACAGTTCTTTAAAACAAATTTCTTCTATAGGGGCGAAAACTATGAAGTTGAAAGGTTCAGAAGTAACTTCTCCTTATAGTTACAATGAGCTTATTCGCCTAGTTTTCTCCAATACTTAATAACTTTTTATTTTATGAATATTTTAAAACTATGATTTTAATCACTCAATAAAATTTTAGGCACTTGGATACTTGTTTGACCAACTGGGTACTATTTTATTATTTCATTTCTTTTATATATATATATATATATATATATATATATATATATATATATATATAGAGAGAGAGAGAGAGAGAGAGAGACTTAGGCACATAGACACTTAATGACAAGGACTGATAACCCTATATGCAAGTACTGCAACAAACACCTTACGATAGAACACACACTGACAGACTGCATCCAACGAAAAAAACCTTCACATACTCTACGATATGACTGAACTATTAATTGTCAGCAGCCAATATATTCCACAAATACTAACATATCTAAAACATAAAAACATTTACATAAACGTATGGTATAAAATTGAATAGGTCTACAGCCTATTTAAAAAGATTTAAAAGGATAAGTTTTATTATATTCATTTAGACAAAGCACGGATATGCCAAACAATCAGATATTTAAGAAATATTTTCCATAATATAAAAATAAAGGACAAAAAGGTGTACATGAAGGAATAAATATATTATTTTAACTACCCCTAAACAATTAGAGATCGTGCCAATCACCATCGATGTGGGGCACAAACTAAATTAAAAAAAATCATAACTGATATCTTTCATCGGAAAAATATTATTGTAAGCTAATGGCATATTAATTTATTTTACAAGCTTTATTTTAGCAGAAATTCTTAAACTCCAAAAATTACTGGCACCTAATTAGGCAGATATTAGTCCCTATGATGCAAGGTAAAAGGTGTTTTATGTATATGTGTGTAATTTTATATATATCTTTATATATATAATTCTAGCGTACGTGTGTATGTCACTGAACTCCTCCTAGACGGATGGTCCGATTTGATTGAATTTTTGAATACGCGTTCGGATGACGCCCCGGATCGTTTAGCGCCGCAGATCGGCCAGGCGGATGGAGCAGGAGTGGGGGTCGTGAGGGAGGCCTCAAATTAAAAATAGCCGTATTTCGTTTCCTATTGGTTTTTCGGCAAATGTGCACAGGATAAGAGTTGTTTATGTTGTTATTTGGAGTAACTTTTGTCATATTCAATTTTGTCGTAGCTTAAAGTATAAACGAGATATACACTAAAAAAGTAAAGAGGGGCCAACAATTTTATTGGGCACCAACGATTGAACCGAACTGAACAGAACTCGGTATGTGAATTAGTATTAGTTCTACCATGGTTATAAGCTGTACTAAATTTGTCAAGTTCGAACGGGAGTGGGGGTTTACTGAAGGCCAAAAACTAAAAAATGCCGATATCTCGGTTAATATTAAAGACAGTGAAAAAAGGTACATGGCAACGTTTATAGATCTTTTAATATGCAAAAATATTGGTTATATACAAAATTTCGATCAGACTCAAACTAACGGAGATATTTCGAATTTTTGGAAATCCTCCCCTCTAAATCCCCCTCCCAATGATCAGATTCCGGCCGTTGAAGAACATGATCCGTCTTTTAACGTAAAACGTTTAAATACGGAGTTTGGTGACGATCGAGCGAAAATTGCGACCGCTAGAGCGTTAACAGGCTAATACACCTCTATCTTTATATATATAATTCTAGCGTACGTGTGTATGTCACTGAACTCCTCCTAGACGGATGGTCCGATTTGATTGAATTTTTTAATACGCGTTCGGGTAACGCCCCGGATGGTTTAGCGCCGCAGATCGGCCAGGCAGATGGAGCAGGAGTGGGGGTCGTGAGGGAGGCCTCAAATTAAAAATAGCCGTATTTCGTTTCCTATTGGTTTTTCGGCAAATGTGCACAGGATAAGAGTTCTCTCATTTTTTCTTTTCTTTTTGTCTACCAAGTTTTCGCGATATTTTATTTACTATTTGTTTCTAGGCAAATGTGAACATAACAAATGTTGTTTTTGCGTTATTAAAAAAAGATTTTTTTTAAACATATTATTATTAAATTTAATATCCTAATCGCTTGATATATCATGCAGGACAACGTCTGCCGGGTCAGCTAGTATATATATATATATAAAATTAATTTTACATTAAATAAATGAGTTTTGTTAATATTCTAAGTTTGGGGGAGAGCGTTAATGACTCGAGGGGGAGAGAAGGGAAGGCCATTTACTGTGCATTATACTAAGTGGTATGACGCAGCTGATAAAACTAGATGTACAGTTAGGATAAGTTGTCTAGATGACAACTCTTATCTAATCAGCAGTTCTTCATGGAAGGGAGGGGTTGTTCTCATCGCAAAAACAGCTGGCCTTGACTTTGTCTTGTTTACTATTGTTTCAACCATTGTCTTCTCCTTTATCAATCTTTCTATTATTTTTTTTTGTCTCTCGTTAACATATATATATATATATATATTTCTTCTTTGTAAAGATGCTCTTTTTATAATCGTTGGATTGTTTTTCCTGTGTTTTTTTCATAGGCAATGATAAATTTGCACTTCCGATAATATTAAGGATAATATTATTATTATTATTTGCTTTAAATATTTTTCCAGTGGCTCCTACATTTACAGGACTATTGGCTAGTGTACAATATTACTGGACTGTTTCAATTTTCATTTTATGTGTTTACATGTACTATCTAAGCCCTGTGTTTTTAAAGTGGAAATATAGACCTGAGAATGAGGATGTTCTTGTCTAAAGGGTCGTGCATTATCCATTGGATGCCAATTAAACTTTATTTAATACTAAGAGTCATTAAAATTTCCTAGTTAGAGTCTAAACATTTTCTTTGATGCCCCTTTAATGAAATAAACAAAACGAACTTTACGTGGTATTATTGAGCGGTAGCGTATGAATGATTTCGTGTGTGAAACACCTGGCAACCCCACACTATCTGTCTCGGTTGTTCATATGGGAGGCATGACAACACTACACTCTCTTAAATTGTCGTTTAAACAAATAGTAAAATGTTTATAAAAGTGAAAGCAGAGAAAAATGTGAAAGGTAATTTTGATCGTATAAAAATGAAGCTCCTGACACCAACCAAGACGCTGCTAAGTCTAACAAGAAGATATGAAATATAAAGCCAAGTAGACGTTATAAATGACACTATTTTAATATACTCACACCCAAATTAATAAGCGTTTTATTTATTTATGCGGGGGCACCCTCATCTAGGCGATTTAGTTAATAATTTAACAATGTAAAATAAAAACAAAAGTATAGAAAAATAACAAGAAAACTGTGTCACAAAAAAAAATGAAGTGGTTTTATTAAAAAAATATATATATTCCTATAACTAGACCATTTATATAAAAATTTAAAATTGTTCATAATTATATTAAATTTCTCACTAGGTCAAAATCAAGAAGTTAAATTTTGTAAAACAAATTCAATTTAAGGTGATTTAGTGTATTGTCGATATGTGGGCTTCTGTCAGTGGGAAGTTCGTACATGTTATGTGGAGTCTCTAAGTATTCAATGTACCTGCAGTTAGTCAGTATGTGTTTAATGGTTAATGGTTCATGACATGTTCTGCAGAGAGGTCTTTCTGTTCTTGTCATGAGATATGAGTGTGTTAATTGTGAAAGTCCTGTAGAATTATTAAGCTGTACCATTCCACCCTCATACTCACTGTAGGTAGTACATCGCACCAGGAACTGAAAAAGTTTAGCGGTAGATTGGTTTTTCCCAATTCTGAAGTGAAATTCACAAAAAGCATGTTTCCATATATATGAACACTTGTGGTTATATGTATCATTTTGTGTGTGTGAATGTGTGTGTGTGTGTGTGTGTTAGAATTTTAAATTTCTGTAATAACTTACAATTATGAGAATGTAAAAATACTAATTCGAAATCTATTTTGTAGGCATTCACTATATTCTGTGGTCTTGGTATCCACAACACTTTAATGTACAGTGAAGTAGAGAAGGCAATGGCGCGACAGAAAGTGACTATAGAAGTAAGCATAAATTCCAAAAACACAATTAGTTATTAAATTTAAATTTGCTGTAGGATGGCTAATACGTTGTTTGTAATTTGCCCACAGGTGTTATCATATCATGCAACGGCCTCGAAGAAGGAAATCGAAGCATTATTGGTAAGTGTGATAACAATAGTATAAAAAAAATAAATAAACTTATACTTAGTTTATGGTTGGCAGAAGCGTTTATATGGTAGGAATATTTCCATGTTTTTCACGTTAACATCAGACGTGGTGTGTAGGTTTGGTACTTTATCTTCATATACTCCTACTCGAACAAATAAATTAATAAAGAAGGTAACTGAGCGCACTCTCTCTATTGAGATGAATGACATGCTGTTTTTTATTAACTCCCATTTCATTCTACTATGGTTACCATTGCTTCTATTTATTGATTTGATTCGTTTCCATTGTGCGCTTTGAAAAAAAATCAAATTATGTTGGTCATTATATCGCACTCTTTTATAAACTTGTATTGATTCCTCAAATAATACTTAAGTGATTCAGACATTTAAACATTCAAAATATACTATAACAAATGTTCTCAAGGATATATGAGCAAAGTGTTCTTCTTGTAAAACTAAACTTGTAATGATCAATAAAAGCTTTAACTATTTTTAAAATAAATATGTCTGTTATACAACGTTAAAAGAAATATTACAATACATATGACAAGAAAAACATCAAACAAGTTACGCAAAGCAAGAAAATATCATCAACCGAATTTTCTAACAAAAAATATCTTTAAAGAAGCAAACCTGTAGTATGCAATGGAATAAATTTTATAACACATAAATTTTAGTGGAACTAACTATTTTATTTAATGAGTTCGTCACTAAATAAATTGCTCAGGCGGGAATCGAACTCTCCACTCTAGGTAGCAATTTATTTAGAATAACATCACTAAGGGGGTAGTTCAGAACCCAGTTGTATTTACTCTAAAATTTCATGACTAAGTCATACCTTTAAGAAGTTACGTAGGTTCAATTCTCTCGTGGATAATAGGAATTTAGTCTATATATATATATATATATATATATATATAGAGAGAGAGAGAGAGAGAGAGAGAGAGAGAGAGAGAGAGAGAGAAAGAGAGAGAAAGAGAGTGAGAGAGAGAGAATAAAAGATGTACAAATTACAGGTATTATTTCTACCTTAAAGCACGTAAAAATGTTGAAATTATTTTTTACAATTTATTTGACAATTACTCGTTGCGACAATTTGGAATTCGAAAAAATAGGACTACACGACTATTTACTACTATTACTAAATAAATAGAAGGCTTAAAAAACTATAAAACTTTTAAGTCAAACACACCCTGCGACTATAATCTATGCGAGCTGTTTGTTCAGGGGAAATACTTTAGCTTTCAGACAACAACAGGTGGCGGAACACGCCAACAAATAGGTATTCAATACTTGCCAGCCCTTTGCAGTTGAAGGTTTTCGCAACAGGAAAGTTTGGTGATTGAATACGAAAAAAAATTCGTCCAATTCAATCGGCATTGCTGGAGTTGATGCAGAGATCAATGTTTATATCGTTTCAGTAGAAAGCAATATCGGACTTTTATTAAACTCCGTAGATATCTACGTCCATATATGTACTGTATGTGGTATTGTACTCCAATGGAGTTGAAAAAAACCAATGACATGACGTCACAAAGGTTTTAACAAAACTTCATCCATTTGAAAGGCGATTTTTCTTTAGTACACTATCCAAACTTTTTTTTAATGTCACCCCTTTAATAAACGAATTTCGAATATTTTCAATTTCTTCAAAGTTTTGTGTGAAGAATTAAGAAAATTCAGTGGTAAAATTTAAAACCTAACACAACAATATTAGCTTATAAGTTAAGAAGAAAAAAAATAGATTTTTAAAAACAATAATCATTAATATAAAACAAAAGTGACGTGTTTTATGTTGGATTTTGTAATGTATATATAATTACTGAAATATCTAATGTATATCCAGAATAAGCAATATTTTTGAGGCACGTGTTAGAGCTAATGAGTAGCAAAGTTGGGTTAACATAACTTATGAGAAGTATTAAGGATTATATCAAGAGTCTTGAAGGGTCAAAACTTTTAATGAAACATGTGTTACAATATTACCATCTTTTGATAAAATGTTGAGATGCTATTAACATTTTTATTAGCTGTTTTAATTAGAGTCGTTATTTGCACGAGCTTTGTGTAGTTCAATTCATGCCAAGTTGATTAAAGTTTCAGTTAACAAAAATAGCTATTAGGATATAATAATTGAATAAAATGTTTTAGCATATTTCCCTTAAAGGAAATCAGCTATTGAGGTCGTACTCATGACGCGGTTTTCGAAAAAAAAAGTCCATCGATCCTACCCAGGAGATGACGAAAATAAGGTCCGTTCAAAATTATATATATATATTTGTCTGTTAACGCTCAACGCAATTATTGTTTGATCGTTACCAAACTCGATATTTAAACGTTTTATGTAAAAAGGCAGATCTAGGTCGTTAACGGCGAGGAGGAACTTTCGAAAATTCGAAGTATCTCCGTTACTATGTGTTGGATCAAAAAGTTGAATAGAACTAATCTTATTGCAAATTAATTGTGGTATAATTATTGTTATATACATTTATTCTCTATCTTGAATATTAATCGAGATATTTGCATTTTTCTGTTTTCAGTTATCTGTAAACACCTCCTTCCTCTAGTCCGATTTAATCCATTAACAAACTTGATCTGTCTTTTTACATAAAACGATTAAATATCGAGTTTCGTAACGATCAAACAAACAAAAATTACGACCGCTAGAGCGTTTACAGACAAATATATATATATATATATAATTTTGAAAGGACCTCATTTTCGTCATCTCCTGGGTAGTATTGATGGACATTTGAAGAAATTTTTCGAAAGTCGCGTCATGAGTACGATCTCAATAGCTGATTTCTCTTAAGGGAAATCTGCTAAAAACACTGTTTTCAAAGAAATTAGACGTTCTATTTAAGGAAAAGATCAATGTTCGCAGCTCAAAGGAAGGGTTGCTCATTTAGTGGTTTAGACGTGTTTGGTCTTAGCCTTTGCAGTCCCAGTGTAATGAATACCTTCAAACGAGATAAATATCTGCCTCTATATCACTTGGCTCCCATTAAACATGAAAGTAGTACATTCCTCTCAGATGGATGGATAGCCTCCATTTTCCGTTATACTCTCATCAAATTATATAAAAATAAATTGTTTATTTCAAGTATTCAGACGTTTTTCCGGTTAACCCAAATAAATAATACTTAATTTTTGAGGAACGTTTGCTACCAAACGATATTTCTCTTGAACAAAACCCAGAATAAAAAAAATATGAACAAGAACAAATAAAAAAGTCCGTCACGCAGGGGCTGCGTAAACTAAGCAGATTTCCCACGTGAAGTTTTACAATAGAGAAATCTGCCTAATAACACCTGTAGTAGTAAGAAACCTCTAAACCTAAAACATTATTTAGGGCGAAATAACCCAGTAGTTTCTAGCCCAAAAAACAGTTAACCTAACCTCTAAACCTATTCACGAGGGACGAATAGTTATGGAAACGGCCGCCTGAGCTCTCGGCGGAAAGTCCGAACATAGCCTATTGGCGACCACACGCAGAATACAAATGCAAATATCTGGGTTAATATTCAAGATACAGAATAAATGTATAGAACAATATTTATAGTAAATTGAATTTGCAATAAGATTTATTCTATACAATGTTTCGATCCGACACATAATAACGGAGATATTTTGAACTTTCAAAAATCCCCCCCTCTAAACCCTCCCCCTCCCACTGGTCCGATTTCAGCCATTAACGAACTTGATCTGTCTTTTTTGTATAAAGCGTTTAAATATCCAGTTTGGTAACGATCAAACAAAAATTGCGACCGCTAGAGCGTTAACAGACAAATATATATATATATATATATATATATATATATATATATATATAATTTTGAACGGACCTCAGTTTCGTCATCTCCTGGGTAAGATCGATGGACATTTGAAGAAATTTTTCGAAGCTCGCATCATGAGTACGACCTCAATAGCTGACTTCCCTTACGGGAAATCTGCTAACAAAAACACCAAGTACGCGAATAGCCAAAAAGAAATGAATATTCGTAAAAAACACAAAATATATCTCATAAAAGAAACAAATTATTAAAATGATTATGATCAATAACTTATAAAACACTATATAAATACAAATGTTAGTGTGATCATAAATTTAAAATTTATTTATTTATTTATTAACGTTCACTTTATGCAACTAAGGCTAATTGAGACGAGTTATCTACAGGTCACCACCCTATTCTAGCCAGGGAGGGACTTAGGATTTTATTTAATGAGCTCGTCAATAAATAAATTCCTATTTGCTCAGGCGGGAATCGAACTCGCCATTCTAGGTTTACCATTTGAGATTAAAGCCAAAGCTTTAACTCACATGGCTAACCAGAGCCCCAGAGTAAAAATAAATATTTGCATAAATAAATAATCTATGAGTTGTCAGTTTGCCGTTGGTTATTGAGTAATAGTAAAGGATGGCTGGGCATCGGCTATAAATTCTTAGTCCTTCAGGTTGAGGAGTTTATTTATTTTTGTATGCCGACAGTTTCGGGCAACATTGGTTCCCTTCTTCAGAGCAATTGTAGAAGAGGAGGATCAGAGAGCAAAAACCTAACCTACTCGGTGAAAGTACATATTGATTCAAGATGTAACTTACAATGAGTACGTTCCTTTTTTGCTCACTGAAATATTTAAAAACCATTCCACATGAATCCCTTGTTTTTTCTCCCATTTGACTAGTGTTGAGTCTCAATTATCTATTAACTATTTCAATTTGTTTTTAAAAGTTGTACAATTAAATTTGGGGCTCAGGTCAGCCTTATCTTCCCTCATAAGGGTTGGTCTTAATAAAATTGGTAAACTTAGAGGCGCGGGTTCATATCCAACTTGGGCATTAGTAATATTTTTAGTGAGGAACTCATAGAATAAAGTGTTTAGTTCAACCCTGGCTGGAAAAGAGTGGCATCCTGTAGATAACCCGTAACCGTAGTTGCTTAAAGTGGAACAAAATGTCAAAAAAAAAAATAACTTCATTGTAAGCATTCGAAATAATTTGTCATTTTCTAGATTATCGCATTACCGATAACTCAAACAGATTCTCAAAAGATATACCACATGGAGCAGATATTTTATCGATTTCATACATACAGGTAAAGTGAGGTAGTAAGGTAATGAGGTACCTACTAGAAATGAAGTAGTCTTTAGATTGGGGAATAATGTCCAACATAGACCGTAAGAGGGTAGGTTACTACATGGATTTACTAAAATCTGCCACACCGTGTGGTTATCCTAGGAAACCATAAATCTGTTATTAACAAGAAGGATGCCATCCGGACCGCCATAGCCCTGCTGTGTAGTTGGTGTAGCATCAGTAACGCCCGGCCTATGTGTAATGCCAGGACGAGACGATGAATCACCTGAGCTGGCTATCATTTCTGCATAGAGAGCAATTTAGTCCCTCTGTGTTTGTTAGCCAATCACACATAAATTACTCATTCAAACGAATAGGAACACTCTTTTGCAACGAATTCAAATCAATGAGGGTTACGTTTAAACTGTAAATTAAGTATTTTTTAATCTTAGTATTTATACACGTTCAAAGAAAAAGTCCTTCAAGCAGGGGCTGCGTAAACTAAGCAGATTTCCCTCGTGATGTTTAACAAGAGATAAATTACAGTACTAGATGTGGAAACTCAATAGCACCATCAACATCAAGTGAATAAATACAAACGATAATAAGAAACCTCTAACTACGCACAGGAAAGAAAAACAATAACGGAAATATATCAGAATATAACATATTAATTGAATTGAAAACTATTTACTATATCTTATACTGTAATTTATAAGGGATCAGAATAATTTTTATCTCAATCAAATAAAATTTTAGTAGCCCAAGAACTAAAGAAGGGGGGGGGCATAATATATTTGCACTTATTTCGTATAACAAAGGTCTCTTGAAATGTGATGTGGTTTATTACATAACAGAGTATTGTTTATGTAACATGAGTAGAGGTGGGGGTTTGCTGAAGGCTGAAAACTGAAAAATGCAAATATCTAATATTCATGATAGAGAATAAATGTATATAACAATATTTATAGTAAATTTAATTTGCAATAAAATTTGTGTTTATACATTTTTTTTGACCCGACGTATGGTAACGGAGATATTTCGAATTTTCGAAAATGACCCCCTCTAGCCCCCCTCCCCTCTTATCCGATTGGTCCGATTGCAGCTATTAACGAACTTGATCTATCTTTTTGCATAAAACGTTTAAATATCGAGTTTGGTAACGATCAAACAAAAATTGCGACCACTAGGACGTTAACAGACAAATATAAATATATATATATATATATATATATATATATATATATATATATATATATATAATTTTGAACGGATCTCATTTAGCAGATTTCCCTTAAGGGAAATCAGCTATTGAGGTTGTACTCATGACGGAATTTTCGAAATTTTTCTTCAAATGTCCATCGATCCTTCCTAGTAGATGACGAAAATGAGGTCCGTTCAAAACTGTATATATATATATCTATATATATATATATATATATATATATATATATATATATATATATATATATATATATAGTAGTCTCTAGCGGTCGCAATTTTTATTTGATCGTTACCAAACTCGGAATTTAATCGTTTTATGTAAAAAGGAAGATCAAGTTCGTTAATGGCTGAAATCGGACCAGTGGGAGGGGGGGTTTAGAGGGGGGGTTTAGAGGGGGGATTTTCGGAAAATTCGAAATATCTCCGTTATTATGCGTCGGATCGAAACATTATATAAAACCAATCTTATTGAAAATTAAATTTACTATAAATATTGTTCTATACATTTATTCTGTATCTTGAATATTAACCGAGATATTTGCATTTGTATTCTGCATTGGTCGGCAGGAGTGAGCTGTTTGGTACTTTCCAAAGAGAGCTCTGGCGGCCGTTTTCGTAACTATTCCACCCTCGTGTATAAGTTTAGTGATCCCTTAATACTTTCTACACTTGTTATTGGGCAGATTTCTCTATTGCAAAACTTCACGTGGGAAATCTGCTTAGTTAACGCAGCCCCTGCGTGACGGACTTTTTCTTCATCTCCTGGGTAGGATCGATGGACATTTGGAGAATTTTTTGAAAATCACATCTTGAGTACGACCTCAATAGCTGATTTCCCTTAAAGGAAATCTGCTAATATTACTTTTTTTGTCCATACTACGACAACTAAGAAATACCCCACCTCATTTCCTGAGATTTAATACATTCTAGTAGCCATATGACCTATGTATTTGTTACTCCTTGTGCTGAGCTACCTAAACAATACACAATGTCCGTCAGGCATGGCTGTGTAAACTAAGCAGATTTCCTATGTGCTGGTATGACACGCTAGTCAGCAAGAAATTATCAATAACTCCCTTAATATTTGAGTTACGAATAAACGCACAACAACTGTAGACCATCAATAATATGATATCACACAACGTATTAGCATACATCTGATCTAATAAATATATGTTGAAAACAGTATTTGGTATTTAAGTTCCTAATAAAGTGATTCATTATATATCAGATTATTGTTAATATGTCGTTTTTAGGACTGGGGGTTTATTGAACGAGGAAAATAAAAAATACAAATATCCAGCAACATTGGTACTTCGTCAATTCTTTTCCTCCAGTTTTCGATCCTCTAAACCCACTCTCCGATTGGTACAATTTCAGGCGTTGATGAACTTGATCTTTAGTTTTTGTATGAAACGCTTATATATTCAGTTTGGTAAAGATCAAACACAAATTGTGACCACTAGAGCGGCAACGTATATATATATATATGTGTGTGTGTGTGTGTGTGTGTGTGTGTGTGTGGGTGGGTGTATACATAACTTTGAACTGACCTAATTTTCGTCATCTACGAGGTAGGATCAATGGACATGTGAGGAATGATTTTGGAAATCGCGTCATGAATACAACCTCAAAAGTTGATTTCCTTTTCCTTAAAGCTGATTTCGATCCTAAAATGTATAAAGCAATGAAATAAACAATGGATAATGTTACTTAATCAGTATATTTCGCCTAAAATATTTCCATATTTCACTCCTTCTCTCTTTTACTTCTTAACCATTGATAAAACTTTTGAAAAACAGCATTTGGATCTCGTTTTCATTTACCGATTTCTCAGAAGGTAAATGTGCCAATTCAGAAACAGGTAGTCATTTCAACAAATTGTTCGTGGAACGAATTGCTTTAGCTATGAGTCAATTTGTCTGGAACATTTCGGAGCTATTGGCTGGAGTGATATGGAGTCAATATAGATGGCAAAGAGCTGGATGGCACGGAGAGGGGATGATGGGCCAGGTTGCTAGGACGCCCAGCTATGACGTCAGCACGGGTCACCCCTTCTGCCTAGGCCTCCCTCCCTTATTAGATCTACTGACACATTTACTACAGAAATTTAAATTAACCATTAATTAATTACTTATGATTCTCTAAATCTACAGATCACCAGTTACAAAACCATGTGCGAAAGTTGAATAGCGCCAGCATGTTCGCTTGAAAATTAGGTAGGTTTTAATAGGATAAAAGTTACTATGTTAATTCAAATCATTAAAAAGTCCGTCACACAGGGGCTGCGTAAACTAAGTAGATTTCCCTCGAGAAATTTAATAAAAGCTGAATCTACATACTGCTAACACAACACCACCGTGAGTATTAAGTGAATAAGTACAAACGGAAATAAGAAATATTTCCCCTTCTGACGGAAAGTGTCTGAAATGTAAAAAACCAGGTCTTTCAGCTTCTCACCGAAAAAAAATAAACAATTACTGAAATATATCAGAATATAGCATATTAATTAAACTGAAAACTATTTACTATATCTAGTACTGTAATTTATAATGGATCAGAATAATTTTTATCTCAATCAAATCAAATTTTAGTAGTCCATGAACTTAAGAAGGGGGGGGGGTAACATATGTGCATTTATCTCGTATAATAAAGGTTTCTTGAAAACAATATTTGGTATTTAAGCTTCGAATAATGTGGTTTATTATATAACAGAGTATTGTTTATGAAACTTGAGTAGAAGTGGGGGTTTACTCAAGGCTGAAAACTGAAAAGTGCAAATATCTCGGTTAATATTCAAGATAGGGAATAAATGTATATAATAATAATTATAGTAAAATTAATTTGAAATAAGGTTCTATAGAATGTTTTGATCCGACGTATAGTAACGGAGATATTTCAAATTTTTGAAAATCCTCTACTTTAAACCCTCCCTCCCACCAGGTCCGATTTCAGCCGTTAACGAACTGATCTTTCTTTTTACATGAAACGACTAAATATCGAGTTTGGTAACGATTTGACAATAATTGCGACCGCTAGAGCGGTAACAGGTATATATATATATATATATATATATATATATATATATACAGTCTTGAACGGACCTCATTTTCGTCACTCCTAGGTAGGGTCGATAGACATTTGAAGAAAAATTTTAAAAATGCGTCATAAGTACGACTTCAATAGCTGATTTCCCTTAATTTATTTGAATGGCAAAATGTAATTTTAAATTAGAGTTAGCCCAAAACTGGACGGTCTCGCGGAGAAATTGCATAAAGCAGTCGTCCCCGGCCGTCTTCTGCCAAGTGGTCTCTGGTAGCCGTCCACGTGGTGTAAATATAAACGATCACTCATTTTCGGATAAAAAATGAAACAGAATGACTAAGATTACCTAGTCAAGTCTTAACAGTCTAAAGCAGTTACGGGCAACCTTTGACATGTTATGGGCCAAACTTTCATGTGCAAATACGTTCGCCGACCAGTTTTAAAAGTAGTGCATTCGTTAAAAATTATGAACACTACTTTAAGTGTTCATAATTTTTAATGATAGATATCAGACACGAAATTATACGACAATGTAACTACAATGCAATTTATTAAAATAACAAATTGAAATTTTAAAAAATAGGTACAACATTATAATTAAATCGTAAAATTTGGTATTATTACAAACAACGAAAGTAAAATAGTGACACCGAAATCAATGAGATACGAGCTTGAAATTGGGAAACTACTCCATCGATGTTTAGATTAATTCTGATACAATGACGTAAAGAAATTTCCAAATTATCGTCTGTCAGCCTTGTACGATGTTTTAATTTATTAACTTTCATAATTGAAAAGAACTATTCGTATTTATAAGTACTGCCAAATGTACAAATCTCTCCTCATCTTCCTCATTTGGAGTAAGTAGTGTAATATTTTTGTTTAATTGGGTCGAAAATGTCTCGCGGGCCGGATCAAATCTTACAGCGGGCCTGATCGGCCCACGGGCCGGTGGTTGCCCACATATGGTCTAAAGCTACAGCGAATAAGCGGTTTTGAAACAGTAAATATCTTATCTGTAAATAATGAGTAGCATCCTGTTAACCATTTTGCCATTTATAAATTTTAGAAGTGTTATTTTAAATAATAAAGTGATTTTCATTTAATGGTGATTTAATAATCTTCTTTAAATAGGTGGCCTCCCGGTAATCAATATTTATCTTAAACATTAATTAATTACTTATGTTTTTCTAAATCTATAGATCACCAGTTACAAAATCATGTCCAAAAGTTGAATAGCTTCAGCCTGTTGGATTTAAAATTTATTAGGTTTAAAATTAAATATATATATATATATATATATATATATATATATATATATATATATATATAAAATTGTAACCTCTGTCTGTACATTGATTTTTTTTCGCGAAATTTCACGATAACTTTTCGTTTCACATGTCATAGACACCATAAATGCATTTTGTTTCTTTCGTGTCTGTTTGTTTGTTTATTTTTTTGTTGTGTACTAACGATTGAACCGAACTTAACAAAACTCTGATGTGAATTAGCATTAATTCTTCCATGACTATAAGATATATTAAAATTTTTATGTCCAAACGGGAGTGGGGTTTATGAGGGAGGCCTGAAATGAAAAATTGCGATATTCAGATTCCCATTGGTTTTTCAACGATTTTCTATAAAAAATAAACCATCATTAGTCAGGGAACGATGATTTCCCGGGCATCGCCGGGTACATTAGCTAGATTGTATATACAAAATACTTTATAGATGATATTTAATTATAATAAATGCTATCCATGATAATGATTTGAATTATTCTCGGTGTATCAAACAGTGGAGAGGGAATGATTAGAGATTTATTTTCATTTATTCTTCAATTCTAATTTTTTTTTTTTCATAAGTCGCCCAACTGACCCTTGAGGGGAAAAAATGCGCTTAGACGGGAAGTGCAGTTGTACTAGGAGAAGCATTCCCAAAAACAAAATAGAATCTTTCCGCCTCAAATGAAATTCCGAGTGAAGCCGGGTACCTTAGCTAGTATATATATATATATATATATATATAATTTTGAACGGACCTCATTCTCGTCTCCTGGGTAGGATCGATGGACATTTGAACACATTTTTCGAAAATCGGGTCATGAGTACGACCTCAATAGCTGATTTCCCTTAAGGGAAATCTACTAATACAGATAGACTAAGGAAAATTTACTATATCAATTCAAATCATTAATAAAAGTCCTTCACGCAGGGGCTGTGTTAACTAAGCAGATTTCCCACGTGCTGCACGTATTTGTACCTCAAAACGTAAACGTTCAATGAGAACAATATTCAGTATTTAGGGTTCAAATAATGTGCTTCATAATATAACACCTTATTGTTAATATGACATGAGTAGGAGTTTGGGGCTTACAGAAGGCCGAAAACTTAAAAAATGCAAATAAACAACGAACATACATCATTTATAGAACATTAAAGTTGCGATAAGATTGGTTCTATACAATTTTTCGACCCGACTCATAATAAAGGAGATTTTTCGAAGTTCTCCCATTCTTAACCCCCCTTCTCCTCCCACTAGTCCGATTTCAGCCATTAACGAACTTGATCTTTATTTTACATAAAACGATTAAATTCGAGTTTGGTAACGATTAAAACAGAAATTGCGACCACTAGATCGTTAACAGACAAATGTATATATATAGTTTTGAACGGACCTTCATTTTCGTCATCTCCTGGATAGGAACGACGGACATTTGAAGAATTTTTCCGAAAATCGCGTCATGAGTACGACCCCAATAGCTGATTTCCATTAATGGAAATCTGCTGAAAATAAATGTAATGGATAGCTTATGTTATCCATACTTCCAAATTGTTTAATTATATTAACAATTTTGTCGTTTGCGGACGGAATAAATTAAATTAAGGAAAAAAGGGTCAACTGTTGTTTCAAATGCACAAATTAAGTGCAATTAAGTGTAAAAAAATTAAGTGCACTTGACTTTCATATCTTCCCTAAATTTCAGAGATCCTTAGTATTATTTCCTAATGTGACATTTGAGTAGCTTAGGCGGCAATGGTTATTTTATTTGACATCATTAGTTCAATTTTGTAACTTTAGGCTAAAATATGCACTAGTTTAACCATGACTTATTTTTAATTCACCACTTTCAAATTTATTTTTACTTTCTTAATGTAATTGGTTTCTCACGACAAATTTACTTATTAATTGAGTTAATTAATTAATTAATACAAAAACCAAAACCTAGCGTCAACAATCAATGAATGACCAAGATTAGACACACAGCTTTGAGGGAAGACAAGCAGCCAGTTGAATGCATTCCCTGTTGTATTGTGATGGTATTAAACCTGAATTCCTAGCTAGTCCTTTTTATCTCCAACCAGATTTAAGTTTCTCATGATCAAGTAAATTTCAGTCTCATCTCTTTTCCAACAGAATAAAAACATTCGAGGTTGAAAAGTTTGGACAGGGATTGAGCCTCCTTGATAGCACAGTCAATTTCTATCTAACCCAAAGTTTAGTTGACTATTATCAAATCCAAACCTTGTTCGTACGCTCTTCTCTTACAGATTATGGGGCTTTCCTATTTTCTTTTCAGAGTCATTTTACTGTTTTACATTACTACATATCTTATACTGCATTATAAATAATGTATGTTGCCTGGGTAATTTTATGCTGGAATGTTTTATGTATTGCAAGATATAGTCTGCTACTTGTGAAACTACTTGCATTAATATTGCCGTTAATGCTATTCTTTCTCCTGATAATTGAAGACATCTATCATATTCTCATGTCCTACTTTGGATTTACATCTTTCAGTGACAGGAATCCGATTGTAGACATATTTTTTTCCAAGGTGTTTGTTCAGAGTGCTCAAATATGTCTTATCCTAGTTGTGATATATGTACACTGTTGGTTCTTCAAAATATCTGTATGAAATTAAAATGATCTAAATCTCTGCTTTTTCATTTGCTTGATTTTATTAATCGATAAGCCGACTTCTATATCAATGGTATAAAAACTTTCCATATTGTTTTTATTTTGATTATTTTTTTAATTTTATTTGTACTTATTTACTAAAATTCACCGCAGTCCATGATAGGCCTAAGCCTCTGCTATCGTTGACTTAAAGCCATAAATAATTTCTTAAAGCCCTCCGCCTGGCTTCTCTAATTACAGATACCATGATTGTGCATGTCTTCCGCTCGTCATCTACCATTCTTTCACTTTTTCTGGTATAATACCTTTAGGGGCAGACTGTAGTAAATAGAAAACAAAATGTGGCCAAAATTTTTTAATTTGCAGTACCAACTTTCCATTGTCATCCTCATCAATTCGATTAATTGTACATTGTTTCTACACTGCCATATGGCAGTCAGATATCAAGAATGAGTTGTTATAGGTCAACACCTTAGTCATACAATTTTTCCATTATCTACATAGTAGTGAAGAGGTTATAAAGCCTTGGGGGTGTATTTCAGTTTGACACTTTCCTACCATCTTTTCTAAAATAATCATGAACCTCAAATAAATGATGGCAACAGAGATCTTATTCAGTCCCAAAAACTTCAAATTTACCTAAGTCATTAGCCTTTTTTAAAAATAAATATGTTTTATTCAATCCCAATATCCTAGTTGTCTAATGGACCTCATGTAATATTTTATTCCCGCACATTCAGTAGTTTGAAGGAAGATTGTCAGGCAAAGGAGACATTTAAGAGCTTCATAGAACTATCAGAAATCTTGGACCTGTAAATGCTAGTTTGTCTTTGCGATTTTTAATAACTCTTTTCTTATTATACTGCATATATTTTATAGGTATACATTCTTTCTATAAATGCATTATAAAAATTTATTATTTAGCTTATTATCATCCGTTATCATTTCACATCTCAATATTACCTCTTTACTTTTTCAGCAAAACAAAGGTTTTTTTGTTTCTAAACTAAAGATTACCAACATAAAATTGCTGCTAATGAGTGATATCTAATTTATTATTGTTATTATTATTTATTAATGTCCTCTTTTTGCAACTAAGACTAATTAGGACGGTTATATACAGGTTACCACCCTTTTCTTTAGTAGGACTATGGATTTTATTTAATGAATTCCGCCACTAAATAAATTCCTATTGCCCAGGCGGGAATCGAACACCACTCTAGGTTTACTGTGTGAGATTAAAGTCAACACTTTAACTCACATAGCTAACCTGAGTCCCCGATATCTTAATTTTATTCATAGATATTATTATTTTATCAAAAAATGTTTAATTTATTGTCTTTGATGTTAATTTTAGGAGTTACCTGTTCCTGTCGCAGATGAGTGGAATCTGTATTCATTGTCTTTTGATGACTTTTCCCTTACAGAGGATGAAATGATTTTAGCATCTGTTAGTATGTTTTTGGAACTCGGTCTAGTGAAGAAATTTAATATCGAAAGGGAGGTAAGTTACCTTACAGATAGAATTTATTGTGATAAAATCTTTTGTTTTAGTTAGAATAGTTTTGGTAAAAACCTTTAGATACCAGCAAAACATATATTGAGATTTTGGAGAGGGCTACTTCAAATTTATTTATGAAAAATATTTTTAGTAGTTATATAATGTTAAACTTAAACAATTAATTTATTTTTATTAATTGTTAGAAATATGTTAATCAATTCACTTGATCTCTTTTTTTCAGACTTTGTATAGATTTTTGATGACAGTAAAAAAGAATTATAGGGATGTACCTTATCATAATTGGAGGCATGCGTTCAATGTGGCACAAGTCATGTTTGCCATTTTAATGGTGAAAACAATTCATATATTTTTAAAAATTACATATTCTTAGTATGATTGATTAAAAGAATTCTAAAAATCCTCTTTATTTTTACAGGCCTGTGAAATGAAGGGAACTTTCAGTGATTTAGAAGTTTTAGGAATGTTTGTTGGATGTTTATGTCATGACTTAGATCACCGAGGAACAAATAATGCTTTTCAACAAAAGTAAGTCTTTTAATTTAATTATCCTAATTATTTTACTTTAGAGAACATTTACAGATCAAACATCTTCAAATAAAAATTTATTAGTTTAGCAACCTATAGATTTATTTTCATGCTAATTCTAACTGGTTTAATACATTTTACTACATACCAGTTGACACTATTGCCCATCATACTCTTTGCTTATGCTCCAGCAGTCTCCTTAATGATGCTGAGAATTGTATGAAATTTTCTGGTTGCCTGTTTTAGGCTGAGCATTTCTTACTTTATCATAGTTTGTAGATGGAATCCTGTTGGTCCCTATTTAATGATCGGGAAGAAAAAACGTTCTGTCTAATGAAGGCAGCTGCAAAATATTCATAGTGACATTATTTCACTCAATAATAAAGTCAGATTGTTGAGGAATGCATTTGATGGGTTAGATCTTCATTTTTGTCTGCTTAAGGCAACTTAGCATGGTCAATTTTTGCAACATTGAATTGTTCTATTAGATGGTGCCCAACCATCCAGTCCAGAATTTAGCATATCCTTGAAGGAATAGGTCCACTTACCTTTGAATTGACCACATTATATGAGAAGGTCTTTCTCACTTGACATAGTCAGTTCGCTCCAGATGTAGGCTTTTGATCTTCTCATAAAATTTTATACTCCTGTTTCTTGTTGAGTTTCATAACTTCATAAGCTCACTTTTTAATGCAAAGTAAAGCATTCACAATACCCCTCATTATGGACAAGGCATTGTATGGAATTCATGTTTCCTTTGAAGCAAGTTTACTTGTGCCATGTTCCTTTCCTTTAGCATTCATTATGAAAATAGCTATTTGGTGATCCAGCACTCCATGTTCCAGCCACCCCACTCATCACTATTCTCATCTTGGAGCTCTTCTAGGCTCCATTGCTGGCAATTCAGTTTGAGTTTTCCTTGTCAGTATTCTTCACTTCTTAAACATGATGGCTTCTCTCATCACCCTAGATCAAAATTAAACCTAATGTAGCTTTGGGCAAAAACTGCACAATAGTAAATTTAATGGAGAGCCAAATTGTGGAAATAATTGTAACATAATAAATAAATGGTTTATGTCAGAGGTGTATGATAAAATTCTTGAAAATTCATCAGAGACTTTAATTGTGCTTCTATTTCCAAAATATATTTTCATTAAACTTTTATTCATCAGGGCCGGATCTGCATTGGTTTTACTCTATGGCACAACAAATACAATGGAACATCATCATTTCAACCATGCTGTAATGATTCTTAGCAGTGAGGTATGATGAATCAATAGTATTGTTTTATATTTTGTATTACTACATCATAGGAGCTACTTGAAGGAATACCGGGAAATTCCCATACACCACAGAACAAACACCTCATAATTTAAACAGACTCATAATGTTCACTTTGTATACTACATGACAGTCAAAGACAAAATTTAAATGTATACTAGATAAAAAGAAAAATGAGAGACTGCTGACTAGCACACAGGGACAGTAATTACATATTGTGAATATGAAATTAATGACTTTTTTCCTTGTGGACATCACAAGATGTGCAGAACTACTAATTATAGATGAATGGAAAACAAATAAGACAGGCACAAACTATAAATTACATTCCTTCAAATGTGCAATGTGCATGTGGCCACTGAGCTTGAAAGAGGTACACTCTCTTGACTTAGAATAAGATATGCAAAATTAACTCGTGAATATTTAATCAAAAAAAAGATAACTCTCATATATGATTGAACATTTTAACAACTACTGTTATCTGTAGTAGTATTAGTATTCCAGATTTTTAAAGGTTGCATTTCAGCTTTGGCGTACTCTTCCGGACCAATAAATTAGTTCTCAAAATACAGGGAGAATTAATAAAACAATTATTAAAACAAAAAAAAAATATTAAAGAGCGAGAGTGAATTGATAGTTGTAGCTTGAACACAGATAAATAAATAGATAATTCCATGAATATCTGGATGTCATGACTGGGTAACACAATATTAGTTCATGGGGATAGAGTGTTTTGTCTTTGCCTTCTGGAAGAATATAACTCATAACAAGGGAATCAAGAAGAAGGATTCTACATCAAAGCAATGAGTACAAAACCATAGTCATCAGAGACCCATTCCTCAGTAGAATGCTGGTTAATGGTGATCACTAGCTAGTATTTCAAGGCCAAATACAACAATAATGTGTCTTTAACTGGTCAAAGTTGTTAGTAGAGTTGTATTCATTGTTCTAGAACTATTAAACAATAATGATTTCCACAAGTTCAAGGTTTGACTTCCAAATAAGGCTGAACAACTGTTTATGCTTTAATTTGTCAAGCGACATTTAAGAGGAATTAATAATGTTTCTTTCACACCTGTTTTTTAAACACTGGATTTTCAAAACTCCTTTTACAGTTATGTGTTGAATTTGTGAAAGATTTCTTAGGCTTTTTATTTATAACACATTTTTAAATTAAATATCTATTCTGAAGTGGTGTTTACTTAAAAACCTTTTTTTTTTGTCTTATTTATTTGAATTTAATTTATAAATAACTGTAATTCTAAGAATTAGAAATAGACTAATTGTCCAAAAATGGGATTTGCAAGTAATAAAGCTCCCTCTATTTTAATAAACCTCTGGAAAAGTCAAAATTTGAAGTTTGCCCCTTTTGGGAATTAAGGAGTTGATATATTAACAAATACAATAATCTATTGAGAGAATGGCTCAAATTATCAAATTATTTTTTTAGATATTTGATTAATTTATCTATGAGCTTTGCCAAATACTATTTCTGAACATTACTCAGAGTACATTTTTTTACAGAACCTGAACATATTTTCTTCCTTATCTGCTGAAAATTACTCTTATGTAATGAAAATCCTGAAGCACAGTATTCTTTCAACTGATTTGTCAACATATTTTCAGTAAGTATTTCATAAAGTATAGGTTTAATTTAAAAAAAAAAAATGTTATACATTCTCACAACAAATAAATAAATTAAATCCTGTCGATTTAAGAAATTGAAACATAAGTAATGAGTATACAGCCTACTGTTAAACGATGTTTTTCTTAATTGTGGAATTGGCTAAATTATGTTTCTGTCATAAGAGGTCATAAATAGTGTTTGTGTGTGTAGATTTTTAAAAAAACCCAACAGTAACCTGTACATCTAAAAATATAGAGTATTTTAGCACCCACAGACTAAATGTAAATATAATATAAAGCAAATGTTGATTATGAATAAAAACCATTAGCTTAACGGCCCTTGTCTCACATGCATATCCATATTATAGATGTCTGTTAATGCTCAAGAGACTGCAAGTTTTTCTTGATTATAACTAAACTCGATATTAAATATTCCATGTGAAGCTAGAGGTCAAGTTCCATAATATTTAAAATTAGAGTAGAAAAAGAAGTTTAAAGGTAAAAGGTGAGGGGAAAGGTAAAATTGGAAATTTGTACATTATTATAAGGCATATTGCTAAGTGTTACATAACCAATCTCATTGATAATAACATCCTACAATTGTTTTTCCATAGATTTCCTTCAAACTGGAAAAAAAAAATTCATTTGTATTTATCATTTGTGTTTTTGAATCTTTAGCCTTCAGTAAACTTCTACTTCTATATTTCTAATTTTCACTTCATGCTATTCCGTCACTCAGTATTTATTGTATAACATAAATTTAATACAGTTTTTATAATGGGATTTAGCCGAGAGAAAGTTGGAGAATAGAATAGGATGTAATGCCATCTGGTGCCATTCCAGCTTTGTATATCTGCTTAGCTACATAGTACTGCGAGCCGGGTACGCCATTTCCAAAGAGCATAACAACATAGTACAATAACAATAATGTTTATGCTCCTTCTCTCAAAATACGCATGCTAATAATGTACAATTTTTATTTCACACTATTTAAACAGTATGACTGAATTACTAATCTACCATTTATTCAGCAGTTAGAAAGCTCCTGAATAAAATGGTACACTAAGTGAATCAATGCTATTATCTTCCTATAAAAAGAAAAAAAAAAAAAACTTGAGTAAAATATTAACCCCAAAGCTTAATTATGTTACCTTTAATAAATATAAGAGGTACTTTTGTATCTCCCACTTACCCTTTAATTCAGTAGGTGGTGAGATTTTACACCCCTAGGAAGGTAGGTAGCTATGAGAGCACACCAATGGTTTTTGTAAAATCTGAGCAGATATGTACATGATATATATATATATATATATTTTAAAGTTGCTAAGCAGTTTCTAAGAGAGCACAGATGGGGAAATAGTCGTGCATTTTGTATGAAATATTTTCATTAGAATTAGTGACTACATTATACTTTCACTTTCTTGAAAACGAATTGGGTTTAATTTAAAATAATTTTACTTCACATACAATGTTTTTCTAGTAAAGCTGAAATAAATTTTGCTTTTTAATCTATCTATTAATACTCACAATAGAGTTTCTTCTTCTTTCTGAGGCACACAATGCCTCTTAAAATAAATTTTGAAGTTGAAGCTTTATTTCAGAGTAAGATATTTTAAAACCAATGAATATAACAATATACGTAGAAGAAAGTGGGGAAGATGAGGGTAGTGAGACAAAAACACAACTGGGGTGTATAGGGCCACCCCCTCACGTTTTGACAACTTCTGAATTGTCTTCTTTTCCCTAGTTCTCTAATTAAAATAATTAAACAAAATGTTGTGATATACTCCACTTACAAGTAATACAAAATATCTTTGTACTATACATTGAATAAAAAAATGTTATAGAACATATTTTATAGAACTTATTAAGATAAACTTAAATGGATTTATCCAATTTTGCACATGTAATGGGTATAAAAATATTTCAATTTTTTTTATTCTTAACCTCTTGGTAACCCACTATTTGGTTTTAACCATAAGAGGAGGTGGATAACTAGATGGTAAGAGAGTTTTAAATATAAAATTTCCACGTTATAAGGCTAGTTGTTATTAAGTAATACTTGATATGTAAAAAAATCAAGCTGAATCTAGTCAAAATTGGTTCAGGGAAGGTCAAAATGGGTAATTCCTTTGAAATCTGAAAGCTGGATATATTCATGATTATAATACTTCCTGTACTTCGTACAAGAAATTAAAAAAGAAGAAGCTAGAAAGAATTTAAGCAGCATTACTGCCTTTACATATAAATAACACATACAAATTTCTGAATAACTTCATTTGGGTGTTCTCAACACTCACCTAGCTACTTAAAGGTTAAAATTATTTACTATTTCCTATTTTCTTACTACTTTCTAATTATAAATCAACAATTTCTTATCAACAGAAATCGAATGAAGTTCTTTTCACTCGTGGAGCGCCGTGAATATTCTTGGGGTATGGAAGAACACAGAGAGCTACTTCGATCAGTCTTAATGACAGCCTCAGACATAGCATCATCATGTAAGCCTTGGCCGGTCCAGAAGAAAGTTGCTCACCTTGTAGCAGATGAATTCTTATCTCAAGGGGATAAAGAGAAAATGGAACTAAAGATTCAACCAATTGCACTCATGGACCGAGAGAGAGCACATGAGTTACCACAGCTCCAGCTCAAGTGGATTACCGATATATGTCTACCACTTTATCTGGTAGGATTACTGTTTTATGTTAAACAATTAAGTTTTCAGATTTAATAAATATGTCTAGTTGGCTGTTCAAGATTCGAAAGAAACGTTCATTCGTATTTAGTCATGGTTAACAATCTATTGATATTAGACAACTTCAAGTTTTCTACAACTCATATCCCTTTCTTCTAGATTTTTCAGAGTATTACACTTTGAAAATCCCTATATACATTATATTCTTGTCATTCAAATTTGTCATTGTAATAAAGCTGTTGGCATAATGCTGACTCCTTTATAAGTCTATTTTTTTTTAGAAAATGGGAACTAATAGTTGATAATAGATGTACCGCAGATTATCAAGTTTTACAAATATCATTTATGATTTGATTTATATATGTTTATAATAAAGAAGTAAGAGTTAAAAACTATAAAGTCTCCATGATCTCTTCCAATCTCATAATAGTTTATATGCTAGTCTTCTGATAGGAAATTGGATATCACATTTCAAGGTTTCTAGTGCAAATAATTGAGGTCAGTTCTAAATCCATAGAAAGGAAACCAGTTTCAGTAACCTCTTTTAAGTTAGCATATTTTTTTTAAAAAATAATTGCATATAGCTGAAAATATTCCTAGGTATTAAGTATAAATTTGTTTCCGTGGATAATTGAGATAAATAGTTGACTATAAACAAACTTTTAATATTAATGGCTAATCTCTAGGAATAGAGATTTGTCTATAGTAAAATATCTTTCGATAGAATTTGTTTACAGTAATTTCATATTTTATACATGGTGGTAATCTCTAAACATTATATACCTGAATAATTTCTGTATTAAACCTAATTTGTTTCAGAGTTTAGCTCAAATGAATCCTAAGTTTATTTCAATGTCTGATGGAGCGAAAGAAAACATCAAACACTGGGCCATCTTAGCTTCAACTCTGAACAATGAGAAAGGTGATATTATTTGTAATGAAAAGTGTTAATAATGAAATGGTGAAAAAAATGATAAATCTGCAATAATTAACAGTAAATAAAAAATGAAAAGGTCTTCAGAATGAAAATTATGTGGCCGTGCAAGTGGTTCGCAAAGATATTGTGACAAATGTTAAGTAGAAAGCTTCCTATGAAGATTAATTTATTATTACAAAAGTTAAGGAAACAGTAAAGAAAACAATTTTACATATAATTATTTTAAGAACTAAAAATCCTTATTACGGATATCCTAAATTCAGTGACCCAGATTTATAGTTTATTTTCTACATCCGTCCAACGTTTCCTCTATATATTTTAGTTTAAACATACTCTTTTCAAAAAATTAAATGAAGCTTTGTTTATTAAAAAAGACAGAAATAAAATAAATTAATTTAATTTCTTTTATAAGTAAAATTATGTAAAATGATATTGGAATTTTATGGGTTACAAGGTATGCTTTAATTCCTAATAAAGGGCACAAATAAAGATTAGATGAGAATTACAAGTTATATTTATAGGATGGACACTGATAGAGACTGACTAAGAGTATAATTCATTCATAATTATGAAGTATGTCTTAATAAAGTACATTTTAGGATAAGATTATAGATAACATTATTAATTCTTTAAATTCAATACTATTTTTAAAAAATATTGTAACAATGATATTTTTGATCTAGTCCAATATTTATCTCTGAAATATTACACATATTACACAAAAAATAACTTTTAATAGAGCTACAAAGGTTTAATATACTCATATTATATTTATTTAGGCAGTTGCTTTACTTATCCACAAAGACGAAACTTGATCAGACAGGATTAATGAAAAATGTTTTGAAGTGGCGTAATCTATTAAAACAAAACAGAGAATAACTACAAAAGTAGTTGCATGATAGTAGAGGATGGTTGGGTATCGGCTATAAAAATTCTCAATTCTTCAAATAGAGGAGTTTATTAAATATGCTGAAAATTTCGGGCACCATTGGTTCCCTTCTTCAGAGCTAACAAAGGAGATTTAATAAACTCCTCTATTTGAAGAATCAAGAAGTAGTATAGCCGATACCTAACCATCCTCTACGATCATTCAATAACCTAACTAACAACTGGTAGACCATAAAAGTAGTTGTTATGGGTTAAAATTGTTTCTTGGGTTTTAAAATATATTTCATTTATTTAGAACAACATATGCATGTTTTTTTAAAAAAAGAAAGGAAAACTTGGAGGAAAGGCTTATACAAAAATAGAAGAGAATCCTGTCACTGTAGTAAAGTAGAGTAAATAAATAAACCTTAACATTCTTCTGAACAACCTGATTTCCCAACACCCCATGGAATTCACCTGAGATCCTCTTCATGCTTAAAAAAAAATGTACAGATTAAACAGAAATGAAATTGAAGGAAGTTTTTTATGTAAAAAAATAATGTTTCTCTGTGGCTTGTTTGGTTATGTATGCCTAAATCAAAAACAGTTGTTATAACAATCTCAATAAAAGAATCACCAATGGACCTCGTAATTTTAATGATAAAAATGTCCAACATTTTAATTTGTCCAGTAGATGAGAAAGGTTGTTAAATTGCACAAAACCCTTTATCTCCAGTAAAACGTTTTTCAATTTATTTTCGAACTTGGACTGTGAGACAGTCAGGTGTTAGCCTGCAATTTATTCCAAATTTTTACATTACCCAGCAATAGTGATTGACAATGCCTTCATTGAATAACATTTTTTTGACCACTAGTTTGAAATTTATTCATACTGAAAATCAATTTATCGAGGACCTAATGGTGTGCTGGCAGCATGTCTGGTAAGACTCAAAAGTTCTCCTGTTCACCTCCTGAAAATTAGTAATAGAAGATTTGTTAATTGCATATTTATGTTTCTAAGCAAATTTCTGAATGATTTTCAAAATGCATATTTAAAATAAGTTTTTAATGAACACAATATAATTACTTTCATTAAGCACATTTAAAATTGGAAGTGGACAAGGTTTTAGAAATGCATTAAAATAGTTTTTCATTTTTAAATATTTTTTTTTTTGGTAATTCAAATAAAGGGTTAGAACCGCCAATATAAATGATACTGTTGTCATACCTGTCGGTGGACTGACTGATGCCAGTGACGATGGTCTCCACCAACAGGTATGACAACATTTTTTTTTTGTTTCTGTTTCTTTAATTGAATATGAATATGTATTGAAATAGGTTAAATTAATTCTTGAAATTCATTTAGAAATAAATAACCATCTAGACTGTATGCAAATTTTATGGCAATGTACTAATCAGGAATCTAATAACTAAAAATGCTAACGCATGGTTCGTTTGTCAAGAACCATATAAATAAAATCCTGTTGCAATTAACGTTATAAAAATTTAACTACACATGCTGGATAATTTAGATTGATGAAGTTTCCCAAGTAAATTAATTAAATCTTTGGACGATTCTTTATAGTGGGATATCCAGTAGTCATAGTCGTTCATAATCTTTTCAAGATTTCATATTTAATATGTTATTAAATAGAGACATTTTGTAATTATACTCATAATAATTTTATAATTGAAAATAGTCACTTATAAGGAGAAAAATATATATAAACATTAATTGTTCTTTATGCTAGTTTAGAGGAATCAATAAATAAATAGCTTAATTACAAATAAATTGTAGTAATGTTGAACGTTTTAGCATACTGCATATATATGAAAGTGTATAAACCAATTACTATCTTGTTAGACACCGTAGAAACTCCAAGAGCCCTTAATGGTTATAGGCCATATGTGCTATTTCACTGAGATTTAAACAATTTTTGTATTATTAGTAATCATTAATATGTAACATCTCTTTTCTATAAAAATGATCTGTGAAATACTGTCTGCACAATACAATTGTGAAGTATACAGGCTTAAAACTCTTTTCATTTCATTTTCCAATAAAAATATAAGAAAAAAAATATATCAATACATTGAGCTCTTTGTGTGTTATTATTCACAGATTTTAAAAATGTATTTTGTAGACAGTATTTCGAATACTTAAACACAGTGTATGATCTATCATTAGTGAAATAGTGTGACTAATCCACAAATTTAATACATTTGATAACTTAACTTTGTCTTATGTAATGTAGCATAATGTGAAGTTCTATTCTTTTCATATTAATATCAAATTGAACTGAACTCATTACAATGCCTTCATAATTTCTGCATTAATCTAACTTTCCAATAATAAAATTAATGAAAGTATATTAATATATACCATAGATGCTCTAGAATATCTATAACTACTTCTTCTAATCTTTGATAAAATCCATAATTTTATTTAATTATATAAACAGTGGTTGCCAACTTGAAGCTTGCTTTTGTAAGCTTATGGTATCTATGTATTCCTGATAGATACAATTAAACGTAAACTGATTAAAAATTAAATTAAACTAGTGACAAGTTTTTATTAAGAACATTAAAAATCACCAACAAATCCAGAAGCTAAATACATTTTGGCAATAAAGAATGTGCTCGATGTTATGACATGTCGTTCATAAACAAATATCAGTTAAATTCTTTTGTACCAATTATAAAATGCTTACATTAATTTAAAGTATAAAGGAAAAAAAATGGCAACCACTGACTACATTCTGAAAGGAACTCTCTATGGACGGCTTTAAGAATGAAATTAAAAATAATTTATTCTTCAATAAATAATAAACATATTTTACTAACAAGTAGGAAGATATGATTATCTAGTGAGAAATACATAAAACATTCATAAATATTAATTTTTTTATTTAGAGATTTTTCTTTTCTGATTCAATGATTTGAGAGAAGGACAAACAATAAAAACAAATATTGCACTTTTATTACTTTATTGTTTATTGCAATGCATATTTCTTGTCATTAAATGCAACTTTTCCAATGATTTTCATTTAAAAATTACCAAGTCAAAGTTTTAAAATGTCTACACAGCTTCCAGCCTATTGAAAAAAAAAAATCTAATTGGAGGAAGCTAAGAATCTCCAGAAAATGTTTTAAGTTTGACAATAATTTTGAGCCAAAAACTCTGAAGATAGGTTTATAAGGGTGAGAAACATTTAGTGAAGGAAATCAAGAATTAAAAAAATTGTTTAATATCCCAATCAAGATGTTTTTATTATTTGCTAATTTATCCAATCATTAAATCCATATGCGGAACTTAGTAAGAAGACTATTATATTCATACCATTCTTTTTTGCCTTATATTTTTTTTATACATAAACCTAATGTAATGTTACTGAAATCTGATGAATTCACATGTATTTGAAAATAACAGATCAGTCATTTTTCTTCTAAGAAATAAAATGAAACTTCAAGATGGATATGAATTTTATAAAGCTTGCTCAGCAGTTTGGGATACACTTGCAAAATAAACTAATAATTAAATAGGTTATTAGTACTGAGTACAGACACCAAACATATATTTACTTTTTCTTGATTATGGAACATCGTATTTTTAAAACATTCTATTAGAAGTTCGTTGTTAATACAATGACCAAATGTATATTCTCTTTTTGATAATTGTATATTTTTAATTTATTTGTAAAAATAAAATTATTCAGTAAAGAAAGTTTTATAATTTTGAATTTTTTGTAAATGTTATTTACATGTAGATTAATATATATATTTTTATTATGTATTTTATGGCATCCTTTTGTAATTGTATAAAACTAGTAAAACTAAACGTCTTATACTCGTTTCTGTGAATATATGTGCAATAATTATGTAAATGAGCATTTTTCAATAAAGGCAATTGTTTTTATACTTATAGTTTCCTTTATATTCTTCCACAAAATATGAAAGTTGTTATATATTACTAGTCCAAAGAGTCTTAAAGCTGATGCTACATTAAATATATATGAAAAATGTCTGAACTTTAATATATAGTTAACCTTAAGTCCTTCATGAAGAAAAAGGCTTCTGATATTTTTTTATGTTTTTAAGAACCACTTATTTTATAATTGAGGATGATAGGGATTAAAAAAACTATCCTACATGTAACCAGGGTCATGAACAATGAAGCTATACATTAGGTAATTAATTATTCATCGCCTGATTCATGGTGGACTAAAACGTAATAACGCTTGTGTTGTGTGCACTCTACAATTTTTTTTAAATTTACGACCTCAGGTATTAGGCGTGTGAAGCATTATCCTGCAGGTTGCAACCAATGCACTCAACAATCAATACCTGAGTATTTATTTCAAAAGGCGAAAAAGTGATGCTTTGGAGATAGCCTAAACCTGTTCATAATACATTCAAAATAGATTGAAAATCCATGTAATGGCCTCCTTTAAATTATACGGCCATATTGCTTCTCACCACAGCTTACTTATAAGGTCTACGGCTGTTTCTCGGAAGTTGATGGAAAGGATTGAAAAAATAATGGGAGAGTTACTGTTTTTTTCTCAGTATGCTGAACAATATGCAGACATTAGAAAAAGCCTAAGAGCATTCATAATGTTTTGCACGAAATTTTGATTGAATTCTGACATGGTAGAGCTTGCATACCTATTAAGCTGATCAGATTGGCAAAGATGACACTAGAAAGGAATTAGAGTGTGTCAAAACTAGTGTGGGCAACTCAGATAGATTTGAGATTACTACATGTCCAAAGTTGGGGGCTCATCATCACTGATGCTTATACCTCACCCTTGAAGTAATAAAACCATATTTAAAAAAACATCGCTCACACAGGGGTTGCATAAACTAAGCAGATTTCCCATGAGAAGTTTTAGAATAGAGAAATCTGCATACTTCCAGAAACTTGCAATAGCCTGCACACACACTTAATAAAAATGCATATATCTCGGTTAATATTTAAGATTGAGAATAAGTGTATGTAACAATATTTATATTACATTTAATTTGCAATAAGATTGGTTCTATACAATGTTTTGATCCGACGTATAGTAACAGAGATATTTCGAATTTTCAAAAATCCCACCCTCTAACCCCCCCTCTCACTGGTCCGATTTCAGCCATTAACGAACTTAATCTGTCTTTTTGCATAAAACATTTAAATATTGAGTTTGGTAATGATCAAACAAAAATAGCGACTGCTAGAGCATTAACAGACAAATATAAATAATTTTGAACGGACCTCATTTTGTCATCTCCTGGGTAGGATCAATGGACATTTGAAGAAATTTTTTGAAAATCGCGTCATGAGTATGACCTCAATAGCTGATTTCCCTTAAGGGTAATCTGCTAAAAATAATCCAGGTGGCATCTAACACAATAAGCTCACACTCAAATTGCTTTTATATGCTGAATGAATGACCAAGAAGATGCTAAATGATTCAACAAGACAAAGTAGGAAAAAACGTTAGGCCTAGGTAAATGACCAGGAGGAGAGCTTTATTTGTAGGAGCAACTTCAAGGAACGGTAAAAACAGTGGTGGCAGAAGCCCGGTTCCTTCATCTTGATCTGCAGACCAAGTAAGCAATTAATGTCGTTTATGAAAATATTACTAATTATAAAAACAAAAATCCCTATTAAAAAAAAAAAAAATACATCAATTTTAACATAATTAGTGAGTCCATGTAGGAGAGTGTTCACTGATCCTGCATATCTATTAATAATAGATTTTGAGCTTTACTTATATTTTAAACAAACGTATGTATATGTGGGAACATAATATCTCCCCTCCCAAAAAAAGAAATGTAAATTGTTTCTTTATGAAGCTCTACTGTGCTTCAGTCAGCCCAATATATGAATCCAGCAACTTGGGAATCTGTTTGATTTATTAAATAGGCATACACACATGCACTCTACTATCGCACAAGAGCATGATGCATGTGCGAGCGCGCTCACACACACACACACACACACATAATTAGATCAGAATAGCTGTATATATTTTTAAAATTAAATGTAGTAAACCAAAATAATTTTTCTTTTCGTACTTTTCAAATTATAATGGCCTTTATTCAAAAAGTACCATAAATTAATTAAAATTGGAAAAACAAATAATAATAATAAATATGTTAATATACTTATAAAGTATCTTTGCAATATATGCAGCGATTATTAAAGAAAAATTACTTCATAAATATATAAACAAATTTATTATTATTATTTTATTATATAGAAAGGAAATGTTACATAGTGAACAGTGAACTTTAATTTTATATTTATCAGTTTTACATAAAAGAAATTCTACATAGAACTAAACATTTTTATATTTACATGTTAAACTTAAAATGAAGGAAAGTTATAAGCTAAAAAAAATAGTACATTATACCTATATCAAAAAAAAAAGAACTTAAAGAAAACAGAATCCTTTAAAATAATGGTAGACAAACCTTATCATCAGGAAATAAATTTATACAAAAATACATATAGTTGTTTTTATAAAATATAATATAAAAATACAATTCATTATGTGTTAGTTATCTTTATTAAATATATGAAGAAAGATTAAATATTATTGTTATTTTAACGTACAATTTACTGCCTACCATTTATAAAACTATGATGATCCTATAGCCATGTCGAGAGAACTCTACTATTCTTTAAAATGTTTATTTTAAATCAATAGTCTATCTATACATTTTGAATTGTTATTATTACAAAACCTATTATATGACTGCAGCCTGTTTTAATGGGCTTTAGTTTCTATATAACTGACTTTCTGCTCCAGCAGTTATTGCTATCTAACAATTCTAATATATCAGCAATAATATGGAAGCAGATATAAAAGCCAGTATCGTCGTAGGGACGAGATGCTTCTATTTTCTTCAAAAGGCTCCATGCCTTAAGAGCTCTCCAGAAAGGTGAAATTGCAATTATGGTCATCAGGTCAACAATTATATCAGGTTGTTCAGAATGTTTTCACTGATTTTCGGAGGAAATGAAGTAAAATATAAAGAATACTATTGACTAAGTTTAATCTACAATATAATAACCATTTTTTTTTATGTCAACTTTCCATTTTTTGGGAAGTTTTATAATCCCATTTCCCGATAGATTTATTAATGAAAAAGTGATCCAGGTGCTTTTTGTACTCCTCTAAAGATTTAATTTCTTACCATTAAGGGAATTTTGAACAGAACCAAACAAATAATTACCCGAGAGGGCCTGGGCTATACAAAGGGTAAAGTAAAACTTCCCAGCTGAAGTCCAATTTTTCCATGGGCCCAAAGAAGTGTGTGTTATCACGATAGAAAACCATGCCTCTCCAATTTGCCAACTGTGGACGGTTGTGGTCACTTGTTTTCTTTAATTTCTTTACAGTGTTTGTGTATCAGAGTTTATAGTTTCTTTGTTAGGCAGTAGAACACAGAACTCAAAACCCTTCCAATCCCACCAGCAAGAGAGCATAACGTTTTGGGAATGGATATTAGCCTTCAAAGTGGTGGTTAGTGGCTCAGTGGAATGACCACATGATTGTTTTTGCTCAACATTATTATAAAAAAATCCATTTTTTGACTCCGATTATAAAACGTTTGTGTAATGAATCGCATGCAGATATATGGACAATTAAATTCCATTGTCAGTTCATGAAGCACCCAAACAGAAAGGTGATTAACAAAGCCAAGTCACAATAAATGTTCATAGAACGTTGAACACAACACTTCCATCCTCCCTCATATTTCCCGAGTGGTAATCTAGTGGCAATGTTGATATTGATTATATAAAAACACTGAAGAATCCCTCCTCTTTCACAAAACAAAGTGACGTAAAATTCTGGCAACAGAGACTCCGCCATTACAGCAGCATGGATAGCGTATCAGAAGCAATCCCAAACTCATAGAGTATTATGACGTGCGTCTGCTGAGCCCTGCTGGAGGATCCTTGCTGCGGCCTGCAATAATGATCTTAGAGCTTGGCAGAGCCCCAGGAGCTGTAGGATTTTGTTTTGTTGTGATACCAATATGCTATCATTTATTTCTGTCTTTAGGAAACTATACCCTTTCAGCTTTCTTTCACTATTGTGACACATAGAGCAAAGAGGGCATATTTATTGATCCCATGTGCTAAAATAACTTGTAATCCGGGATTATACAGACAAGCAATCCAATATTTTGCAGGTAAAAAATCCGTTATACTTCAGTAAAAGTCCTTCACTTTCTGTTTGTTCTAAATGTCTAAGCTTATTGCATACTGATTCATTTTCTGTGTCAGAATTTAATATTCTTAAGGACAAAGTTGTAAGAAAAATATTATTTTTAAAAAGAAGCATAATTAGAAGGAATGTTGTGTGGTATTTTACAATTGGTTTTAATTTGCGTACTCATACTGATCTATGGCTATCATCTGTCATATTATACAGGGTACAGAAGAATAATATTATTTCTTCTTAATACTAGACTGTTTGTTTGTAAACCCTGTGGGTCTTGCCAATAAACAAAGAAAACCATCTCTCCTTGTTTGTTTCTATGAAAATTAGGACTCATAATTACTTTTACCAAAAGCATACCTGGTGCAGATGCAATGACATCTAATGGAAAGAAGAGATCAAACAAGGCAAAAAAAATATTAACAATTAGTTTTATACTTTACTATTTTCACACCCAAGTGGCACATTATGACAACAAAATAATTACTAAAACAATGGCTATATGAAGTACAAACTTCTACTAGCTCTGACCAACAGTACCAACACAGCAATAAAATTATTTTTTAATGCTACTTTACTTTATTCTTTGGAATTTCTCTCTTTTAAATGTTAAATTAGAATTCAATATAGCAATGAAAACTTATAGTACTAAAAAAATCATATAGAGCATAATTTTATGATATAACACAAGTAGAAAAATAATTTAATGCTGCATAGAAAACTTGCTCACAGTTTCAAAGAAAATTCAAATTACTTTTTAAGTAAGATGAGTGTTCTGTAGCTCTTACTAGGAATACTTCACCAGCAGTCAGATTTAACCATGAATTATTGTTTATAAGAACTCAATTGAGCTTCTTTGATCATAAAAATGTATAGAGAGTTCCATAGAAAGAGCTACTTGGAAACATGACAGAATCTGAACAACATTTCTAGAAAATTAAATAATAAAACTTCATTAAATTCTGCAAACATCAATGGGCTCTATATTTTTCTGATGCAACAGAAGTTCACGAAGGGACTGTGTTTCTTCTCTTAATGTCAATACTTGGGCTCGGAGAATGGCATTTTCATGCTCTAGCATACTAGCTCTTAATGCTATCTGAAAAATGGAAATGAAATCATGTCAAACAAACTGAATTAATTCATAATCACCTGAAGTATGACAAAAGTAACAAAAGGTAGAGTAATGATAAAGACATAAATAAAAAAAAAAATAATGGTTTTATTTATTTTCGGAATTAGACTTAAATAATGATAAAATATTAAAATAATACGGACTGCCAAAGATTAAAATAAAATAAAAAAAAATTGAAAATAAAATATGAATAATTTAGAAAACTTGTCTGTTCGTTTATTTATATTTATCACCAATAATAGATTTGCCACCAACTGCTTTAACATAATACTTTCATTTTTATCAGGAGCTTTTTTATAATCAAGTAAAATTATTGGTTACCATAATTTCCTACTTACAGCTTTAACTAATTCTTAGTTACTCTTTACATTCTTTTAACATCAGCAAGGTGTAAAAAAAAAATTAATTTCCCCCTTCACAAATTAGTTTATTAGAAACTTATGGTTTTTGGGTGAACAGACCTCTCATCATCAGAGCAATGAATGACAGACAACAGTTAGAGAACCACTGGAGACCCGGAATCTATTTGTATTAACTTGCAAATAATGACAGACAATTCAACAGTCAGTTATTACAAAATGATAGTAACTTTTTTTTGCAACATTGACGTACTAGAAGAAGAAATTATATTCAAGAACCAGTTAAGGTACCCAGCCTGTCAATTGGATGTAGAATGATGATGTCATTTTTATTTGCCGGGCTTTACTATGCACAATATTTTTTACATTTCCCATCTCATTCCTCCGGGTTTATACCAGAATATTGAGTAACTCAAGCAAAAGTTTTAGTCTTGAAGAATAAAAAGTAATGATATATAAAACTAATCAATCAATCAACACTGATCAAAATACCATGGACAATATTAATCATAATGATGAATTCATCATTATTAAATACTATTACTGAGGTAGCTTTGTATAAGAAATATTTAGACTGAGTAATTAGTTTTTATATGTGCATTTTTGCAGAAAACCAAATACGCAATAAAATATGGCAATTTTCCATATCAGCCTTCCATATAACCCCACACCATGCATGTCTCTAGAAATGTTAATACAGCTAATAATCATGGAGTATATAACCACACACATACCGTCTATTGTTAAATTCGGCTATGTCGTTTGTACACAATAAAATTGTTGACTTCCTCTATACTTTTTAGCATATATCTCATTTATACTTTGGTATATGACAAAAGTGTGTATAACCAAAGGTACTTTTTAAAACAAAATAAACAATTTTTGTTATATTCATCTTTGCCGAAACACCAACAGAAAACCAAATATCACAATTTTTCATTCAGGCCTCCCTTATAACCCCCACTTGCGTTCATATCTAAGAATATTAGTATTGCCTATATTCTAAGTAGGGACAGCAGTAATATACGTACCAAGTTTCATAAAATTCGGTTTAGTAGTCGAGGTGTGGTAATGTAATAAACAAACAGACACCAAAGCCATAAATTGCGGATATGTCTATGACATGTGAAACGAAAAAGTATTGTGAAATTTCGAGAGAAAAAAATTAATGTACAGACAGAGATTATAATTATAATTATATATATATATATATATATATATATATAAAATAACACAGTGGCTAGTTTTAATCAATTTTTTATTGGAATATTAATAATAAATTAATATGAAAATGACATGCCTTTGAAAAAAAAAAAGTTTTTTTATATATAAATTTATTCAGAGTCTTTTGTCCCGTCACATAAGTGCACAGTTTTAAAGCCAATGAACATTATAAAGGATTATTTCTACAGTATACTGTATAATATCCTCACTTCCTTTCGAAGTGGCAAATCATACATGTACCGCATTGAACGATGGTTGCTTATTTCTCTAATGGGAAATCTGCCAAAAGCAAACTAACTTAAATAACACCGCAGAACCAGAATCCACTTGACTTGGTAAGCCCACAATGGTTTAATACCTGATCTTCTCTAAGTCTTCGAGCATCTCTTGACTTCTTGGCAGCCTGATTGTTTCTCTTTCTCCTTTCATAGTACCTCTCATCCTTTTGCTCATCTGGAATTGGTCTTTTTTCACTTCGGGGCCTTCTTGGAGATGAACCAATACCTCTCAAAGCTAGAAAAGAAATAGTAAATGAATAAATTTTCCTACTATTCGAAATTCCTTTCTATGTTTACTATTTTTTTACTCCAAGAACATACTCTAATAGAAGTGAAGAACATACAGGTTTAAACATATATCAATTAAATTCATTTAGGAATTGTAAAGATTGCAGATCATTTAAAACTATATTTTGGATAGGTTAGCTTTGTTACACAAAAGACATTTTAGCAGATTTCTCTTAAGATAAATCAGCTAATGGTGTACTCATTAAATTATCCTAAAATTATAAGTACTCCTAAAATTATCATTATAAGTATCATTGTAAGTACTCCTAAAAATATATCCTCACATGGACTATTCCTGGGGTCAGGTGGAAGAACCAGTTGGTCAGAATTGAGACTAACTGAATGCATTTCTATTCTTGCTCAATCTAGCCAAGTAGAAGGTAATTAGGGATGCATCCATGGAAAAATACTCATGAGGAAAAAATACAATTTCTTGCACAAACAAATAACTAAATTATCCTCCGAAAGAAGGAAGAGGATACACAATATCTTGTAGAATCGCACCTAAAGCATGCGTGAGAGAGTAAACCAATGAAAAGTCCCATCATGGGGGTGTAAACTAACCCTCCAGAACTCGCATCAAAATGAGTGGCCTGAGAACTCGCGCGTGAGAATTTTTCTCACACCACCCATTTTTCTAAAAAAAGTTGGCATATAAAATATTTCCAACAAAAACAATTATATTTATTATAAACATCAAATACTAATATAAAATAATAACATTATTCAAAATTTATAGTACTGGTATTCTGTTTTGAAGAAACATTATGTCAAGCAACTTAAAAAGCTACCTAAGTAATTAAAATTTTGTTCTCCAATAGAATGACATACAACAGGATGTCCATTGCAAACTGTTTTTCAACATGTTCGGCAACTCTTTTTTGACATTTTCTCTTCGGACAATAGGTACAAAACTGCGACGGAGTACTAGAACCAGAACAAGTGGGATTTTCCTCTTCTACACCAGCAATCCTCTTCATTTTGTTTCTTTCTAATAGGAGCATGGTGGTCAGTTGTGAACGGTTGATCAGGTGAGGTTTGATAAGTTCCAGAGCCAAAAAACAGTTTTCGGTAACAGTGGCGGCTGTAGCTGAAATTAGTGGTGTTGCTGCTCCAGAAAATTTTTAACCTTTGTTTTAAAATTGTGTAAAAGGAAACAAACATGTATAAAAAGAAACTTTATTCAGAAACTTGATAAAAACCTAAAAGAACAAAATCAAACATTTTTTACTTACTTTAACCTAAATTGTTACAGTTCAAGCTTAATCTATTCGGTCGACACTGCGGGAAAGACAGTGCTCTTTATCCCTTGTGGAGCTTCCTCTGAGGGCATGCGCACAACAACCAAACACCTCGCAGCTGGAACTGTGAAGCGTTCCATACAAAGATTTTTGTATCTTTTTTCATAAACTGGGGAATGGTTACTTCATTAAGCTTAAGGATTATATATTATACAAGTATAACGAAAGAATTAAAGAAAAAAGGCTCATTATATTAAATGTTATAGATAATATCAAGTGGAAATTGGGGGTGCTGCAGTTCCACAGTACCTATATGCGAGCCGTCACTGGTCGGTAAATCACAAAAGCACTATCTTGATGAGAACAACTCTTGTATTAAAAAAGAAAAAAAAAAACTTCCACTAGAACTCGCTTGATGAGAAAAACCCTCACAATAAACCAAAAAAATAAAGAATAAATTTTCTTTTTATAAATGTTTGTTTCCTTCTACACAATTTTAAAACAAAGGCTAAAAATTTTCTGGAGCAGCACCCCTGCTAATTTAAGCTACGAGCCGCCACTGTGCCTTAGGCCGTCACCTAATCTCTATTTCTCCCGTAATTAAGAACCCTAAGTAAACAGGAATCGAAATAACAACAGCATATGAAATGTTCAGTGACTCAGTTACTTAAAGTGAAAATCGCATGAGTAGGAGTGGGGGTTTACTAAATTCTGAAAACTAAAAAGTGTAAATATCTCGGCCAATATTCAAGGTAAGGGAAAATGTATAAAGTAATTTATTTTTGATTTCCATTCTTGTTTTTTTGAGTTCTATTTTTTTTTTGAGTTCCAGATCCGTTTTTCTGCTTCATTCAGTTTTTATTTATTTTTTTTTAATTTCTCCTTTTGTGTTCTATTACTTTTTTTTTGCTTTCCAGTTCTGTTTTGTGTTGCGTTTCTATTTCTTTCCCATTTCTGTTTTGATTTCATCTCTGTTTTCGTGTTTTGTCTCTGTTTTGTGGTCCTTTTATGTTTTGTGTTCTATGTTTCTTTTCTGGTTTGTGCTCCTTTTAAGTTTTGTGTTTCTCATCTGTTTTTTTTTACCTTTTCTGTTTTGTGTTCCATTTCTGTTTTGTTTAATTTTGTTTTGTTTTTGTATTTTTTTGTTTTTTAAGTTACGAAACTTTTGTTTAGAGCAACATCGCCAAAGCTGCGAAGCTCCAATAAATAAATAAATAGAAATGAAATTTCCAACATTATTGGTTATTTACAATATTACGAACCGAGATTTAATGGATATTTAATTTAAATATTGAGTTTGGTAACGATTGAACATTTTTTTCAAATTTGTTTATGGAAAACTCGTCATAAGTGAGTGTTTCTGTCTCTTGTAGGTATACGTTTTCATAATTTTGACTTTCATTCTTATTCATTAAAATCTATTACGTAATTTGTTTTGGTGTATATTTTAATCCATTTGATGTTCCCCTTTCCTGTTACTCTAGAAAGAGGAATTTATTTCAATTAGGTACAGCCTTAGGCATTCAACAATACTGTTGCGAAAATTAAATACATAAAAAATTTAACAGAGATAGTCTCGTATTTGGGAAGTAAGGAGGAGATCAAAGGGTGCCGCCACATGGGCCGCTAGTCCTAGGCTATACCAGTCCAGAGTTAGAAGAGTCCAGACAATTCCCTTTGATAATTTCCGACAAGCTATAAAAGGATCCGCCCGCCGCTAGTTAGTTCTCCGCTGACTTCAAGTCATCATCAGTGCAACAGTCCGACTTAGTTGCAGTGTGGTAAAGTTTTTATGTGACGAACAGTGTTGTGCCGTGACTCTGTAAAGAACAGTATAGTGCCGTGTTTAAGACAGTGAAGTGCCGTTAACTTCGCGAAGATCAGTGCAGGGCCGTGTTTTTGTGAACTTCAGTGATTGTGAGTGAGTTATTGGACTGTGTAATAACAAGAACAGTGAAACGTGAACAGTGAAGAGTAGTTAAGAATAATTATCATTATTATTATTATTTATTAACGTCCACTTTTTGAAACTTAGGCTAATCGGGACGGGTTATCTACAGGTTACCACCCTTTTCTAGCCAGGGTGGGATTTTAGGATGTTATTTAATGAATTTCGTCACTAAATAATTTCCTTTGCCCAGGCGAGAATCGAACTCGCCACTATAGGTTTACCATGTGAAATAAATAAGAATATTTAACTAAGTGTGTAGTGCATTGTTAAATAAATTGTTCAATTCTTAAGCTTGTGTGTGTTTAATTTTGCAATCCAAAAGAACTCTAATATTTATTTATTTAAATGAGTTCAGTACTCATTATTCAAGTGTCATTAACCGTTTAATGACCATTGTTCCCATTTGGGAACATAGATTTCAGAACTTTTTAACAATATTTCAGCTTTACCAAATGCTTTAGCAATTTAATTACAATAAAATAAAACATTAAATTGCATGAAAATATTTTTTGTTTTCAAAAAGAGTGACCAAAATCGACTCCACAAATTTTTGAATTTGTAGTTTTTTGCAGCAATCAGTCGATTTTTCTCATTTCCCCGTTAAGTCTTAAAAAACTACTATTATGAATCCATTAATTTTTATATATTATTAGTAATGTATCACACACAATTGAAAACTAAATTTATCACAATAAGTTGATTTCGTAAATTGTTATTGGTCGTCAAACTGTGATGTTCCCAAATGGGAACAATGGCCTGTCGGCTTGTAGGTACGCATCAGAGCGGGGGAAGCTCCTAGTCGTCCCTTTTCCCATGTTTCCTATCTTCTGCCGTATTTCTAATGCGTTTTCATTTTAGCAGATTTCCCTTAAGGGAAATCAGCTATTGAGGTCGTACTCATGACGCGAGTTTTGAAAAATTTCCTCAAATGTCCATCGATCCTACCCAGGGGATGACGAAAATGAGGTCCGTTCAAAATTATATATATATATATATATATATATATATATATATATATATATATATATATATATATTTGTCTGTTAACGCTCTAGCGGTCGCAATTTTCGTTTGATCGTTACCAAACTTCATATTTAAGCGTTTTACGTAAAAAGAGAGATCAAGTTCGTTAATGGCTGAAGTCGGACCAGTGGGAGGGGGGGTTTAGAGGGGGGATTTTTGAAAATTCAAAATATCTCCGTTATTATGCATCGGATCAAAAAATTGTATATAATCAATCTTATTGTAAATTAAATTTACTATAAATATTGTTATATACATTTATTCTGTATCTTGAATATTAACCGAGATATTTGCATTTGTATTGTGTGTGTGGTCGACGGAACCCCGCCATGTTCCGGACTCTCCGCCGAGAGCTCTGGTGGCCGTTTCCAGAACTATTCGTCCCTTGTGAATAGGTTTAGAGATTCCTTCCTACTACACCTATTATTAGGCGGGTTTCTCTATTGTAAAACTTCACGTGGGAAATCTGCTTAGTTTACGCAGCCCCTGCGTGACGGACTTATTAGTTGAGTTTCAACTCTAACCTTGAACCAGATAGAAGTACGCGTGGTGTTAAAATATTGTTCCCTAGTTTTTTTGTTGATGTTTCATTTTCTTTTATAAAATCTTTCCAATATTTTAAAAAAAAATGGAAAAAGTGTTCCGAACGGTAGAGCAAGCAGTGGAATATTTACATTATTTAGACCAAATTGATAATTTGGCTGATAATTCTGTTGATGAAATATACATCTGCCAATTACCCCCAGACGAAAATGATCGAGTAACGGATGAGGAAGATATTCACGAAGACAAATTGGAACCAGTCATTCCAAACGATGTTTGTGGTGAGGTATGTCTAATTGTAAACCAGACTGATTCAAGAACAGATGATGGGGGAGTTGGTGACGCAGAGGCAATTTCTGACCCTTGCCCTTCTGCGTAAAAGAATAAAAACACTACTCGACCTAAAAAAGTTCCAAAGAAAAATAATTTTGTAACTTCTAAATGGGTTCAAAACAGTGATATTCACTCTATTCCTAATGAGCCTGTTGAAAATGTAAATGACAAATTCCTGTATCTTGATAATTCAGAGCCAATCGATTTATTTTTTGAATACATATCGAAAGAATATATGCAACATCTAGCTAAAACGACAATTCTTTATGCTGCACAGAATGGAGCTGAAATTCAGGTTGATTGGGAAGAAATCGCCCAATTCTTCGGGTTATTACTTAGTGGTTATCACCATCTCCCTGAGGAAAATTTGTACTGGTATTCCGCCGAAGATACCAATATATCACTTGTTCCTTCGGTGAAGTCAAGGAAAAAGCTCAAGGAACTAAAACGATATTTTCATATTGTTGATAACAGTAATTTGAAAGCAGAAGAAAAGTTAGGAAAAATCCAGCCCATATATGACCATATGAATCAACAATCGACAATTTGTAAAGAAAATAAAATGTTTTCTTTCTTTTTGACTTCCCTTGCCCTACCTTATTGATTAGACCCCTCTACAAGCCATTGTTCCCAATTGGGAACATTTAAAAAAACAATTCTTTTTGTAATGATCAATAAAATATTTATATATAAAAATAAGAAAGGGAATACTAAGAAAAAAAAATTCAATGGGAACCTAGTTTGGTCTTTAAAAGGTTAAAAAAGCGAAATGCAAAAAACAAAAAAAAACAAAAAAACAAACAAGAAACGGAAAAATAATGAACTATGGCAAACGGTGATTTTTGAAACTGGTTATTGGCATGCCAGGGTCATATATGAAGCAAACGATATTGTGTATGGAAGCATCAGAGTGATGAAAATAATATAAATGAAAATGTAATTATAGAAGGAGGGGGAGGGGAGAAAAAATAAAAAAAAATAAGGAAAAGGGAAACCAAAAAATAAATAAAATTAAAGTGTATATACCCTGTTAATGAAGGAAAATTTAGAACTCTAATAAACAACGTTTATTACTGATTTTGTAATAAACGTAACAATACGTTACAAATTCTTTTTTCCTTTCAATAACAAATGTGTGCGTGAAAACAATGATTGAAAATTGTACATTCTTTAATACTTTTGCTTTAAACGTATTGCTTGATATCATAATGCAGGAAGTGAGAATAGCAGATAGACACGCTATGGTGGTACAACTCCTACGAATCAAGCGTATTTTTAATTACGCCAGGAAATAGGTGAGACGGCGAGTCCATAACTGAGTGATGAACTAACTTTTAATTGGTGTAATTTAGGAAGAGTGAGGATAAATGTCTTCTCCATTACAAAAGTTGTATATAATGTGCCATCCGATTACAGAAAATGAGAAGAAATTCTCTGTCTTCTGGACGAAATTGCCTATAGCCTCTTCAGGGCATAAACATTTAATGCAGAAATACATTTAGGTTATAGTGTTCTCTGGGCAATCATTATCATCGAAAAGTCTTTACCTCTTTAATATTAGAGGGGATCTAGCATGGCTGGTCTTAAAGGGCAGTTAGGACAATTTGGCCATTATTACTCCATTAAATATGTAATATTTTGTCATTATGGGAAAATCAATATGAAATTATCCATAAAAATATTCCGGAGAGGTAATGAAATAAGTGTATAAGTAAAAAAAGTTTCGCTAGCAAATTCTCGAGAAAACAGCCAACTTTCTGAGTATTAATTCCAAACCAAATCGATACAGAAAGTCAAGACTTCTGTCGGTCACTCTTTAAGGAGCCAAAATGAATTTTCCTTCAATATGTTTGTACCAATCATTATTGTTTGTGGAACAACTTATTTTACAGAAATAGCATAACACATAACCATAAAACAAAATACAAGAATATACTTATTCTTACAATGTAAACACCCAACCACAAAGAGATATTTCGAGAAAAGCTTATCATTTTCAAGAGTAAAACTCTTGTGGTAAATCTATTACAAGATATTTTTTAACCTTTAATTACTACCATGGGTCAAAAACGACCCGAGCATAAAATAAAAATTATGATTTCTCTGGTTTATTGTAAGGCAGCGGGCACAATGTATGTACCAGGTACCATGTATTCTCCCCTTAGTAACAGCTGTTACAGTCAACCTCTTCGTCTTGCATCTGTGATTACCTGTGTCTGTCTTATTAACTGTTTGGGGCCATATTGGACCCGTGGTAGTAATTACGTTATTAAAACATTGTTTAAAGTATTCATAGTGATATGACTAATGAGGGTTTTATTGTGGGTCGCAGACATTATAAGGATTGGTTGGCATATATGAACGAAGATGATGGAAATCAGAATCCTGTGTCTGATGATAATGAGGATCTAATGAGTTGTTACTGTGACAATCAGTCCATTCGCTCTGATCATGATGCAGATTCAGAAATACAGCTAAATGAGGATGAATTGTACAAAAAGTCTGGCCAGAAACATTCAGCAATATGCTATAAATCTAATAAAACAGGTTGCAAGAATCACTCTGAATCTAAATGTCTCTGCCAGAACTGAGAAAATTTTAATTTATTTGTTAGTGCAGCAGAGAGCCCCTCATAGTGTCTTCATTATTTAAGACATTCAATTACTTTCTGTTTCAGAATGAGCAGAACACGCTTAAATATGATAAGAAGAAAGATAACCCTCTTTAAATTCATTTTTACATAGTGATTTTTATACTCTTTGAAGATTTGGATTTTTTCCACTTTTTTTTCTAATTCAAACATGTTTTTTTTTAAAGTGTTAAAACAAGTTATTTTTATTGTTTTTGAATTTTAAAATGTGTCACATTTGTTATGTATTCCATTAAAAAAAATTAAACTTTTATTGTGTGGGTCATGGGAGACCCATGTTAGTACTTATGTAACTTTAAAAGATGGTAGTAGTTGAAGGTTAAGAATAAATTAAAGAACTTCATGTGTGTAGGATATTTTTATAAACACGATGAATTTTATCAAAAATGTTCAATTATTAAATAAAACAAAATATTTGTCATAAAAATCGATCAAAAATGATTCATATTCAGGTACATTGGCTCTTTAAGATGATACAAGTGTTCCTATAAAGCAAGTTCACCATTTAATAAATTTAAGACTCATAACAAAGCATGTTAAGATATTAAAAAAAAACAACATGTTATATATTTAGAGTGGCGTATAGATTGTAAGCGAAAATAATTCATTATATATAATTATTAAATTGATATATTTTATAAAATGTAATGATGGAATTTGCTGTAAGTTTATAACGAATGTATTACTGTATGGGCAGAGGACTGCACCCTTTTAAATGATTTCACCGTTAACTCATTGTGAAGGATTAACGCCTTTTTTGAAATATGTCGTGGACTGCTTTGGTAGTTTCAATTTCATTACCTTTCTTTTCAGTAATCCTCTAAGGCACATTAAGATACGACAAAAATACAAGGGTATTGACAAACGTTTCACAGCAGTAAAATAAATGATAATTATATGAAATATTAATAGTTCTGAAAATTGATTGAAAATAAACAAAGTGTTATGTGGTAGAATTAAATATTTATTCTGATAAGTAAGTTCTGGAAAACGGACATAACATCCTGTTGGAGGAAACCTCATAGAATAATTTAGGAATGGGACAGTATAATTTTGTGACAGCAAGCATAGGCACACCATTTTTAAATATATTTAGTAGCTTAAAAAAGCCAATTTTAGTAATGCATTTTCAAATTTATTCAGCAGCACGTTTTCATAAACTAGGTGTTTCAAACTCCCTGCTCACCCACCATTTCCTAAGAGTTTTATCGAAATTAAACTTGGTAGGCCTTATTTGTGGATAATAAAGTTCCTTTTGGTGACATTATAACCTCTTCCAGTTCTTCTCCAGCGCACCTTACTCTGGATTTTCCAAAGGTAAGACCCATTTTTTATGAGAAATTCTTATAGAAAATAAATGTTTTCGATTTTTTCATAAGCAACATTTTCGATCAGATGCGTCCTGATTGCGTAAATCGCCAAAAAAAAAACCAATAAACAGTTTTTCTAGACTAGTTATACAATACCTTCAGAAAGAAGCAGTGTTTCAAAAACACCTTGATTCATATTGAAAGTTAAAAGCATCATAAAAGTGAGGGCCTTTTAATATTTTTAAGTGTTGACGGAGATGATAGAGCTTGAACATGTCATTTCGCCTAGATCTTCAAAACCAAAGATGTGAGTATCCTCGGCCCGTGGACCCAACTGACATTATCATGACAGGTTTTTATGGAAAATTTAATAACCAAACAACTTTGTTCTTTATGTTTGCTATTGATTTTGCGAAAATGTAAAAAATTACACTTTTTCAAACTAATTTTCATTAATAACTCGATAAAAAGGGGTATTTGAATAATCATATATTACTATTGGAGGACGGGAGATCAAGACGCCCTGGTAGTTTTTTGAAACACAACAAAGCAAATCTAAAAATATATAATAATATGCAAGCAGAAAATATGTCCTTTCCTAAGTTCTTACAGTAGCGAAAGTAAGTCATAATACCAATCTTTAATCCGAGACTGAAATTCGTCATTTTCACCAATGTTCAGAACAACAATATTTCGATTTCTCCTTTCTTTTAATCAGCTACAATATCTTCAGAATGCTAGTACTAATAAAATTTCATGAAAGCAACCAAAACCGCGTGATGATTATGAGTCACCTACAACTTTTAAATGTTCATTTATTTTGCAGCCAAAACTAGGTTTAAAATTGTTAGGACTAAGAATTTTTTTCTCTTCAAGCCCAATTTAATTTGGTATTAATGCATTTTATTACCAGAAATCGCACATACACATCGTTTGGACAACTCTCTTTCAGTGTCCCAATTAAAGCTTAAACGGTTTACGGTTTAGAAACCTTGGTTAAGATCAGATGTAGGACTAGAGGGAACGGCTCACAGTGGTCCCGATGCCCCCAACATGGTGCGAAAAATCCCAAGAGCCAACTATTTTTTTTCTGAACAAAGTATATTTTCGGGCACTATGTAAATCAATGTTTTTATCAAAATATAGATATTATATATATATATATATATATATATATATATATATATATATATATATATATATATATATATATATATATCAGTTTTAATTTATGCTTCTCTGATTTTACATGGAATGCACAATGCAGGGACATCCGAACAGTTATAATTTCCATTTGTATCAACTAGGTATATAATTTTAAAATTGAACACTTTTTGACACCTATTATACAATAAATATTTGCGAAAGTGTGGAAAAGTTAGCTCACGAGTTCTTACTATGATATTTGCACAAAATGTTAGAAGAATTATCTGAAAATCGAGTGGGTCTTACTCATGACGCGATTTTCGACATTTTTCTACAAATGTCCATCGATCCTACCTAGGAGATGACGTAAATGAGGCCCGCTCAAAACTGTATATATATATATATATATATATTTGTCGGTTACCGCTCTAGCGGTCGCAATTATTGTTTAATCGTTACTATCCTCGATATTTACTCGTTTCATGTAAAAAGAAAGATCAAGTTCGTTAAGGGGTGAAATCGGACCAGGGGGAGGGGGGTTTAGAGGGGGGGATTTTCGAAAATTCGAAATATCTCCGTTAATGTACGTTGGATCAAAACATTGTATAGAACCAATCTTATTGTAAATTGCATGTACTATAATTATTGTTATATATATTTATTCGCTATCCTGAATTTTAACCGAGATATTTGTATTTTTTCAGTTTTTGGCCATTTGCAAACCCCCACTTCTAGTCATCTTATATATACAAGACTCTGCTATGTAATAAACCACATCATTCGAAGCTTAAATGCCAAATATTGTTTTCAAGAGACATTTATTTTACGAGATACATGCAAATGTTCCGGTGACCCCCCCCCCCCCCTAACCCGGTCTTAAGGTCTTGGATCATTAAAATTTGATTGATTGAGGTGACAATCATTCTGACTCATCATAAATTACAGTGCTAGATATAGTAAATACTTCGCAATAAAATTAATATGGAATATACTGATATATTTCAGTAATTGCTGTTCTTTCCAGTGTGAGGCTGGTAGACCTATTTGTATAAATTTCAAACGCTTCCTGTCGGGAGAGGACATATTTCTTATTACTGTTTCTTTTATTCAGTTAATATTCATGGTGGTGTTCTGTTGCCAGTATGTAGATTTATCTACTACTAAACTTCGCGTGGGAAATCTGCTTAGTTTACGCAGCCCCGATAAAATTGGAAAAAAGTCTGTCACGCGACTTTTTTCCAATTTTATCGTGCGCACCAACTTATTTCATTCTGTTAGTGTATTAAATATCGATATTTCGTATATCTAAGTGGAACGTGTTTGATCAATTGTTTTGGTAATATTATTTTATTATTTAATTTCACGTTAATAATGGTAGAGATAAGTATTTACATATGCTTAATACTTTCAATTAGCCATTGTACCTAACAATTAGTAAAACGATAAATTAAATTTATGTGATGAGTTTCAATTGTACATTTACTACTTTTCTTTAGATATAATTAAAACGCATTTTATTTTTTACGTAGTAAATATTTTTGAGCTATAATTGTTGGTTTATTCATTTTTTTAGATAGAGCAAATAGAATGCGGACAAGAAGAGATTTGGGACGTTTGATTTTGATTTCAAATTAATGCAGAGAATTTTACAACAAAATTCTTATTAAATACGATTTGTCGGAAAACGAATACATAAAAAGACAACTAAGCGTAATACACCGTAATTATTTAGTTAGATGGGGAAAAGTCTGATCCTCAATGAAACGTTCTGAGGTAAAAAATGTATCATGGTTAGATGACGAAATACAGTTTCAACCTATATGATCTTTTCTTTTTTTTTTTTTTTTTTTTTTTTTGTTTTTTTTATTTATTTTATTTATTAAGTGGCTATCATCCCCTAGTATTTTGGATAGTACTTATGATATACCAAGGGACTTTCTAATGTTCTCATACCATCTACACTCTGTAAGTAGGTGTGCAACTGTCAGCTCTACTCCACAAGCAGTGCAGGTTGGAGGTTCTTGCTTTAGTGTTGAATAAAACTAACGAACTTGTCCTTCAGTATTACATGAAACGCTTATTGACGAATATCAGGTTCGGTTATAATCAAAGAAAACTTTGAACCGCTAGAGCGGCAACACAAGAATGCGTATCATTTTGAACGGACCTTATTTTCGTCATCTCCTAAGTGGGTAGGTGGTTGTTTAAAGAAATTATTCGAATATCTTACCGAGACTACAATCTCAATAACCAAATTCCTCTAAGAGAAATGTGCTAATAATTTGAAAATGTATAATGTGACGACTAACCTGCCTTGAAATCAGCTGGTTGTGGTATTGGTAAGACTGGCTGAGGGCAGAAGCCTGGATGTGGCTGGAGGTAGAATGGTGGCAGCGGTGGTGGTGGTACAACTGGGTTCACCCCGTTATAGCTTCCATCTGCACAACCTGCAAAATAAAACAAAATTCATTAAAGAGGTTTCCAGTATGAATGACCCTACCAGCTTTAAAGGTCCCGACTAAATTTCTTTGGTGTTGAATTATATATTAATTACACAGGGTTAAGTGTAACTCAACCTTCCAGGTAGAGGAAAGATTATTTCAATATAAATTCAATTTTGTTCTTGTTTACGGAGGTTCCGATGGAGGCAGTAAGAGAAGAATAAACATACGACGTGGACGCCACATGTGTTCCTTGCTGACCTATTACTTTAATTATGTATCTTGTTGTGCTCCACTGAGTTTGAAATTATTTCTTTTGAACGTCAGTGTATAATATTTTCGTTCAAAAGGATCTCATCATAAAGTTTAATAGAAATTTTCATGATAAACAAAAAAGTGTGAAAGTGTAGTTTAGGTTCCCCCTTGGTTTCAAAATGACGACCGCAGCCATTTTGTTTTTCTAACTTTATCTTCTTTAACACTTTAGACTCCAATAACCGCATTCAAAAATTTCCAAAATACGCCATCGGTGGTTGTAACCGAGGGTAAGGATTTTAATTTTAACTTTATTTTTTTTAACTCACCTAATTTGTTGGATCCTTAGACGGTGACGAAACAAGATAGCGTACGGGCGGGGGGGACTAAATTACATTTAGCCACAAAAAAGTTCCTATTAAAGGTTTGTATCTTATATAATTATTATTATAATAGGTAGCTACGGAAAAATTTGCATTTTTTTATAATCAGTCACCTCTAACCCTCCCCCCTACTTTTTAGCCGAAAACGAGGGACTACAACTAGTTGTTACAGCAAACCTAAATATAAAATTTCTAGGGTCATTTACTTTATTCAAAATGCCCAGAACCAATCAACTCTGAATTAAATTTTGTTATTTTGTATTATATATCTTCAGCATACCTAAAAAGATTTAAAAGGGTTAACTTATATTATATTCTTTAGACAAAGCACGGATATGAGGAAGAATCAGATACTAAAGAAGTATTTTCCATAATATAAAGGTACAAAAAAAGTAAGCACATGAAGGAGTAAATACATCATCCTAATAATCCCAATCACCATTGCTGTTGGGCATAAAACAAAAAAAAAAAAAATTTGTTAATCAGTAAATATGACCGTATATTGTTATTGGCTGAAGCTCTCAATACACGGGACTGGATTTTGCGGGGAAGGAATCAGATCGCCTCTAGCGCTAGACCTGCACACATCGGAAAATTAAGATCAGATTTCTTTCTTTGGCTTTTTACACCTTGGACTCCAAAGCCATATTTTGTCTTTCCGAGCACGGTCCCGTGACATACAATACTTATATTCCACATGAGTCAACCCGGGTATTATATAGGTGCAAATAGGGTTTATCTGAAAAAAATAGTTAAAAATCATGAGTAACTCCCTCAATATCTGATTTGCCTTAAGCTAAACCTGTTAAAAGCTCCAAATTAAGTCCTAAACTGTAATTGATCTGATGCATAAATTCATATTTATAATTTTCCTATGTTGCCCATAAAATAACCCTCTTAGAGTAGTTAAAAAATGTTTAAATTTAGAGTATTATTATATTTACAAAAATGGAGGTTTTCCATGACTGGTTTGCTGTAATCGAGTACTATCTTCATTGAATTGATTGGGTCTTTAAGGTTTTATTGTAAAAAATGTGTCAGGGGTAGAAACAATGTGCCCACGTATACGAGTATCGTGAAGGGTTTGGTGTGTGAGGTATATAGTCCTGAAGACGGTGTTGAGAGAGGGGAGTGGGTACACGTTTTGTGAGGCTGTACAATGCTAGGGATTGAAGTTTCTGGTGAGTCTAGGATTCTAGAATCAATATAAATCAAGTATGTTGAACGAGGAGATGAATAGGTATACATAGTTATAGGAAAAACCCGTTCCTGAAACATTGTTGGCTGCTTGAGAATTTTGCGATATTAATGAGAACTGAGTAGCTGTATAATTTATCATATTAATACTATTTACTAGGAGAGTAATCACAGACATCTCCCGATTCATGGATTCCACAGTTCTGTAATTTGTGTGAGTTTGTTTACGACCTCAGGAACATTCCCAGAATGCAGTCTTGTACGACAAGTTGAGGATTAATTTTATGCTCCAAGCCGACAATTAATAATAACATTTCTGGGAAATGTTTTTCTCCCTTCATAATGGTTTCATTTGCTATCAGTCGGTAACCAGTGGGATCGCGTGTCCACTTCTCAACACTCCCTTGTTCTCTTGGTTATTTAATAGTTTTTCTGTTTGATCTTATTACCGATACTTCTTATATTTTGTTTGAATTCTTCCAATAAGTCGCTATGTTCTACTAATTATGCCGCAGGCTGTACTTCTGCAATATTAATCCGTAGATAGTAGATTCCCTGGACTGTGCTATATTGAGAATTAGCTGTCTGTTTGAACAAACCCTACTTTTTACGATATAACACTTTTCTTCTCGTTTTAAAAGTCCGGCATTAATTATGAAAGGTGTTGTTTCGAGTCACTTTCTACTTAATGTGTGATGAGACTTTTTGTAAAGACGCATAACTTTTCCTAACGGTTAGATTTCATGACATGAATTTAAAATCATAAATGTTTCCAAGTAATATATTGAATTTTGACGCTATTCTCATTGATCGATAGTTGTAGTCTCAGAAACATCCAGTCTCGTTTGATATCGAGGGATGCAGACCAAGCCTTCCCTCAATGTACATTTTACTTTATTGCACAGGGCCCTTAATCATATCTCTGCCATTTTCAGGTGCTATGAGGGATAATAAAGGACTGACCCGGGTCACCGTAGAGGTAGCATCCAGTATTCCTCATAGCACTTGAATGTGGCACGGAAGTGCCGAAAGGCCTAGTCCAATAAAGTAAAATCTACATTGTGCGAAGGCTTTTCTTCACCCCTAATACTCTCACTTCTGGCATCCTAATCATGAATTAAAATACTGTTCATATAGTTTATCAAGGTCTCTTTGAGGCAAGAGTGCCAGGTCAAATACCACTTGGAAAGAAGGTACAGCCAAGTGTGATAAGGAGATGACTTTTATCTAGTGGCGCATTTTCCATTCAAACATTGGGGATTTCATTTCGCTACATGCTAACAGAGCATAGTGTCATAACACCCTAGCTAGAATATGTTATTAGTAGAATATTGGCAATAGATTCTCGGCTATGTCTGGAAAAGGCGTGGTGACATTTACCTTGTCAGGAAACTTCCCAGCTGCGTTTTAAAGGGATTTGCCTGCTATCAAGTAGCACAATTAATTCTGGGTATATTCTCGTCTCTTGGACTAATTATGTGACTACGATTTCAATGAATGTTGAGAACACAAAAAACAGTATTCTATTTGAAATAAACACCGTAGTCATCAGAGTGCATTACTGCTTAGAAAATAATACATTTTGGGCCGTATATTTCCTCTATTGGCTAGTTAATTAAAAATTATTCAAATATATCAAATCTATAGCTAAAATTTATTTATATTTGTACATTTCAATCTGCTGATCCTTATAACAGTTTTATATCACTCTTGGCAGGGTCGAATTTAAATGCTTTTAGTAAAAAACCTTAGTTTGCTTTAGTTTTAAGAACATATACCCGTACATCTGACGAGCCTATGAATGATAACGAATCATTTATTATATAAGACCATGCGTGTGGGTATGTATGTGTGCCTAAAGTGTGAAAGAAGATAGTGTTTTTATTTGGTGTAGAGCCATTTGTGAATGAGATTAGGTCACAATGTTAAGAAAAATATCGTGAGTACAGCAGACTCCTTGGTGACTATCAACTTACTTCTTTATCAACACTCCACTTAGGACCCAAGTATCAAAGTTTGACGAATTATGGCACCAATATGGATTCTTAAATTACTGTTGTTAACAAAAACTATTAAAGATAATAGAGATCCCTAAAAATTCAAATCTATTTAACAAAGGCAATTGGATGTAGGGTTCAAGGTTTTGGTTTGGAGGCCTTACGTTTGGGGAGCGAAATCAAAAGCCCCCTCTCATCCGGATATTGTCAAACATATGTTTAACTTCCCACGTAAATATTACGCTAATTTATCTATTAGCAGATTTCCGATAAGGAAAATGAGATTGTACTCATTAAGCGATTCTCAAAAAATGTCTTCAAATGTATAGGTACATAGAGCTTAACTAGTATATGACTAAAACAAGGTCAGATATATATATATATATATATATATATATATATATATATATATATATATATATATATATATCGGCAGTCGTTGTTTTTATTTGTTTGATTTAATATGAAAGATAAATTTCGTTAATGGATGAAAATGGACATAGAGGATGCTGGGTCTAGAAGGGGGGAAACTAAAATTCAAAACCACTCGGTTTTTATGATGTGGTACAAAATTGTTACATACCCCCCCCCATCACAAATTGTATTGTTGCTCCCTACACTTTTTTTATAACTTAAATATGAAGCGAATTATTTGTGTATTGATGTTTTCAGTCTTTTTTAAATTCACTCATTTAACTGAGGGATTTTCACTTTGAACAAAGTCAACAATCATCCCATGTGCAGCTTACATTTCAGTTCTAGTTAGGGTAAGAGACAAATAGGGAAGACAAGGTGAGTTCTTAAGCATATTATTCCAGCACGAGGAAAACGGGCTTAGTTTAAACAGCCCTTGGAGGATTCTGTTCCAAACTGCCTTCGGCTTTGCAACTTTTTTTTGGTACGCCACTCAAGAAATTCGTCCAAATAATTATGCGACCCCACATAAAATGCAATAAAACGTATTCCCATCGAATGTTTACATAAGTGTCAACACTCAAACGCTCAATATAGCGGAAAGTAATTAAACAAATTTACATAATTTTGTGGCATATTAGAAGACAGCACGTTACAAGAAAAACTTAAAGCCTATATAAAAAACATATATAATTAAAATTTGGCTCATCTTTCGAAAACGTATAATGTGAAGCAACTATTTTAATTTTCCCTTCTAACTACTACTGATTGTCTGTTAGGTACGAAATAAAAAACTGAATTGTGACATTATTTGGCCATTAAGAGGGTTAGATTAGAAATTATGATACATCGATTCTGAATATTCAGTTTCCGACAGCCAATTTTACCAAATAAAGTGAATGATTAAAAGCTGTTTAAGTGAAAATTGAATAAATTTTTAATTATTTATTTGATGAGTCCCGTTACTTAAGGCGATTTATTAACTTAACAAACACTCCAACATGAACAATTAATTTAGAGCATTGAAAAAAAATCGACAACTACTGAAAAAAAAACCTTATAGCAAAACTCTAAGGTCTCTAGAAGTGAGTTCCACTTTTGAGAAAACTGATATTCTGAAACAGAGAGACTAATTAAACGTGTTTAGAAAGATGATGGATTTTTCTTATAAAAATTGTTAATTATTATGATTAAAGTAATTCGCTGAGAAGAAAGAAAAGAGATATGGCAAATAAGAGCTGAAAACCAGATAACGTTTATAAAGAAATGGATTATTTGCAGTTGACGCCAAAATATATATCTTATTCAGCAAAAAACAAATAAAGCCCAACATTATTTGATATTGAACTGGAAACAATGTGATCAAGAAAGATAAAAAATCTGATATGAACACTGCATGACTTCCTGATGCTCTTATTAAATTAATAAGTTGCATCTTATTAAATTAATAAGTTGCAAAATTTGTTGCTTCACTGTATTTAAAAGTATTTAATTTGAATGTAATATACGATATCTTCGAACCAATGCATTGGATCAAGAAATCTGATAGAATATAAGTAATTGATTTTTTTTAAATAAATAAAAAATGGCCCTATATAAATCTCCTTGTACTCCAATAGTTCCCGAGAAATTTGTAATTTTTCTGTGCCCCCTTCACTTTCCTTAGTCAATTTTAAAGGAAAAGATGACTTTTCAAGAACCTTTATTTTGACTTGAAGGAGTAGCTTTGCACTTACTTCGCTGACTCGAGACCTCGCTGCCTTCCTCATGTCGCTTACTTCGGCAACCATCAATATATCATGGACCACGCAGTTTAGGTTTTCTCTTAATCTTAGGGCTAGGTATAGGTCTGTTAGAAAACCACCAGTTTCAGTTGATAATTTCCATCCAAGACCAAAAAGCGCAAATGTTGATGTAATTAATCTTACTTAGTGAGACCACTTTCCCAATCTCGCCTTTACAACCGGCCTTCTCAGAGCCCGTAAAATAAATTCAATATTTGGAAGGAAATTCAGTAGTAGAACAACACTAGCAATTTTAGACTTCAGTGATACAAAGTTGGCTGATGAACTTGAATATTGTGTGGGAGGTCAAAAAAACTAATAACTATAAATAGCTATTTCTCTATGTATAGGTTCGAAAAGTTGTATAAGACGATAAACCTACGATAAACGAAAACGGTTCATAGGACAAACTTTATGTATTTGTGATAGAAACAGAGACATAACACATTAGTATATTCCAAGTTCCATGCATGAGTTGCAATAATAATTCATATATAGAACATTTAACGAATGTTGTTCTTGCCATGGCATCAAAATATAAAGTTATTGGGGCCCTAGACTTAGGTCCCGCCCTGTGACCTACAATAACAGAGAATTCTTTAAAGAAAAAGTTCAGATTTGAAATGTATAGTATTAATGAAACGCCACCCGAAATGCTCAAAGCAATCCTTTCTACCAATAGAAGCTGTCATTAAAAAGACCATTAAGCTTTGCAGAGACTGCATTCGTAGATTATGAAGAAGTTTTAAGAAAAAAAGCATAATTATAATTGGTACATTAATTTGTAATAAGCTAACAAGTAGTATCCTAAAAAACATTATAATCATTCAGAATCCCTTATGAATATGTTTATTTTAACTACATATTTTTATTTGCAGTGACATAACCAGACATCATTTTGTAGGGGCCTTCAAAAGAGGGTCAGATGAAAACTCCTTTGGTGGACATTTATAACTAGATGGTAAAGGTTTTAGCTCTGTCTGAGCAAAGTTTTTTACTACTTTCTTTGAGATTTTTTTAAATTCAAGACCTTATAATTAAATTTTATATTTCAAATATAGAGCAGGACCATCCTGATGCTCACTCGCTGGCTACCCTTGGTCTTATGATTAGGGGAAGAGCTATACTACTATACCATTTTTCGTGATTTGATATATTTTTCGGTATACATGTTTTATCACGCTTGGCATGAATGAAATAAAAAAAACAAAAACAACATAAGTGCGTTCACTAACCTACGTGAATGATATTATCAAATAAAAGGAAAATTGAATTTGGAAATTTCATATCTGTAATTGTCATCAGGCAAAATAGACTTTTGAATTGCTATTTAGTGTACAAATAAAGTGTAGGTTTAGTAATTTATTGACAACTTAAAAAAAAACCTTAAAGTTATAATAGGCAGCAAAATTTAAATCATTGAGTGGTACGAAAACTAAATAAATTTAACAATCATTTTATAAGAGAAGTGATATTTAGGTCTTTTTTGTTTGAATGTAACTGAATTTCAAAGTTGTATAAATATATTTATTAAATTTAAAAAAAAAAATCTCAAAAACTATAGAGTGATGACTTTAACAAATCTGATGAGGTGGTATACTTTCAGTATGGAGGAGTAATATTACAGTGCCAAAAAAATAAAAAAAATCAAGTTATGTGGCTTAAGAAGGCTAAATATCACCTTTCATCGATGTATTATTTTTCTTTGATTATTTTTAATTAAGGAACTGGAACTTGGCTCCAGTTGAATTGACGTCATAAAGTTCATGTTGGGTTTCTGTTTCCATAAGATTTAAAAACGAAATAACTTCATTGAAGAACCAGTCGATAGGTTCTACCAATAATGTAAGGAGGTTATACATGACATAAAATTCATAATCCCAAGAGATTGACATACATAATTTGCCACATTCACAATCCAGTTTTTTCTGAGAAGAGTCACCTTGTCCAATATATTGGTTGTAGCTGGTGAGGAGGTGAAGGGTGGAAAACATGACGAGTTCAATTTTCCCGAAGACTGAAGCCCATCCCAAGTAGATGACAAGATATGACTGCAGAAGTCTCCAAGTCGAGGTTCCGCCTTATCACCCCGCCCATTGATAACAGCTAACCAATGGGAAAGCAACATTTGCCCCACCTCCACTTGATTGGTCACAACAGGCCCGGGTGTCTGTCACGCCTGTAATTATACTAACTCATAGCCTCAAATCGATTAGCATTTTAAAGACTATGCATTATTACTCAGCTTTAAAGCGTGAGTAGCTGATTAAAAAATCTCTTAATTAGTAGGTGTAGCTTATTTCCAGGTGCAGCTTCTTGGAACTCAGGCCGGTCACAATATCCTGAGCTATTAATGGCTAAAACCGAGACAAGTTGGAAGTTCAAAAATCATTGAATAATTAAAATTTAAAAATCCTTACGTTAATTACAAATTAATGGTCTTTCATTTATTAGAATGTTTATAAGACCTCAACACGTACAAACCCTCCGGTGATTTTGTGTTATTCCATAAATTTGTAGAAAGGAGATCCAGATTGCCTAAACCGCTATTTATTATGTTCTTCACATAATATTTCAATGATTCGAGGAGCTTTCTAATATTTTAATGTAATATAATAAATCACCCTCTACTAAATGAAAATTAGTAATACTTTTATAAACAATTATGTCTTACTTTTCTAATTAAATGATAATAAAGTTCATTTAGTTAGTTTAAACGGTACTACAGTTATTTCAATAGATAAACAACAAATTTCATCTAATATCTATTGTCGACATAGGGTCAGAATTTATAAAAACACAATTTCTCCCTCATTCACTTTATTATAACTCTACGTGTTTCTCTTCAACACCTTTTCAGGAGTATTATACATTATCCACACTACAAAAATGGAGTCAGCCCATGGTCTACGATATGTATATATATATATATATATATATATATATATATATATATATATATATATATATATATACGAGGGGTGTACAGAAAGTTCTAAGCCTGATATATATATATGCAAATATATTTTCAACTTACATATTTTTATTTTTCAATATAGTCCCCCTCAACAGCAACGCACTTATTCCACCGCTTTTCCAACATCTGTAACCCGGTCAAAAAAAAATTGTTGTCAAAACCTTCCAAAACAACCTTGACAGCTGAGATCACCTCATCGTCTGACGAAAACACTCTCCCACGCAAATGTTTTTTCATATTAGGGAAGAGGTAAAAGTCTGAGGGGGCCAGATCTGGCGAGTAGGGTGGGTGCGGGAGCAGCTCAAAGCCCAAAGACTTGGCCGTCTCCATGGCAACTCTTGATTTGTGGGCACCTTGATCAGCAGCACACCTTTGGTGATCTTTCCTCGGAGTTTCTCTTTGATGGCCTCTCGCAATTTGACGAGAAGGTCTGCATAGTATTGCCCTGTTATTGTCATGCCATGCTGCAGAAAATCGACCAGCAAAAGTCCCTCTGAGTCCCAGAAAATCGTTGTCATGATTTTCCCTACAGACTTGGCCACTTTGAACTTTCTTGGTGGAGGGGAGTCTGTGTGTTTCCATTGCATCGACTCTGCTTTTGTTTCTGGGTCAAAATGGGGTACCCATGTTTCATCTTGTGTGACTAGACGATCCATGAAGTGTGGGTCTTCGTTAATCTTTCTAGAAGAGTCGTCGAGACTCTAACCCTTTCCATTTTCTGAGAAGGAGAAAGCATTCTTGGCACCCAACGAGCAGAAACCTTGTTCAGTCTCAAATGCTGGTGCAAAATCGTTTCCACCGAAGTAGCGCTAATGCCCACCTTTGCTGCTAAGTACCTGACTGTAAGACGACAATCCGCCATCACCAAATTTTCAACTTTGGATATGGTGTCTTCAGTAACTGATGTTGAAGGCCGCCCAGATCGGTCATCATCTTCAAGGTTTTCTCGGCCACCTTTGAAGAGTGCGGCCCACTTTTTGACGGTGGCATACGATGGGGCAGAGTCCTTCAAAGTTGCAGACATGTCTTCAAAAATTTCCTTCGGCCTCATCCCCTTTTTTACGAAATATTTTATCACTGCACGATGCTCAAAATTAGACATTTTTAAATCGACCTGTAACTCACAACAGTCTGAAAGAAACTGACCAGAATTGAAAGGAGGAATTAGGAAGATAATAACTTAATATAGATAAACAATGACCTTTAACACCACTCAGCTTATCTGTTTGATATAAAAGGTATCATAAGTACACCAGGCTTAGAACTTTCTGTACACCCCACGTATATATTATATGCCGCTGCAGAAATCCTGGAAAGTTTACCGGCCGCTTGCAGGAATAATTATGAGGACATTATGGCGACCTTACAGCGCAAGTTTGGCGGTGAGCATAAGCGAGAACTGTACAGGATGGAGTTACGGGGCAGAGTGCAAAAACCGAATGAGACGCTCCAAGATTTTGCCATGGAAATAGAACGTCTGGTCCAACAGACTTACCCAGGTGAAAATCATCCGTTCCTAGAGCAGTTCAAGATTGAAGCATTTGTTAATGGTATACGAGACCCAGATGTTAAATTTGCGGTGTGTGCTATGCAAAAATCATCCTTTGCTGAAACCATCTCTTATGCGTTAGCCCAGGAGACCGCTAAAGTAATTTCAAAACCACAAGTCTACAAGGTGCGACGTCTTGAGGCTGATATTCAAAATGACGCCCAAATGTCAAGGAGTGACATAGAGGAATTAGTCAAGCGAATAATGGAGGAGCAAAGGAACAGATTACGCTCAAAGTGCTTCAACTGATTCTGAGATATTTAGTCGCATAACAGCAGCTGGGCTGAAGTTAAGCATAAAGAAATGTGCTCTGTTTCAGAAGGTCAAATACTTGGGGCATCGGGTAACAACAGAGGGGATCTCCACTGACGAGGACAAAATACGGGCAGTAAAGGACTGGCTTCAACCACGAAATCTTCACGAGCTGCGTAGCTTCCTGGGGCTTTGCACATACTACAGGAGATTCGTGCCAAACTTCGCTCAGGTAGCTGCCAGCTTGCACGAGCTAACCAAAAAGTCGCGACCATACCACTGGAGTGAGGCAGCGGAAGATGCGTTCCAGAGGCTCAAGGAACTCTTGTGCACAGCACCTGTCCTTGCCTATCCAATCGCTGGACAGAAGTTCATAATTGATACGGACGCCAGTGGCTATGGAATAGGAGGAGTACTTTCTCAAGTAGTTGATGGGGCAGAAAGAGTCATTGGCTACTACAGCAGGGTACTCTCGAAGCCCGAAAGAAATTATTGTGTTACCCGACGGGAGCTTCTGGCAGTGTTGGAGTGCGTCAAGCATTACCACAAATACTTGTATGGTCAACACTTCACCTTAAGAACAGACCACTCCGCACTACGTTGGCTGCTGCAGTTCAAGAACCCAGAAGGTCAGCTTGCACGATGGATTGAACGTCTGCAGAGCTATGACTTCAGCATTGAGCATCGAAAAGGGGGGAAACACAATAACGCTGATGCCCTTTCAAGACGGCCTTGCAACGTAGAATGCAAACATTGTACTAAAGCCGAGAAAGAGGAAAGCGTGATTGATGTGCGACTTACCCGTATTGGCTCAGACGAGGACTGGTCGAAGGCTCAGAAAGATGACCCGATTCTGGCGAAGATTATATCGGCTAAGGAATGCAACAGAAAACCGACCCGAAATGAAACATCAGCTGAAAGCCCATTGTCGAAATCATACTGGGTACAGTGGAATAGCCTAAAACTGGTAGAGGGCTGCTTATATCGATCTTGGGAGAGTACAGATGGCAAACCCACAACCGACCTAATTGTCGTGCCGACTTCCAAGATAAATGAGGTATTGAAGCAGTTCCATAATGGTCCCAGCGGCGGCCATCTGGGCATTACAAAAACCCTGGAAAAGATAAAGCAACGATTTTACTGGGTGGGATGTCAGCAATCTGTAACCGATTGGATAGCCAATTGCGAGCAGTGCATTGCAGCCAAGGGTCCAACGAGAAGAAGTCGTGGCAAACTTTGCTGTACAACGCAGGTGCCCCTTTCGAGCGGATAGCCATCGATGTTGCTGGTCCATTCCCTGTCAGTGAGGCTGGAAACCGTTATGTCCTAGTTGTAATGGACTATTTCAGCAAATGGCCCGAAGTGTATGCCATCCCAAACCAGGAGTCGAAAACGGTTGTAGATGCCTTTGTAAATAATTGGGTGTGCCGATACGGGGTTCCAATAGAACTCCATTCTGACCAGGGCCGAAATTTCGATCGGCCATATTCAAGGAAATGTGTGAATTGTATGGCATCAAAAAGACAAGAACGACACCGCTTCATCCACAATCTGATGGCATGGTCGAAAGATTTAATCGGACACTGGAGGAATATCTCAGAATAGTGGTTAGCACACACCAAAGGGATTGGGATGTGCACATACCAAAATTACTACTGGCTTACCGGTCGACCGTCCATGATTCCACCTCACGTACTTCGGCGAAAATCTTATTTGGAGCAGAATTAAGACTGCCAGCGGATTTGGAATTTGGAGCCAGACCTGGACCGTCCTGAGAAGACAATGGAAATACTCTTCAGGCACAGGAAGACCTGCATGAGCTCCATGAGTTTGTACGCAACCGTATTAAAATGACAGGTGATAAGATGAAAGCTCAAAGATCAAAGGTATGATCGAGCAGCGAATACGGAGGGATTCACTGAAGGGCAAATGGTTCTACTATTCAACCCACAACGAAAGAAAGGACTATCCCCTAAATTGCAAACGCACTGGGAGGGATCGTACAAGGTGATCAAGAGATTGAACGACGTTGTCTACCGGATACATAGATACCACAATCCGAGGTCTAAAATGAAAGTGGTACACCTAGAGCGACTAGCCAAGTATGGCAACGGCGATATTGAGCCTATTCGGGACAAAAAGGCTTAAGTGGGCGGCAGTGTTGCGAAAATTAAATACATGAATAATCCTTCAGAGAGAGAGAGAGAGAGTCGCGTATTTGGAAAGTGTGACGTAGATCATTGAAGCCGACAGAAAGTTCTAGCCCCTTATAAACTCGTCCAGCCTAGCGTCAAAAGAACCAGACAATTCCCCTTTGATGTATGCCGACAACCTATATAAGAACAGCGAGCCGCGATCGAGTCAGTTTTATTCTCACCTGTCTTGATGTTCACCTCAGTGCTACAGTGCGACTTAGTGCAGTGCGGTAAAGTGTTTTTATAAGAAGAACAGTGTTGTCCCGTGACTGTAAATAACAGTTTAGTGCCGTGTTTAAGACAGTGCAGTGCCGCGAAGTAAAGGACAGTGCAACGCCGCGAAGTAAAGGACAGTGCAGTGCCTTCTTGTGAATTTCAGTGACCGTGAGTGAATTGTTGGACTGAGTAATTTGAAGAACAGTGACGCTATCAGTGTATACTGTGAGTAGTAATTAAGAATAATTACCAAGTGTATTGTGCATTGTGAAATAAATTGTGCAGTGATAAAAACTGTGAAACTTGCGAGTATTAAATTTTGCAATCCAAAAAGAACTCTTATTAAAACGATTATTACTGGTTTTGGTAATAAAAACGTAACAATATATATATATATATATATATATATATATATATATATATATATATATACGTTCCCTTGCATTTTTACTTTAGTTGTATTCTTTTTTGTTGCTAGATTTTTACTCGGCCAAAATCACCGAAATTTAAGAGCATGGTAAGTGATGTTTTATTTTTCATATCTTCGACATTTTAAGAATGTTGCTTCAGTAACTTTTGTAAAAGTTGAGCCGACTTCACTATGCAAACATTATTGCAATTTAAACATTTAATTCGGTATATTATATTTCACAATTCTTAATTTTATGATTGTGCTCGTAACTAACGATATTCCTCATTTTACCTACTCTTAGCCCAAACTACATTACCTACATCTTTGAATTTTTCTTAATACCACCTGTGCGATCATTGGATTCTATCTAAATATTTCGAGAATATTTATTTTCTCGAAATACTGGCAAAAACTAAGATTTTTTTCACCAACTTATAAAACTTCTATTTTATAAATGCAATACACAATTAAGAAAATATGGTGAACAAGTGTATAACTGTACGAATTATTTAAAACTCCACTACTGTTAATTCAATAATTTCATTCATCGTTGAAACCTACATTTTTTTTTTTTCTATTAAAAATAATTTTATTTTACAAATAATTCATTCATTGTATTAAACAAAAAATTTTTGTTATGTATACATCAATCAACATATCTTGTACAAATAAACTACCTTTCTGTAGAGTTACTTCAGGAAAGAAATATGTATATACACACACACATATATATATATATATATATATATATATATATATATATATACATACACACACACTTTTATTATTCTAATTTAGAGGAATTGATAATTGATTAGGCAAGGTCTAAAAATTTACTCTTTAGCACTTGCCAGTAATAAGATATGTTTAAAAGTGGTGTCTATAGGGTTGTCAGCTAAGCAAAAGCAGCAGAGGGAAATATTGAAAACCCCGATAAAATATTAATTGCTGGCAATGGGGAATTTTAATGAGGTGTTTGCAACCGAGACAGGTAGCAATCAACACTCGACCGGCAGTCTCTCCTTTATCAGTTGTTGGCACCGTTTTGGATAATACTTTTTTTTAGTGATTTTTCCTTTACGAAAAACATTCGAAAAACCAGGTGCATAATTAAACAATGAACCCAGAGATTATTATGACGGTTCCGCAAGCAAACCTCTTTCAGGCCACGGGTTGTTAGAAAAGGAAACGACTATAGTAGTACGACTATAGTTGCTTAATAGTAAGTTGCAACCTCTATGTGATATATGACTTGAAGTGTGTTGTGCGAGAAGGATCAGTAGAAAATACTACTATTCTTTATTAACATTTGGCCACAGTTTGTTCCCTGCATTTCATTCAAGAAATAAATAAATGACATTTTTTGATGATAAATGAATTACCACTACGCATAATGTAATATCACAGGTAGTCGAAGGAGCTCATATATAAATATTAAATATAAATTAATGAGTCACATAGTATTAAAGCCGGTATTAATAAGCATATCCATAACGAATGGGAAATTAGTTACAAGTTGTCTGTGAGAGAAGAAATTCATTTCTTAGTTTTAGATAGAATCCAATGATCGCACAGGTGCTATTAAGAAAAATTCAAAGATGTAGGTAATGTAGTTTGGGCTAAGAGTAGGTAAAATGAGGAATATCGTTAGTTACGAGCACAATCATAAAATTAAGAATTGTGAAATATAATATACCGAATTAAATGTTTAAATTGCAATAATGTTTGCATAGTGAAGTCGGCTCAACTTTTACAAAAGTTACTGAAGCAACATTCTTAAAATGTCGACGATATGAAAAATAAAACATCACTTACCATGCTCTTAAAATTCGGCTAATCTTTCGATTTTTATAAGTTTTATAAGTTGCCAATATTTCGAGAATATTTATTTTCTCGAAATACTGGCAAAAACTAAGATTTTTTCACCATCATTGACCAAAACTCCAAGAAACAATAACAACGCCATATATAAATATAACCTGGTCGAAAACATCAACACAATTTTATATATATATATATATATATATATATATATATATATATATATGTGTATATATATACACGTCTCTGTAACCTCAGTAAAAAAGAATCTATTCCTTATAATTGGACCCTACAATTGAAGAAGTATCTTGCAGTGATTGGACAACAACACCTTTGGCTAGAGCGCGATTACGGGCAAATTCAAAAAAAGAAGGAATTTCTAATCTCATCTTTCCGAAACCATCTGTTTTCTTTGGGCATTGAAAGCATCATTAAATCAAAATATAACTCTATTTATAGACATCTGAGTTGTTTGAATTTTGGAGAAGAATATATCCTGTGGACACAGCATATTAACAAGAAAAGACCCCCCCAGTTAGAATGGCTGGTGACAAGCAAAATAGAATTTTTTATAATGGGAAATGTTTTAATTTCGCTGTTGACAAACCTTGCCCCCTTTAAAATTCAGGACAAGACTGTTTCTCTCATTTTTTCCTTGAATGCCAAATTTATAATTACTTTAGAACATATTTTATTCAAAAATATTTGTTTAATTCTATAGATATTGTAACATTATTTACTATATATTCGTAGAGAAGACCAATTACATAATATATTCTTATACATAGGTAGTTAATTGTTTAAAAATTAGAAAATGTATTATTTAGTTTGTATTAAAATATAAGTAAATATATTCCATTGTCTAAAATATTTAAATTATTTTGGTTTCGCTTCGTTCTAATTTTTGTTTCTAAGTTGGATACTGTAAGATTATTTAATTCCAATGTTGTCTTTCTTTATTTTTGTTTATTGGTCTTTTATTTTATCCTTATTATTTTTGTAGAACAATTAATTTTACTTTATTCATTTATTTCTTATTTTATTGCTACTATTTCTGTATTATTTCTAATGTGTTTTGTTTGTTTCCCAAGTAATAGGATCATATTTTGTAATGCATTATGTAACCGACACCCCATCAGTATGGGTTTATCCTGTAAACTGATGTATTATAAATATATATATATATATATATATATATATATATATATATATTCTAAATTATTTATTCCAGACATAAAAGAGTATTTAGGACAAAAATTAACATCAACAGACTATTACTGACACAATTATCAACAGGGCTCGGAACATACTCTTATTTTAATCGTTTTGGCCTAGCAGATCAATCAGACCCTTGCTCTTTGTTTTTGACTACTAGAGGGCTAATGAAGAGAATTTAAAACGGAAGTAAAACGCTGAAAAGACAATTGGCCTGTTGAGGAAAAACTTCTATTTTATAAATGCAATACACAATTAAGAAAATATGGTAAACAAGTGTATAACTGTAAGAATTATTTAAAACTCCACTACTGTTAATTCAATAATTTCATTCATAGTTGAAACATTCATTTCTTTTTTTTTTCTATTGAAAATAATTTTATTTTAAAAATAATTCATTTGTAAATATTTCGAGAATATTTATTTTCTCTTCTTCTGGGCTGTAAAAATACAGTTACTACTTTATATATATAAAATTGTAACCTCTGTCTGTACATTGATTTTTATCTCGAAATTTCACATCTTTTCGTTTCAAATGTCATAGACACCATAACTGCATTTTAGCAGATTTCCCTTAAGGGAAATCAGCTATTGGGGTCGTACTCATGACGATAATTTTGAATAATTTCCTCAAATGTTCATCGATTCTACCCAGGAGATGACGAAAATGAAGCCCGTTCAAAACTATATATATTTGTCTGTTAACGCTTTAGTGGTCGCAATTTTGCTTCGATCGTTACCAAACTCGGAATTTAATCGTTTTATGTAAAAAGGAAGATCAAGTTCGTTAATGGCTGAAATCGGACCAGTGGGAGGGGGGGTTTAGAGGGGGGATTTTTGAAAATTCAAAATATCTCCGTTATTATGCGTCGGATCGAAAAATTGTTTAGAACCAATCTTATTGCTAATTAAAGTTACTATTATTATTGTTCTATACATTTATTCTGTATCTTGAATATTAACCGAGATATTTGCATTTTTATTCTGAGTGTGATCGCCAGGAGTGGCTATGATTGGACTTTCCGCCGAGAGCTCTGCGGAGTAGCGGCCGTTTCCATAACTATTCGTCCCTCGTGAATAGGTTTAGAGAGGTTAGGTTAACTGTTTTTTTGGGGCGAGAAACTACTGGGTTATTACGCCCTAAATAATGTTTTAGGTTTAGAGGTTACTTACTACTACAGTTGTTATTAGGCAGATTTCTCTATTGTAAAACTTCACGTGGGAAATCTGCTTAGTTTACGCAGCCCCTGCGTGACGGACTTTTGTTTCTTTGGTGTGTGTTTGTTTGTTACCTTTTCACGCATAAACGGCTGAACTTGGTATGTACGTTACTACTTACCCAACTTAGACTTTAGGCTATATTAATATCCTCTGAGACGAGCAGGAGTTGGGGTTATAAGGAAAGCCTGAAATTAAAAATAGCGATATTTCGTTTCTTATTGGTTTTTTAGCAAATATGCACTAAACAAAAGTTGTTTATTTTGTTATTTAGAGTAACTTATGTTATATACACTTTCGTCGTATACCGAAGTGTAAATGCGTGACATTATAGCGGGAGTCAACAATATTATTTGGCACAAAAGACTTAACCGAACTAAATAAAACTCGGTATGCGTATTAGCACTGACGCCTTAATCATCATAAGCCATATCAATTTTTCTAGGGATGGGCAGGAGTGGGGGTTGTAAGGAAGGCATGAAATAAAAAATAGCGATATTTAGTTTCCCATTGGCTTTTCGGCATATATGCCCATAACAAAAGTTTATTTTGTTATTTAGAATAACTTTTGTTATATGCTCTTACTAAATGGAAGTGTAAATGAGTTATACGCTTAAAACTATAACGGGAATCAACAATTTTATTTGGTACCAAAGACTCAACCGAACTAAATAAAACTCCGTAAATATGTACATGACAAAAGTTGTTTATTTTGTTATTTAGAGTAAATTTTGTTAAGTTCACTTTTGTCGTATACCAAGTAAAACGAGATGTATGAAAACTAAAAAGGTAGCCAACAATTGTATTTGGCACTAACGATTGAAAGGAACTTAACAAAACTCGGCATGTGAATTAGCATTAATTCTTAAACTATTTTATAAGCTATATTAAATTTTTTAGGTTCAAACTGGAGGGGAAGGGAGGGGGGTTATAAGAGAAGCCTAAAATAAAAAGTCACTGTTGGTCTTTGTAAGGTATTAAGGGAAAGGAAGTTTAATTCAAACATAGTTTGGCGGACAGTATACTTTCTATGATTATGAATTATATATATAAAAAAAACTACATGCATGTGAAATATAAAAATATTGTAGACAGTGAAGCCTTACATAACAAATAATTTTATTATTAACAAATCCACGGCAACGACGGTTATACTTCGGGAAATGTTAAAATATTGTTGAAAGTAAAGGCTTGCCAAAAAAAAAAAAAAAAAACAATATCATCATTAAACCTCAAATGAATTCCCGAGCGAAGCTGGGTATCTTAGCTAGTATATATATATATATATATATATATATATATATATATATATATATATATATATAAATAAACTAGAGTGTAAAAGGTGGTTTTTGTGTTATTTTTACTTACCAAGACTAATACTTAAAAACTATTGTAGGGGCTCAGGTTGGCCGTGCGAGTTAAGGAGTTGGTCTTAATCTCGCGTGGTAGACCTAGGATGGCGGGTTCGATCCCCGCCCTGGGCAGTAGAAATTTATTTAGTGACGGACTCATTAAATAAACTCCTTAAGCCCACCATAGCTAGAAAAGGATGGTAACCTGTAGATAACCCGTCCCGATTAGCCATAGTTGCATAAAGTGGACGTAAATAATAATAAACATAAAAACTATTGCAGATAATGTATTGCACTTCTGATTACATTAGGAATACTGGTTATATAACCGACCAGGGAAGGTTATATAACCAGTATTCCTAATCTTGTAAAAATAAAGAAATTCCAATAGTGCCAACATTTAACAGGGAATAAGTTAACACATTTAACTGTGTTAGCCTCCGTCCAACTTCCCTTTCCGCTTGAGGGTTGGGTTATGAGCATTGCTTTACTTAAATTAATCCCAATTAGACAAAGTAGCATTAAGTGAATGTAAACAAATTTCTACTTAAATTCATTATTCAAAAACATCAAAGAATTGGAATTTTTAAATAATTAATTTACCTGGTAGAAATAAATAAGAATGGTAGCCTAAAAATAATTGAATTTATATTCAAAATGCTAGGTGAGGAGGAAGCCTTCCATTCAACAAGAATAATACTTTAAACAATCAAATCGAGTTTAAACGCATAATACCCTTTAATGGGTAGTGTGGAATTTGTAAAATTAATAGAATATATTTTAAACAGATTTTAAACGCAGCTAACGTTTCTCCAGGATCAGCTGTAATGAGCATGTTACACGTGAAGTCATTGAGCACTTGAATAATTCCTAGGTCTCCAGCTGACATAAATGCTAGCAAATGGGGGACCAAAGTATTTCTTGATCCCTTGAGTGGAATACCAGGAATTATAAACAACTAAATAAATGTTTAATGGGATTTCAATTGGGAGAGGGAAGATGAGCTGGAATAGGGCTATTAAAGGTTACAATGAGCACACCTGGTAATAAAGAGTGCAATGGGTGTGTTTATTTATAGTTTAAGGGTAGTTCGTGGCGAGAGCTTCCCCATTTTTCTTAGAAAACATAGGAAATGTGTCGGAAGCGGTGAATCACCTGGTGTACAGCGGGCCGGTGTTCTCACCCCTAATTGGTAACCATTAAACGGTGGTTCCGACGATATAATTGTGGCAACGCAGTTATTTTGGCAATTAATATACATATTCGGTCTTCTACCCTTACGGAATAAATAATTTAATAAATAACTAGATTTTGGAAGTATGGTAAGCCGCAGACGAGAATGATGAGCAGAGGGGAAGGCATCTTTTTTTTTTTCCTTTTTCCACCTCTGCCACCGCTGCACCTAAGCGTAAAAGTGCAATATTTGGGAGATTTAGTTTAAGTTCGAAAAGGCCTAGGGGAGCCCGCAGCTGCGACTCCTTTGCCTCTGTTCAAAGAGGTGGCAGAACGAGCCTAACTAACTAGCTACACACCTAAAGCCTAAATACTAACCTAAACTCACATAAACAATATATATATACATATAATTTACAAAGCTCTCTGGCATCTCTCTAGCCTTCTAGATATTTCACAGATCTCAAATGATTCCAAATATTACCTATTTATTTTTTTATTTTCTTTTGATTTATTGCTTACAAGGATTTTCCTTATAGCAATGAGTAAGCCTTATATAATGAGGTTAGTTTTTCTATGATAGTAGCTTATATATTATATATATATATATATATATATATATATATATATATATATATATATATACATATTTTTACAAACTAAAATTGAGTATAACTGACTAGAATTGACATTAACATTTCTAGAAAAATCTAAACTAATAAGAGTCATTATGTTTTATTATCTTACCTAATATTAAAATATTATATTTTCATCACAATTGTTTCATTAAACTTATCATTATCTTGGTTCCTGATCTTACTAATATATAGGTATAACTGTACTAAAAAAAACAAACAAAAAAACAATTAGAGAAGAAATAAAAAGCCCGGTACGCAGGGGCTGCGTAAACTAAGCAGATTTCCCATGTGAAGTTTAGCAATAGAGAAATCTGCATACTGGTAACACAACACCACCATAAGTAAATACAAACGGTAATGAGAAATCTTTCAGTTAAGTTTAATGAACTCCCACTTGAAACGGCTTCTGAAACGTAAGAATAATTTATATTTTAATAACTCAAATTTTAGGAGTCCAAGAACTAAAGAAGAGGGGGGGGGCGGATGAACAGACCGTATTTGCATAAATCTCACAAAGTAACGAAGGTAAGGTAAGGTTAAAAACGACCGGTAAGGTTAGAAGAAGCTTCCAACTGAGCCAAGTAGTGACGGAAATGGTCGACCTAATCCGAACTATACCCGACCACAGACTTCCTAAAAATACAAATATCTCGGTTAATATTCAAGATAGAGAATAAGTGTATATAACAATATTTATAGTAAATTTAATTTGCAATAAGATTGGTTCTATACAATTTTTCGATCCGATGCATAATAACGAAGATATTTCGAATTTTCGAAAATCACCCCTCTAAACCCCCCCTCCCTCTAGTACGATTTCAGTCATTAACGAACTTGATCTGTCTTTTTACATAAAACGGTTAAATATCGAGTTTCGTAACGATCAAACAAAAATTGCGACCGCAATTTTTTCCGAACGGACCTCATTTTCGTCATCTCCTGGGTAGGATCGATGGACATTTGAAGAAATTTTTCGAAACTCGCGTCATGAGTACGACCTCAATAGCTTATTTCCCTTAAGGGAAATCTGCTAATAAAATTTGACAATGTTAACTCAGATAAGATTCACGAAGTTTGAAACTATTTTTTTAATATTTAAAAATGCTAATGTATACTTCTCTAGTTGCATTATTTATAACATTATGAAGTTGTGAATTATCAGCTGGCTGTTTGATGAATGGTAAATACTGTTCTCTGAAAGGGGAATATATATGGCAATGAAGCATTATATGAAAAATGTCCTCACTCATATTTAAATTACACAGTGTGCAAATTTCTTTTGGTTTAATATTATAGTATAGTTAATATTACCTATTAACGTCCAAACCATGCAACGAAGGCTAGTCCGGGCGAGTCATTTACAGATTACCACCATTTTTTAGCCAGGGTGGGACTATGAATTTCGCAAAATAAATTCATTTTTTCCAACTTAGGAATCGTTTCCACGACTCTAGGTTTACTAAACCCTGTAAAGCAGACGACTAAACTCCGCTAGCTCAGCTGAGCCCAAGTGATTAAAGATAACTGAATGAATAGATATTTCTTTTATATTCAAATGTGGCCAAAATGTAGAATATATTACATTTTCAGGCTGAGATAAAACACATATGTTGTATTTCAACATATCACCTCTCACAGGGGCATCCGACTCAACTACAAAAGTCTAACATTCAAAGTACATTTCGAATCAAGGAGATTTCCCGCGTAACCACCAAGTCAAATTATACTATTTTTCATCCTTGGAACTTCATAAAAATCAGAAATCTTATTAAGATGTACAACTTGAAAATACTCGTATATTATCCCAACTATTCTATTTAGAGGAAAATGTACTACAAAAAATTGTATTTCATTACTATAAGTTATTTTTATGGAGGAGTTGACGCTAATTCACCTACCGAGTTTTGTTCATATCGGTTCAATCTTTTGTTCCCCATAAAATTGTTGACTCCCGCTACAGTTATTACCGTATATCTTGTTCATACTTCGCTATACGACAAATGTGTATATAGCAAAAGTCATTCACGTCATCTCCTAGGGAGGATCGATGGACATTTGGAGGAAAATTTTCAAAAACCACGTCATGAGTACATCCTAAAGAGCTGATTTCCCTTAAGAGTAATCTACTAAAACGATGGATTTGAATTCGAGTAGACAGACCCCAACGACTTTAGTGCCTGCATTGAGTGTGTGGCTATGTCGAAGAAGCACCAACAGTTCTCTAGGCAGGTTAGTCGAGTCAATTCAAAATGAACTTCTTTTTATATAAATAATAAAAAATTGAGAATAAAATAAAAACTCATATTTTTAGCAGATTTCCCTTAAGATAGCAGATTGATTAAGGTCGTACTCATGACGCGATTTTCGGAAAATTTTTTCAAATGCCTATCGATCCTACCCAGGAGATAACGAAAATGAGGTCCGTTCAAAAGTATATATATTTGTCTGCAATAAGATTGGTTCTATACAATTTTTCGATTTGATGCATAATAACGAAGATATTTCGAATTTTCAAAAATACCCCCTCTAAATCCCCCCCTCCCACGGGTCCAATTTTAGCCATTAACGAACTTGATCTGTCTTTTCGTGTAAAACGTATAAATATCGAGTTTGGTAACGATCAACGAACGGACCTCATTTTCGTCATCTCCTGGGTAGGATCGATGGACATTTGAAGAAATTTTTCGAAACTCGCGTCATGAGTACGACCTCAATATCTGATTTCCCTTAAGGGAAATCTGCTAATAAAATGTGACAATGTTAACTCAGATAAGATTCACGAAGTTTGAAACTAATTCGTAAATATTTAAAAATGCTAATATATACTTCTCTAGTTGCACTATTTAGAATATAATGAAGTTGTGAATTATCAAATGAGCAAATTAAATTTACTATAACCATTGTTATGTACATATATTCCCTGTCTTGAATAATAACCGAGATACTTGCATTTTTATTAAGTGTGTGCCGATAACGGACGAGATGAGAAGGGCGAAGGTCGGTTCTGTTCGTTTCCACCGAAAGCTAGTTCGGCCGTTTCCGTAAATGTTCGGCTATCGTATGGGGATTTCTTTATTGTATAACTTCAAGTGGGAAATCTGCTTAGTTAAACAGCCTTGTTTTAATAAAAAAGTATATTACAAACTTGCTACAATAATACAAGTGTAAATACACAGCTATGCGCTTCAGCAAGGACCCAATTTTAATACCTATGTACAAAAAATCGATATTGAATTTAAATCAGCATTTAATAAATTCAGTGAGTTTTTTAAAAGTTTGAAAACGCAGAGATGAATCCATCTGTGAGGCTTCGGTGCGTCATAAAGTTGTGGCCATAGGGCTCACTACCGACATAAAACTCTTACTATAGTTCATTATTTACCAAACGAGGTAAACTGATTTAAAACTCTTCTAAAACCTAACCTACAACGCATTGGTTAAATGAGAGCTAAAGGTGAAATGTTTGACCACGGAACTAATATTTCATCAAGGTATTAGGCAGGAGACCAAAATATAATATTATTTATCTTCTAATTTCGCAACTTTATATCAATCAGGTGTCTCATCAGAGGCTTTATTGTTTATAAGATCACTTACTCACTAACTAATGGTCCCGATTTATCACACAGACTGATTATTTGGAACTTAACAGACGATTCGGACAACTTTACGGACTGCTATAATAGAAGATCTCACTTGTCTACCGAAAACAAACTAACAATATACAAGCTACTACTAAAACCAATATGGACATACGCAATAGAAATGTGGGGTACAGCAAAGCCTTCGAACATCAGACTTACCAATCCAAAGTCCTGCGCACCATACATGCTCCATATTATGTTACAAAATACAACTCCATAAAGATCTTAATATCCAATTTGTAAAGGACCTAATTCCCTTAAGATTCAGAAAAAGTCCGTCACGCTTGGGCTGCGTTAACTAAGCAGATTTCCCACTTGCGTCCCGTATTTGCATTTATGACGTAAAAGTTCAATGAGAACAATATTTGTTATTTAGGCTTCAAATAAAGTGCTTCATAATATAACAGCATATTGTTGATATGACATAAGCAGGAGTGGGGGTTTACTGAAGGCCGAAAACAAAAAAACGCAAATATCTCGATTAATATTCAAGATAGAGAATAAATGTATAGAACAATATTTATAGTAAATTTAATTTGCAATAAGATTAATTCTGTACAATATTTTGATCCGACGAATAGTAACGGAGATATAACGAATTTTCGAAAATCCTCCCCTCTAAACCCCCTCCCCCCTCTCGCTGGTCCGATTTCAGCTGTTAACGAACTTGATCTTTCTTTTTACATAAAACGACTAAATATCGAGTTTGGTACCGATCAAACAAAAATTGCGACCGCTAGAGCGGTAACAGACAAATATATATACATATATATATATATATATATATATATATATATATATATATATATATATATATATATATATACAGTTTTGAACGGACCTCATTTTCGTCATCTACTAGGTAGGATCGATGGACATTTGAAGAAAAATTTCGAAAATTCCGTCATGAGTACAACCTCAATATCTGATTTCCCTTAGGGGAAATCTGCGAATACATGCAACGGCCTCGTGTGGTTCACCCATGGGCAAGCTTCCAAGTACCTTTGAGTACTGTCTCAGACTCTAGTTCTTAGTTTCTATGTTTCTTTCTAGGTAGAATATTAGGCTTCTAATGTTTACTTAATTTATAGCCTCCTTCTCGGTAAGTTGTTGGGCCATTATGCTATGTCGATTACGTCTTGTACAATTCTTTCTTGGTAGCGATCAACTTTTGCCAGCACTTTGACTTCATCAAAAAAGACGTGACGGTATGTCAAAAATGTTCTAATATAGCTGATTGTATAAAATAGTGCTTGATAACATTATTCATTTCCTTAGTACATATACGAAACATTTGAAAATTCTATTAATGTATTCTCGTGAAACACAAATAAATCCTATTTAGCATCCATAAGTCAGAAGTCGAAATATTTCAATTCAGAAATCATAATACCGTTTTAGATTGGCAAAATATATTATAAACACAAATTATTCTTTGCCTTTTTACGATTAAACCAATATTCATTATAATGACGAATGTATATTACGACTTCCTAGTTATTTCCTGGACATTTTCGAGCATTTCTGTTCCGACTCAATATATTCAAATGTTAAGACGCTTTGATAGTCTCACAAACTAAACTGTTTTTGACTTGTTGTATTATATTGCATTGAATTCATTTTAATTACATGTATCGATTTGGGAAGGAATGAACGATCCTTTTTGCTTGGGTAAGGAGGAGTCCTTAAGAAATGAAACTTCATACGTGTCACCCAAATCAAATAACTGAGTTATTGTGTCATATTTATATTTATTATGAGTAATTCAGACATATTAATAATGAAAAAAAAAATGAATGGTTTAATATTTAAGAGTAGCCTATAGATAAGAGACGTGATTTTCAGCAATGAGAGAAAGTGAAAGACAAACAGCGCGGGTGTAAAGGCATGACAGATAATTATAAAAGCATCTCCTTGGGGTGTGCCAGGCACACTGCCTCCCTGACACGAAACTCTATAATAGCAGCTAACAAGCCATTTATTCCCACCTCTAACAACGACTTGCTCCTCTTCCACGGGCATCCATCAAGACACCTGTCCACGTTTGAAGAACAGAACGACGTTTAAAGTCAAGGAAAGGAGGGGCACAAGTTTGAAAAAGTTGCAGAATGATTAGACCAAGTGTGGGCAACCACTGGCCCGTGGAAATATTTGATCCGGCCTGCGAGACATTTTGAAAAAGTCCGTCACGCAGGGGCTGCGTAAACTAAGCAGATTTCCCACGGGAAGTTTTACAATACAGAAATTTCACGAGAGCCGAACAGTTAGAAAACGGCCGAACTAGCTTTAGGCGGGAAACTCACTCTCGTCCATTACCCACCCACATTTAATAAAAATGCAAATATCTCGCTATAATCAAGATAGAGAATAAATTTATATAACAATATTTATAGTAAATTTAATTTGCAATATGATTGATTCTACGAGTATACACTTTTTCGATCCAACGTATAGTAACGGAAATATTTGGAAAATCCTCCCCTCTAAACCACCAATCCCACTGGTCCGATTTCATCCATGAACGAACTTAATCTGTCTTTTTACATAAAACGACTAAATATCAAGTTTGGTAACTCAGGTTGGCCAAGTAAGTTAAAGCGTTGCCTTTAAACTCGCATGTTAAACCTAGAGTAGCGAGTTCGATTCCCTTAACTGGCAGAAGGAATTTATTTAGTGACGGAATTCATTAAATAAAATCCTTAGTCCCACCCTGCCCAGAAAAGGGTGGTAACCTGTAAATAACTCGTCCCAATTAGCCTTGGTTGCAAAAATAATTTGTAATATAAGTAGGTAATAAATATTTTTTTAATAAATCAAAACATCGTACAAGGCGGACTGAGGATAATTTGGAAGCTGAACGTATTTGCAAACTAAAATTTGGCCCGCAACATGTCAAAGGTTGCCCATACCTGGATTAGACCATCCACATTATTCTTGAGGCACATCCACTAACTGCTATGCAACTTCATACCCATTGAACATGAAGAAATTCGCACCTAAATCAAGTGTAATTGCATTCAAAATGGGGATACTTATTTTTAAGGGGGTAATTTTATTTTTAATTTCTGAAAGGCTGAATTAATAATAATGGTATAATGAGAAACACTTAAAGCCCCCACCTCTGTAACATTAGATTCTCATTAATATTGTATTAATTTATAGTGATATGTATTGTATTTGTTAATTTATCTATTTTAAGAGTTAAGAATAATAGTGACTTTTTTTGGGGGGGGGGAGGAGGAGGAGGAGGAATCTTATACAGTTTTAGTATAAATTATATGAAAATAACATTTTCAAATTTTTATGACTATTTTGATATTATCAATTTCTGTTATTTTAACAAAGCATTGATGATCAAAGTATTCCCTTTGAAACCTAACTCTGAAATAAAGAGTTAAAACAAGTGGAGAAGTAGCCCCTGTTTCCAAAGAGATTGGAAATAAATAAAGAGAAGTCCGTCGCGCAGGGGCTGCGTAAACTAAGCAGATTTCCCTAGTGAAGTTTAACAATAGATAAATCCACATACTGGTAACACAACACCAAAAAGGAGAGGGTTGAGGGTAGGGCTAGTACTTTCGTATTTTTTATATTACCAAAAAGGGATATTTCCATAATATTACTATTTTTACATTAATATTAATGAAACAAGCATTAATATTAATGGAACAACTCAAAATTTATGTAACTTTTCGTTTATTTATTCTGTTAAAATAATTCTTTATCGATGAAATTTAAACATTAATTAAAAAAATAAAATAAAAAATCACTCAATGCTCTTCAGAGTTATTCATAAAAAAGTCCGCCACGCAGGTGCTGCGTAAACTAAGGGGCCTTCCCTCGTGAAGTTTAGTAATAGATAAATATACGTAGTGCTAACACTACACCGTGAATAAATACACACGGAACTAAGAAGTGTTTCATCCAATTTCAATAGCCTGCCGACAGGAAGCGTTAGGTTAGAAATGTAAACAACGTGACAAAAATGTGTCCGCCTCACACCGGAAAGAAAAACATTACTGAAATATATCAGAATATTACCAATTAATTTTATTGAGAACTATTTACTATATCTAGTACTGTAATTAATAATGAGTCAGAATAATTGTTATCTCAATCAATAAAATTTTAGAAGTCCAAAACTTTAAGATGGGGGGGGGGGAGTCACCAGTGCATATTTGCATGTATCTCGTATAATAAAGGTCTCTTGAATACAATTTTTGGTATTTAAACTTCCAATAATGTGATTTATTATGTATCAGAGTATTGTTTACGTAACATGAGTAGAAGTGGCGGTTTGGTGAAAACTGAAAAATGCAAATATCTCGGTTAATATTCAAGATAGAGAATAAATGTATATAACAATATTTATAGTAAATTTAATTTGTAATAAGATTGATTCTGTATAATATTTCGATCCGACGTATAGTAACGGAGATATTTCGAATTTTCGAAAATCCTCCCCTCTAAACCCCTCCTTTCACTTGTATGATTTTAGCCGTTAACGAACTTGATCTTTCTTTTTACATAAAACGCTTAAATATGAAGTTTGGTAAGGATTAAACAAAAATTGCGACCGCTAGAGCGGTAACAGACAAATATATAATATATACAAATATATATATATATATATATATATATATATATATATATAGATATATATATACAGTTTTGAACGGACCTCATTTTCGTCATCTACTAGGTAGGATCGATGGACATTTGAAGAAAAATGTCGAAAATTCCGTCATGAGTACAACCTCAATAGCTGATTTCCCTTAAGGGAAATCTGCTAAAATGACAATCTCATAAGTCCACATTTCTGATTCGTTAATTTTTTAAATAAAATTTAATAATATATATTACAATTCATATAAATAAAAAACATAAAGTATTAAATATATATATATATATATATATATAGTAAAAATGTTCACTGTGAAAATAAATAGATGAACAACATATTAAAATTTACCTATTTTCATATTTTATAATGGTTATTATTATTTACTGACTTCTACCTTTTGCTAATGTTTGGGAATTATATATTTATGAAAACATTCCGTCAAGAAGGGGCTGCGTTAACTAAGCAGATTTTCCTCTTGAATCTTAACAATAGATAAATCTACATACTGGTAACACAGACCACCGTGAATATTAAGTGAATAAATACAAACGGTAATAAGAAATCTTTCATTCAATTTTAATAACCTCCTGACGAGTTGCGTATGAAATGTAAACACACAGGTCTGTCAACCTCTCACTGGACAACACAAGTAAGTGAAATATATCAGAAAACAACATATTAATTTTATTGAAAACTATTTAGTTTATCTAGTAATTTAATTTATAATGAATCAGAATAATGTTTATCTCAATCTAAATCATAACCACTATGGGATATACTCGCATAGAATCCTGGCAATATTTTAAATTATTTCGGTTTACTTTTGAATTCGAAATGTCCTACCAAACCTTTTCAAGACGTTCAACCCAACTGCATATTAACAAATTTATTCAAATGATTAAGCCTTGTCACGCTTTCTACTAATAGGGAGGACCCTAATATCTATAACAACGAGAAGATTTTTAATGGCATTCAGTGATTTTTCCTTTCCATGTGAAAAGTGAGTGTAACTAACAACAAATATATTGAGATGAAGCACTCTATGTTAATGGTAGGATTTCGCGACGCCTATAGAATTGCATAGATGATAAGGATATATTTTAGTATGGAAAAGCTAACTTCAATGTGATTTGAATAATACCTTAATTGCACTTCGAAGTTAGAAAAATTATTCACAAATAATAAAATTTCGAGGAACAGTACCTAATGTCCAAATAAAACTTTTTATTAACTCTTATTTATTTCCCTTTTCGTGAGTTGGAGCAATAACAACTCGTATTCTCCGGTAATCATTTTATAAAAGAAATATCTTGATATAAGAAAAATACGGAGACCAACGTAAATTAGTGAGGGACCAACAAAAAAGAATTGGGGTTAAAGTATTATATTTCATAGATAAATAGATATAATAATGGGGCAAATGGAAGAAGGAAATTTGTGGGAGTCAGGCAGGAGAGGTTATGGGTGGTTATGATGGGATCAGCTGGCTGGGCTCGATAGTTCCCACGGATTATGGCTTCTGTCATTAGAGACCTTACACTAGAGCTCCTTCAGAGCTACTACCTACCAATAGTGGGGCGACTTCTTCAATCAATGGCAAAACTCTTAAGAACTACAGACAATTTTTAAATTGGTCGGGAGGGGGGAGTATGGGTTTTTAGCAGTTTTCCCTTAAAGGTCGTACTCATGACGTGAACTTCGACAAAGTTCTTCAAATGTGCATAAATCTTATCTGGGAGGTCACGAAAATGAGGTCCGTTAGAAATGATATATATATATATATATATATATATATATATATATATATATATATATATATATATATACATACACAGAGTGTCCTAACTTCCCGTGCCGCCCCCCCCCCTTAAAACCTCCAATAATTTAATACAAAGCTGAGACTTGGTGTGCCATAATTGGGACCCCTGAAGAATCCTTTGATTCCATATTCAGCCTCATAACCTTCTCCATTACTTCTGCAGCGTCCATGACTTTGGAATTTCCAATGGAATGCCCTACTTTTTATTGCGGATTCTTGTGGAAAATCAAATTCTAAAACGAGTTTATATCTGTGAATTTTCGGATTTGGCACATACATTAGCCGTAAAATGCACAAACCATTATTTCAGAACCGGCACATTCTATTAAAAAATGCTGCGCGATAAAAGTTCTAGTCAACAATATTATCTTTGAAACCAGCCTACGGGGAAAGGAATGGATCCTTAAATTAAAAAAAAAAATTGAAACGGAATAACGCAAAAGTATTAATCCAAAAAAATGTTCTTAGAATTAATTTATTTTAAACTAATTACGTAGTAATTATTTGGAAATGGAATACATTTTTCCACCTGCACAGATTTTAGATATAATTTTGAAGGGGAACATATATATATATATTTATATATATATATATATATATATATATATATATATATATATTTATATATATTGTTTCCTTAGCAAATTTGACTGAAGGGAAACCAGCTATGGAGGTTTTACTCATGACGTAATTTTCAAAAAAAGTCCATTTTATCGTTATATAAGCGTTTCATGTCAAATTAAAGATCAAGTTCGTTAACGATTGAAATCCTACTGAACTGAGTAGGAGAATTTCGCAAATTCATTATTATACGTTGGATCGAAACCTTCTATAAAAACAATCTTATTGGTACATTATTAAATATATTCTCTATTAGATATTTGCATTTTTAGTTTTCAGACTTCAGTAAACCACGACTCCTACTCATGTCATTTAGCAATTAGCTGTTATATAATGAACAACTTTAGTTAAAGCTTAAATACAAAATATTATTATCTACAGATCTTTTCTAGATGAGATACATACAAACACCTTGCGTTATGACGCCATGAACTCATATTTTACGTTCTTAAATTGAAAATGTTTATTTGATCTATTCCATTATCGAGAATTGACCGTTTAATTTAGTGCTTGAATTCATACTTGTTAATGGCGAAATCGGACCAGGATCAAAGGGGGGAGGGATTCGAAAATTCAAAATATGAAATGAGTCGTATAGAAAATGTTTAAAGAACCCATCTTTTTAATTACGTCATGAACACAACCTCAATAGCTGATTTCCTTTGAGGGAATGTTTAAGCACGTTAGAATACAAGAAAACAGAAAGTTTCTCCTCTTCATATTTTTCGTATCAACTTATGGGTAACTACCTTATTAAATTGGTGTTGAGTAGTTTCCAACAGTGTGTATATGTCTTTACATACTATATCTATTTCTATGTTTCTGTGTGTGTGCATATATAGTTGTATGTCATTTTCTAAGGAAACTATGCAATATAAATTCGGCGGCATAAATAAAAGAAATGGCTTTCCAAAAGGAGTGTATTAGAAGGCAACTGCCTTCCTTAATTAGGCCTTGTCTGAGAAAAGGTTTAAGAGACGATAGTTGGTGCTTTCGGCGAACATTTTTCTGAAAGCAGAGGAACTCATCCTGTTCGTTCTGGGACTAAAACAGTTTGTAAAGTAGTACAAAACGTCAGGTAGAATCTTCTCCTGAGTAAATGATACAGAAGATGTATTTATAAGAATTACGGAAACAATTTCCATAAGGAATGAAGAAACCTTTTCAGGTGTTTTTTCTTTATATATAATTCTACTGTACGTGTGTTTGTCACTCCTCCTAAACGACTGGACCAATTTGAATGAATATTTTGTATGCGTTTGGGTGACGAACTGGATGATTTAGATTCACAAATCTGCCCAGCAAGATCAGGAATCAGAGCAGGAGTGGGGTTGTAAGAGAGGTCTAAAATTAAAAATACCGATATTTCGTTTCCTATTGGGTTTCCGGCAAATATGCACAGAATAAAAGTTGCTTGTTTTGTTATTTAGAGTAACTTTTGTTATATTCACTTTTGCATATAGCAAAGTATAAACGAGATATACACTAAAAAATTAAAGTGAGAACCAACAATTTTATTGGACACTAACCATTGAACCAAACTTAACAAAACTATATGTAAATTAGCATTAATTCTGCCATGATTATAAGGTATATTAAACTTTTCAGGTTCGAACAGGACGGCGGTTATAAGGGAGGCCTGAATAAAAAATTCCCGATGTTTCATTTTCTGTTGGATTTTAGGCAAGCGTGCACATAACAAAAGTTGTTTTTTGTATTATTAAAGGTACTTAGCTTTTGTTTTAAACATATTATTAAATTTAATATCCTAATCGCTTGAAATAGCATGCAGGACGTCTGTCGGGTCAGCTTGTAAATATATATATAAAGCTTAAATATAAGTATACTATGCAGGCAGGTCCACATTAGTCAGAAAACAAGTTTTTCATAAACTACTACCTTTTCATTGGTTGCACCAGTTCAATCATCATTGGTTCATCAAGGAAATTAAGTAATTATTAATCTATTTAAAAGTAAAAACTTAAAATATGAAGCATTGATATTCATGGAGTAATAAGTCGTAATTTAAAAAAGTCTGCCATGAACTAAATAGGTTTTCCATGTGCAGGTATTTTGCATTTACCTCAAAAAGTAAAAGTTCAATGAGACCAATACTTGGTATTTAGGGTTAAAATAAAGTAGCTCATGATATAATAGCTTACTGAAAATATGACATGAGTAGGAGTGGGGGTTACATGAAGGGTGAAAACTAAAAAATCCAAATATCTCGTTTAATATTCACGACAGAGAAAATATGTATGTAGCATTTCTAGGCAATCACATTTGCAATAAGATTGGTTCTATACAATATTTCGATCCAACGTATAATAACGGAGATATTAGGATTTTTCGAAATTCCCTTCTCTAAACCCCCCTTCCCACTTGTCGGATTTCAGCCGTTAATGAACTTGATCTTCAATCTATATATATATATATATATATATATATATATATATATATATATAAAAAATTGTAACCTCTGTCTGTACATTGATTTTTTTCGCAAAATTTCACGATTACTTTTCGTTTCATATGTCATAGACACCATAACTGCATTTTTTTTTTTGCTTATGTGTTTCTTTGTTTGTTTGTTACCTTTTCACGCATAAACGGCTGAACCGAATTTTATGAAACTTGGTATGTATATTACTACTAGCCTAACTTAGACTTTAGGCTATATTAATATTCTCTAAGACAAACATGAGTGGGGGTTATAAGGGAGGCATGAAATTAAAAATAGCGATATTTCGTTTCCTATTGGTTTTTCAGCAAATATGCACATAACAAAAGTTGTTTATTTTGTTATTTAGAGTAACTTTTGTTATATATACTTTCGTCGTATTCCGAAGTACAAATGCGTTATACGCCAAAAATTATAGCGGGAGTCAACAATTTTATTTGGCACGAAAGACTCAACGGGACTAAATAAAACTCGGTATGTGTATTAGCACTAACACCTTCTTTATAATAAGCCATACCAAGATTTCTAGGGACGGGCAGGAGTGGTGGTTGTAGGAGAGGCCTGAATTTAAAAATAGCTGTATTTCGTTTTCAATTGGGTTTTCTTCAAATATGCACATGACAAAAGTAGTTTATTTTTCTATTTAAAGTAACTTTTGTTATATTCACTTTTGTCGTATAGAAAAGTATAAACGTGATATACTCTAAAATCTAAAGCGGGAGACAACAATTTTGTTGGGCACTAACGATTGAGCTTAACTAAGCAAAACTCGGTATGACAATTAGCATTAATTCTTCCATGATTATAAGCTATATTAAAAATTTTAGATCCAAACGGGAGCGGGGATTATAAGAGAGGCTGAAATGCGAGAAGTCTAATGCGGGTGCGGAAGATGACGGGAGCCTTACCAGTTAATTAAGTTTTCTTATTTCCCGTCTGGCATTGCTGGAAGTGATTTCCAGTGAGATTCACTATTACAAATATAATCTTACGTGCAAAACTTTGCCTAAACTATTTGAGCTCGGATTGGCTTTTGAAAGAAAATATGTTCATTATAGATGATATTTAATTGTGATAAATGCTACCCATGATTATGGTTTGAATTATTGAAAAACGATGAGTCATAATGTGTAGAAGGATAAATTAGGAACACATTTTCATTTATCCTTCAAAACTAAAATTTCTATTCTATTAATCTCCAAAAGTTACCCTTCAGGGTTGGTTATTTCGGAAAATAATTACGTCGTGGAGGGCAGTGTAATTGTACACATTGAAGTCTTACTATCAAAATACCATCATTAGTCAGTCAACAATAATTTCAATAATTTCCCGGGCATTGCCGGGTACCTTAGCTAGTTTTACATAAAATGCTTAGATATCGAGTGTGGTAACGATAAAACAATAACTGCTACCACTAGAGCTGGAACTCACAAATATATATATTGAATGGACCTCATTTTCATCATCTCCTAGGTAGGATGATGGACATTTGAAGAAAATTTCAAAAATCTCTTCATGAGTACGACCTCAATAGTTGATTTCCCTTAAGCGAAATCTGCTAAACACTAGAAAGAATATAGGGATTCATGACAATTAAAATAAGAACGGGTTATCGGACTATATTCTATGAAGCATTTTGTGTGCTATTAAAAATAATATCAAAATTTAAGTTTTTGCCAAACATACTAAAACAGAATATTCTTTACCAAATTACAAAGAGCTGTTGAAATATCCATCCAAAAGACAAAAAGAGAAATCTGTCGATAAATCAGATTGGACACACCCAGCAAAAATACCAATATTGCAACTAATGAAATAATTAAGAGAGCAAGAATAAAGATTTATACTTAGACAATGGTGCATAATACTTAAGCTGAAAAAATAGCGTCTGTACAAGCAACAGAGCATATCCTAAGCAATACGATGACAAATACTGCAGTTAAAATATTTACGGGCAATAAAATTACTCTATAAACCGTTATATTATTATTAGTTATAAATAACTAAAAACATGATTTCATAGTGGATTAAATTATATGTAACATGATGAAACTAAAGAGAAATATATGAAACTATACTTCCAATGGGTCAAAGCACATGAAGGCATAGAGGAGTATGAGGTGGCAGATACAACAGCCAATTATAAAAAAATTTCAGTAATTAACAACAAGATTCCTAGAACACATACGTAAATGTAAAAAAGATGGTAAATGAATCCACATTTCAGTTTATAGGAAACTTAAAACAATGACTAAAGTGTACTTCACAGACTGACTTCATGTCAAATCAAATATCACTCATGGTATTCTATATTCATATTTATTTAAATACCAACTCATTGATAATCCTTTTGACAATGCAATGAAACAAGGCATAAATCAAATGATTTATGCATCCACATTGCTCGCTGACTACAGACAAAAACTACAAAACACACTAAGTATTGGTCTCTGACAGCTCAGGAGCTATATTGAAACTTTTGTGCCAAATTAAAAAAAAAAAAATTGCTAAGTTGCATTAGAGGTCTACATATTGAAAAGAAAAACTAAAACAAATTCCTTTGCATTAAACTAATTATTACTTAAATAATCAATTTCATTTTGTTTTATAAGTATTTTAAATTTAAATGCTAAATAAATGTATGTAAAATACTTACAGAGCATAAGGGTTTAGGATTACAAATAAATGTCCTTTTAGCTAAGCAAAGCTTCTCTATAGACAATATTTTATCACTTACCGACTCAGTGTATTATATCTTTTGCCCATGTTATGTGCCAGCTGACTATAGCGAACTTATCAAATTTTTTTTAAGAATAAATGAAAATGAATTTCTCATCAACCCTTTTTTGCTGTTGAAAACACTGTGGACAAAATTAATCACAATCATGGAAAATATTCATCACTATTAAGTACCATAGCTGAGATACCAGGCTTTGTTAGGAAAAGTTTTAGACAAAACAATTAATGAGAATCTTACTCATTGCATGGCTTTTAGGTTGTACGTCACAGTTTCATGGAAAGTATTCGGAATCAATGAATAATTGTTTAGTTTGGAAGAATAAACGTAAAGTGATTTCGGATCAATCCCATTTCTGTTTTATAAATATCATGGGTCAATAAATCACAATCCAGGATACTCATTATTAAAACGCACATAAAATAAACTATGCATTAAATTTGCTTTAAAGTCTGAAAATTTGATGAAAAACTAAAAAGCTAACATGAAAAAAAGAAGAACAGTTGATAATTCATTGAATTAGACACTTTCATTCCTATATTCAATACATAAATGGTAAAAGATCATTGCATTACATCACATTAAAAAGTTTTATATAATCAAATTGATGTACATTGTAACTCAAATCTTAACAAAGTTGTTTTGATTTTTGGTTATTTTTCACTAATAATCTAATCTTCATTAGATAATAATAATAATCTCATCTAGCCTTAGTTGCAAAAAGTGAATGTTAATAATTAATTTAATTTTTTCATCTTTATAAAAGCCTTGTTTATGGAGTGTTCTATGGGAAAATTTAAGAAGGTATGACATTCCAGCATGTGGGAAATCTGGTCAGTTTATGTCCTGTACAACACATTTATTTTTTTTATTTATTTAATATCATCCCACAGTCAAGACACTTTTTTCTAGCATAGCACCAAAAGCTGCATGTGAATTAAACTGCTCTTCTTTAGTTCTTCTTTCAACTCACTTCATTTCAATAATATTGGAATAAGAAGGTTAATTATAACCTTTTTAAAAATTAGATTTAATTTATGATATTACATTACATTATTATCTTGCTAATCTCTACTCTGTTCGGATACCATGTTCCTATTATCATTATCTGATTTGAACCATTAACGAACTTTCCCTGGACGATATTCCAAGTTGGTTAATACTTATTATCATGAGTTTTTACTTTTCTCTATGTATTTTTTCTTAATTATGAGAATAATTTTAAACTTAGCACTGAAAGGAGCATGAAACGTTTTTCAAAACAAAAATAAAAATAATAATAGAAAAATGGGTGAAGTCAAAGGATCTCTTTCTTTGTTTTTTTTTATGCCTTAAAATGTACTTGATTAATCTTTATTAGGATAATGTGCATATAAATTAAGGCCCTTGATCATTAATAAATGTTCTATATATATATATATATGTGTGTATGTGTGTGTATTATGAGAAGAACCGGAATACCAGTTGGAATACCAGTTTTACCGTATGCAATATGTCACACATGCTCTGATAATGGTCTTTATCAGTTATTAATTCGTTGTAAAATATATGATTAAACAAGAGAGCAGACATGGAGTACGTAATAAGTGAAACTCTTTGACTTCTAAAAATAATTTAAAACAAATTACAGTTGAAAAAAATAATATATTTGCAACAATTACTGTGATATTAATTTATTATTCGATGTTATGAATTTTGAAAAACTAACCTGTGATTAGAGGGGAGAGGTCTCCTAGTAACTTGTTAGCAATTGCTTTCATGGCTTAAAGGGTGTCCAAGAATGGGTGGATAATCAGGATTTTGCACAAGTCTTTGATACCATATTTATTTGGCTAACAAATTAGTACAAAAAATAAAACCAATGAAACCCAATAACTGTCATTTGTCTGGTATTATATTTCCTGTAAAACGATCAGATATTTCAAATTTGAGTGAAGATAAAAGTGGAGGAGGCAGGAAAATGACAACTTCAGTCATCACTACCTCAACTAATTTTGAATTTAAAAATCCTAAACATGGCCTCTCAAGAGTAGCCAATGAACATTTACTGGGTCCACATACATATGTTGGAGTTTTCTAACCATTTATATAGAATATGGGTCATCGAAAAAAAGGCTTCTTCTCCTTTCCTATCCCCAAACATAGCTGTCCAATTGAAGCATAATAATATTTTTGAGAAAGGTCTTTTCAAAGTTTTAAAAATACAAATACACAAGAATTTACATAAACTAGTTACAAAGATATATAGATATTTGTTTGCCTCAAATGGCTAGACAGTGCCCATTCTATAAGGTCCTTTTCATTGATGTTCTCAAAAAATCATTGGTTTCATTAAAGATGACAATGGTTTCATACAGAAGATTATTTATTAACACCCACTTAATGATAATAGCATATTTACACAGGCTATCTACAGGTTACCATCCGTTTCTAGCTAAGGTGGGACAAGGATTATATTTAGAATAAATAGATATATATATTTCTTTAAAAATATAAACAGAAACATTTTCAGTTCAATAGTAGACAAACTAGATATTAGTACAATTATTTTAACAGTAAGAATTAATAACAACACTTATCAATAAATAATATAAATTTCTCTTTATCTTTATTATTAAATGTATCTTCATCTGGTGTAAATTGTTCCTTTAAACGATGAATTTCAAGTCGATCCTTGTTAACGACAAGTGCCTGAAAAAAATCATATACTGCTTTATTGCAATATCATAATTCAGGAGTTTTCAAATAAAATTTTCACATTCTTTCAGAAATCGAACTACTTCTTCTAATTTACCAAGAGCTTTAAGATGTAACCCTTAATGAAAAAGGCTACATAGAACTTCAAATCTTTATATTTGAATGGGAACTTCTTGTAGCCAATTTTTAGCATTATTAGCCAACTTTGAATATTTGCTAAAGAATATTAGAGTCAGCCCTTAAATAATATTTGAAGGACTGAAACAATTTCTTGAGCATATATAAAAATTATCTACAGTAAATTAACTCAAAATTCGATACTTACTATATATACATATTTTTTGTCACTGCTTATATCAAAATGAGTAGCTTTGAGCTTTTTCAAAGGCAAAGTTAGAAGAGGAGCTGATTCAGATTTACATAAGTCCCAAATATGTAAGCTGAAACAGGGGAAAATATCTTATAATTGATAATGATCAATATGACACCATATCAAAAAAGATATTTTTAAAATGTCAGTAACAGTTGTTTAAATATATTTCAAGTTCCAAATTACTGCCCTAACATAAAAATACTTCTTCTAATTTAAGAAAGGAAATCCAATCTGCCTCAACATGAAATTTCTCGAGTTTGCATGAAGGTTAAATTTTTCATTATACGTGTTCATAACTCAAAAATATTTATTGACAAAATCAACTGAAATATTCATTCTATTTGAAATTTGTGTCTGTTCCTGGCATCACATTTTTTTAAATGTTCCATATATACAATACACATTTTTATACCTAAAAAGAATTGCTTAAAATTGTATACATTATAACTCTCAAAACTGATCCTTGAAGGATTCTAAAATATCAAAAAGACATACAAACTAAATACAAATTAATGGCATCCAGACACCTGACTTAAACCCTAAAACATTTTACATTAGTAGATCAACCTTCAACTAACTAATTTTTGAAGTACCGACCAAACTTCCTTGAATTGAAGAGAATATTCCACTACTTCTACATTGAACTAAATTGAGCTCAGCCTAACTTCCTTAGTCTCCATAGATCGGAGGTCTCCATCCAGACCTAATCAACCCTTCTGTCATACAGAACTGGGAGACCCTTTTAATGGTCTAGCCCTCGTGACTGAGAAAGGTCCCTCTGTGTTAAGACTGACTTACCATTTTCTATTTGCTTGCCAACTAAAGCTGAGCAATTGGGAAACCCAGTTAGGACTGACTCCTGGAATGATATTGTTACGTTTATTACAAAATCAGTAATAAACGTTGTTTATTAGAGTTCTTTTGGATTGCAAAATTTAACACACACAAGCTTCAGAGTTTTTATCACTGCACAATTTATTTAACAATGCACAACACACTTGGTTAATTATTCTGTCACAGACTTATTGACTCACAGTATGCACTGAAAGCTTCACTTTTCTTGTTATTACACAGTCCAATACCTCATTCATGATCACTGAAGTTCACAAAAACACTGCACTGCACTGATCTTTGCAAAGATAACGGCACTGTCTTTTACTTAAACACGACACTATACTGTTCTTTTCATAAACAAGGCACAAGACTGTTTTTCCCATAAGACACTTTACCGCACTGCAACTAAAACGGACTGTTCACGAAAGCTGCACTGAACACACTGTTGATCACTTGAAGAGAGCTGAGAACAAACTAACTGACTCTGGGCGGGCCGGGGTTCCTTATATAGCTTGTCGGCCAAAATCAAAAGCGAAGGCCGAGACACGTCCTGAACAGGACTGGTATTGCGGAGAACGAGCTCAAACCTCTTGTCGGCTTCCTTGATCTCCTTCTACTTCCCAAATACGTGACTATCTCTGTTCAATCTTTCATGTATGTAGTTTGCGTTACAATATTAAATCCTTAATACAAGTTTGTTGGTCACAATGATCTTTGTTGCAATGAATTTTTTTTTCTTTACATATGAGTGGTTTGTAAATACAGCCATGATAACAGATTTCTCTTAAGGGCAATTCACTAATCAGGATAAAGAATTTAGTCAGAGTATCCTAAATAAGCCAAATCAAATTAGACAAATAGTTGCTTTCACTCCAAATGGTTGACTTGTGTTTCAAGTTTGGCTAACAGAAAAATAATAAATATGAAAGAAGACTGCAATTGAATGAAAAAAAAAAAAAAATGGCTTAGCACATTAGAAAGGACCAAGGGCTGGCACACAGTTTTGGTACGAGGTCAAGTGGTTTGTATGATGCATTCCCACCCCTATTCAAGTAGTACTAAGGACCAAAGACTGCCACTTCTTTACTGAAGTAGCTAATCAGTTCCTCATGATGGACATCAGGGGAATGGACAGAAATTTAGCTCAAAGCTCAGTAACCACATAACTTAATAAAATTTTGAGTTCGATCCTGGGCTTTGAATTTCGAATCTCATAGTAAGCATAATTGTTCAATGCTTCACTACTGGAACACTGACGACTCACCTGGAATCCAATACTGACAGATATTTCTCTAATATAAAAATAGTAATTTTTACTGAGAGTGTATTTCATCCATACCAATAATGAAAATAAAATATAAATAAGAAATAATAATAAATTCTAAATAAAAATAATGGTGATCACATTTACTTAATAGTTTTGCTTAATTAAGGGTCCATTTTGTAGCAAGTTGGTATAGACTTTATATGCAAAGGAAGTAAAACATTGCCTTCCTGGTGATATATCAGGTTCTAAATTTCTTGGCTAAACATTACCACCAAACGACTTAACTCTTGCTGTATTTCTAGTTTGTGTTACAGCCTGAAGATGATGAGTTAAACATTAGTTGTGAAACAATGATGTGCAAAAAATTAGATCAGATGCTAAAAATTAAAGCATTATACCAGTAATAGCTCCTTCTTTGTGGCTAGGGTATGAAAACATGCATTTTGTCAGCATTTGATTTGATCATATGTGAGAAGTTAGATAAATTCAGTGAGTTTTCTGACTAATAGATAAAAAAAAAAATATCTGTGGTATTTACCTCAGTATTATTATTACTGAATGATTGGAAACACTATTTTAATCAGCCTTAAATTATACTTTGACGAGTAAACAGTCATTGTCTATTTTTTCCCATTTTTCATGAGCGAGTTAACTCTGCAAATTTATCCGATTAAAACTACTTTAAACAAAGATAAAATTTACTGATGGGGCCCATGAAATCTTGTAAGTAAAGGGAGAAGAGAGTATCCACACTTCAGAGGCTTATAAAAAATCAAGGAAGGGATACAGTTTTCCATGATTAGCTCTTCTGGGAGCAGAATGAAGCTGGGGATTTGAAATATGTTTTGAAAAACCCAAATGATGTTTTTTTTTTTTTTTTTATTTTATTTTACATCCACTTTATGCTACTAGACTAATCGGGACGGGTTATTTACAGGTTACCATCCTTTTCTAGCCAGGGTGGGCACAAGGAGTTTATTTAGTGAGTCCGTCATTAAATAAATTTCTACTGCCCAGGGGGGGATTAGAACCCGCCACTCTAGGTCTGCCATGGGAGATTAGGACCAACCCCCTAACTTGCACGGCCAACTTCAGCCCCCAAATGATATTTATTTATGACAAAAAACTAGAATACCTAAAAAATCCTAAAAATTGAAAACATTCAGTTAAATCAAGACACGAGTGATTAGGAAAGAAAGTTATAATTTGTGTATGATAGTATTTTGTGGGTATAGTCCCTGAAGGTCGATCAATGAGGTCAGAAGTTTATTCTGTTCAATGTGAGAGAGTGTGTAAACTGTAGCACAATAGTAACCAGCTGTAGTAAATAAGAAGGAAGGCTCTTTTCCAACATTTCAACAAGACCCCACACATCCAAGATTGGCACATCAAAAATCAAGGATTTGCAATTCAACCATCTTCCTCACCCAACCCAGTCTTGTACCTTCAGATTTATACCAACTCTGGTACATGGCACAATTCCACCATGGTATCTGTTACGGCCAATTTGAAGAAGTGGAAAATGGATGTATAGAGTTTTTTGCACCATAAGATTCATTATGATACTGGAATGGCAGTTCGTTAGGTACATTTGGCACAAAAATGGCTTATGGCTAATAGTAGAATAATAGTAGTGGCTTATAGCTAATAATAGAATAAAACATTTATTCTAAAATTTGAATAGGGCAAAGCTATTAAAATAACTATGGAGTGTTTACCTAATTGATTTGTCAAGTGCAAAAAACATTCCTGCTCCTAGGTGGGACCATCTTATTTTTGTTACTGGCACTCCCTTCATTTGGCTATCCATCATAAGTATCCTCAGAGGCCTCTTTCGGTCCATGGAATGAATTCGCACAGTGCCATTACTACAACCAGCCTGTAATGTAATCAACTAAATTAATGAAAATAATAAATACTACTAAGCAATATACAAATTTAGTAATTAAGTCTTGAAAATTGTGTTATTGATTTTTAGGATGAAATGCACAATCAGAATTTTATTAATAATTGAATTATTTTTTATTTGACAATAATTTTGGACACCTACCGGGAGTCAAACCTGGCTAACTAATAAACCTACTCTAACAATTGGACTACAGGCACAACTACCAAACCTTATGAAAGCTCATCTACAATTAAAACTCCCTGCATTGATTGATTTAATAGGGATAATTGCCAATTAATGGCTTAATAGGAGGATACTCCTACCTAGTAGTAATAAATAGTTTTTTCTTCTTGTTGGTAGTCTTATCTGTAATACCATTAATAGAATATTGGACTAAATTTTCCTGTAATCCAGAATTCCTAGCAGGGGCCCAAAACAAATATATGTATATTGTGGGGGAACTGGTGGGAGTGCTGGTTAAGGTGAGGGTATCTCCTACCACTACCTTCAGAAGACTGAAGGTAAACATAGGTGCAGGTTAGATTACCGCCAAGAGAAAGCATTAATTCACAAGTCTGCCGTCAGAATTTGCTAGTGCCACAGTGCTATGGACCAGTAGGAGTCTAATGAGGAGTCTCAAGACCTCAAATGTCTATAATGTCAACCAAACAATTTATATATATATAAAATGTTTAACGTGATGAAGATACCAGGTCCTTATATGTAAATAATGTTAAGAGTAGTCCAATCTGGTTTAAACCTGTTGGTGACAAAGCCCAGATCAAAAATCTGATCTGATCTGTTATAGGCAAAGTAAAGTAACAGAGAAAAATCATGAAACAGAGAGGGTGGTGAGGGATGGCCTTGAGCCTGCCTATTTTCTGGGCATATTCATATATTATGCCGAGAGCAGCATAAGGCTTAATGGTAATTAAAAATTGTTGAGAAAGAAAAAAGTTAAATGATGAGCCTGTTGAGAGTGAAGCAAGGACTGGAGAGGTTTCAACACTGCAGAAGCACACGGTCAAACCATATAGTAATAATTTGAAATCAAATGATGGAGAACAGTGTAGAACAAAAAACTCCATTTCCTGCACCCCCATGAACATAAATATTCTCAAAAAAGACAAATCTCTGGCATTCATCAAAAAGTGCATATGTACATTAAAAAGTTGCAAAAATAAACAGCTTCTAATTTATAATTTAAACAAAGAAATACTTACTAGAAATATAGGTAAATTATGAGGACTTTTTTCGATGGATAAAATTGAAGTAGTGCCTGAAATAAAAAAAATAATGAAAACTTTATAAACCATTATTATGCATTGAATTAAAATAAAAGTCGGTCACGCAGGGGCTACGTAAACTAAACAGATTTCCCATGTGAAGTTTTACAATAGAGAAATCTGCATACTGGTAACACAATACCACCGTAATTAAATACAAATGGTTATGAGAAATCTTTCAGTTAATTAAAACAAATTCACAACTGTAACGGCTTCTGAACTGTAAGAATAATTTATATTTTAATAACTCAAATTTTAGTAGTCCAAGAACTAAAGAAAGGGGGCGGATGAACAGAACGTATAAATCTGACAAAGTAACGAAGGTAAAGTAAAGTTAGAAAGGACAGGTAAGGTTAGAAGAAGCTTCCACCTGAGCCGAGTAATGACGGAAATGACCGAACTAATCCGAACTATACCCAACCACACGTCTCACAGACTTCATAAAAATGCAAATATCTCGGTTAATATTCAAGATAGAGAATAAATGTATATAACAATATTTATAGTAAATTTAATTTGCAATAAGATTGGTTCTATACAATTTTTTGATCCGACGTATGGTAACAGAGATATTTCAAATTTTCGAAAATCCCCCCTCCCACTGGTCCGATTTCAGCCATTAACGAACTTGATCTATCTTTTTGCATAAAACGTTTAAATATCGAGTTTGGTAACGATCAAACAAAAATTGCGACCGGTAGAACGTTAACAGACATATATATATATATAATTTTGAACGGACCTCATTTTCGTCATCTCCTGGGTAGGATTGATGGACATTTGAAGAAAATTTTCGAAAATCGCGTCATGAGTATGACCTCAATAGCTGATTTCCCTTAAGGGAAATCTGCTAAAATTTAATATAAAGTAAATAAATGTATATCTCACTTGAAAAGTAAACTAATTATATTTTAAAAAAAAACAACACAAAACTATATTTAATAACAAAAAACATTAAATTTATCAATATAATATAACATATAATAATACATACAGTCTGATTCCTCTTCGCTGCAAAACATAGGGATAGCTGCCTTTTCTTCTGAAAGAGAACAATGGACTATATAGCCATTGTTTGTTCCAATCAAAATACTTCGATCTGTTAGTGGTGTCAAGCTCATACAAAGAAACTGTAAGCTCCAGCTATTCCTGTAACAGTTACACTCATTGTTAATCAATTAAATTTATTGATCAATTTGGCTTTATTTGAATATGTACGTAGTAAGGTCCAAAAGTTTCTGGCCTGGGATAGAAGGAAAGGTGAAAGAAAAAAACTGGTTTTACTGTTTTTCAATATATTCTCCTCTAATTTCAATACACTTATTACAACGCTTTGGCAACATTTCTATACCATGAAAAAAAATAATTTTTTTCTTTGTTAAAAAAATGGTCTTCCACTGCTGCTTGGAGCTCTTCGTCGGTGTTAAATCGCCTTCCACGAAGGCCAGATTTTAATTTTGAAAAGGTAGAAATCACTGGGGCCAAATCTGGGCTGTAGGGTGGGTGAGAGATTTCTTGGAATCCACAGTCCTTCACAGCGGCCTTTGAAATCAATGCTGTGTGGACAGGGGAATTGTCGTGAAGGAGGCAGAGCTCTCTGCTTAACTTCCCTCGCCTCTTCTCTTTAATGGCGTCTCGTAACCGGTGAAGTAGGGCTGCATAATACTCACCATTCATTGTGGTATTCCTTTCTTTATGGATTACATTCAGCATTATACAAAATCCTCAAGGATTACTAGTTCCTCTCTATCTTCTGAATAAAGTTTACATAGGCGGTATGTACCCAAACAACATGGAATGAAGCAACAGTTATACCATTTCCAAAACCTGGAAAAGAAAAGAATCCAGCCACAAGTTATTGTCCAATATCTTTGACCAATAGCCTCTGCAAAATCGCTGAATAAATTATTAACAGCAGACTTTTGTGGTTCTTAGATAAAAACAATCTTCTTTCTCCTTATCAATGTGCATTTAGACCAAAACCATGCATGTTGCATGAGTGGAGCATGCTATAATTCTTTCCTTGGAAACAAATTAGTGTTAGTAATATCCCTCGATCTGGAGAAAGCTTACGACTGTGTCTGGAGAAGGATCATTCTCTTCCAGTTGATTGAATGAGTGTCCAAGGAAACATTATAAGATTTCTGGATAACTATATGTCTGATCGAAATTTCAGGGAGGAGAATGGAGAGCCTCAGGGAGGTGTGCTGAGTAAAACACTGTTTAAAATAGCTATTAACTCTGCCAGACAATATATCCGCAAAGAAGTATCTTACTGCCTGTATGCTGATGATTTCATCATATAGATCACATACTTAATGCTACCACATGGTACTTGGTAATTTGGTGCAAATACAATACACAAAATCATATGCAGAATACAACCAAGACTACTAAAGATCCTTTCTTTTATCCTGAAATACTTTAATTGGTCTCAGTAAAGATTAGATGCAATTAAAATCATTATTTACACATTTAATGAATGTTAATTCAATATAATAATTGAAAATCATTCAATAACTAGTTGATTTCTAGTTATAGATAGCTCAGAGTTAAAAGAAAGAATAGATAAAACAAAAAAAAATAAAAATGTAATGCCAACAAAACCCATTAATAATAATATAAGAACATCTATTTTAAAGAAGTTTTCAATTAATACCACTTACCGCCCTAAAGGCAAGTTGTTAGCAGGAGTAAGAGTCTTACTGGCAATAAGTTTAAATGTTCCCCAAAAGACCTGACCGAAGTCCTGTTTCTCCAGAGAATAGTCAGAATCAATTTGGCTTACAGTAACAACTGTTACCCATATTATAACTTTCCCATCTGAATCCAAAGAAACAACCTAAAAAATAATTAGTAATGAAATGGACAAATATACTTCACACTGTCTTTTCCTTTAAAGAAAATCACAAAAAATAACATTATAATTGCAAAAGTGAATAACAAATTGCCCCACCCACTCCTTTAACTATTTTCAGTAATGAAAAAACAGCTTGTTTGTGACACAAAAATAACAATAACTTTTATGACAGTCACTATGTCTAGAATTAAATTAATCATTGAAACAATCCAATATAAACAAGTGTTTATGATTAATAAAACACTAACTACTGAAATTTTACACAATGCAAATGTGGGCATTCTATCAATTTAGGCATACTAAAATAAAATAAGCATAAAAATTAACAAATGTAGATATAAACAAAAAGATGACATTATAATATTTTCCATTTTTACATAGATGTTATCTTATTATAAATGGGGGACAAAAACTGAAACTTTTGATCACTAGGTGCTTAGGTTAGCTATGTGAGTTAAGGCGTTGACATTAATCTCACATGGTAAACCTAGTGTAGTGAGTTCGATGTTCGATTCCCACCTAGGCAAAGGAATTTATTTCCACACAGAATATTAGTGACAGAATCCACTAAATAAAATCCTTAGTCCCGCCCTGGGTAGACAAGGGTGGTAACCTCTCCCAATTAGTCTTAGTTGCAAAATGTGGACGTTAATAAATATTTTAATTTAATTTGGTCACTAAAAAGTTATCAATCCATTCTTAAACCTAAATATCAACAGAAAAAAAAGACAATTTTTTTCTGAAAAACAAAACAATGAATAATGCTCCAACATAAATCACAAAAAAATAACAATTAAGAATTGTTAAAATCAAATTATAAAGCAACTTTAAAGACATTTAGAAAGAAAAAAAGAAAAAGAAAGAAAATGTCAGAATATACACTATTATAAAAACCAAAACTCCTAGAGATAAAATAGGCCATACATTTTAGGTTATGGGGGAGGAGGAAAGAAAAAGTGTAAGGAAATATAAGTCTCAAAGAATTTACACTTTACTTATAATTTTGCAGGTTAAACATGCTTAGACATGTAGTGGAAAAAACAGGAATTTTACTACATATGCATAAGCCAATTACTATACCTGGGTTGGAGAGAATTTTTCAATAGAATGGGAGCCTTTAATTTCATAGCCAAGTGACTCTATGGAGACAACTACGTTACTGTGGTATTCATCTCCTGAAAGGTATGCTAAAACAAAAAAAGAAACACTAATCTTAAAAAAAGTGCAACAATGAAAAAAATGTATAAAATGAACTGGTAACAAAAATTTAGAACGTCAATGTTACCAAAACTATACAACTCCGTTAAAAAGTATAGAAAACAAATGATTCATTTATGGTTTATATTCTTAACAATATCATAGAAGCTCTTTTTGGGGTAGATTATTTTCATCAATAAAATAAAACAATTTCTCCAAATCTTCTTTAAGTTTCCACTGAAGCAACCTAAAAGAAGACAAAAGTGAGGTCTAATTAATGTTTGTATGTTTGTTGTGTTGTGTTGTGTGTGTGTTTTAGCATTCTAGAGGGGCAGCAAATATATAAATTCAATATTTACATATTTCACAAGTAACTATTTTCTTAGATGGAGTTCAGACGTTGGAATATGTGTGTATATGAAAGTGTAAACAGTATCCATTATACCTTCAATGCAATACAAACCTAACTTAAAAATCATACTTTTGAGAAAATAAAACTCATGTTACAATATAATTAATTTTTATGACCCCTACATAGATGACATATTCATATGTTTCTGGGGCGGTCGTTAATACTGAGGTTCCCGAAGTACGTTAAGTCGGCTGATTACAAATCGATTATTTACACATCAACCTAGAACTCGATTATTTCGAGTCAAAATCTAAAATCGATTATTTTATTTTAAGATAAAATGTTATAGAATATATAATTGAGGTATTTAATTTCTATTTTTTTTTGTTTAAAGTTTTTTTCTATTTTTTTATTATGTAAATATTATCTTTTATTTTTCGTTTAGTGTTATTTATTTCTTTATCTATTATTTAAACTTTTTCACAATTGAAGGTGTGTTTCTTGAAGATGCCATGATCTGTCAAGGCAGTTTTATTTTCATTATTGTCAATACTTTTCATGTGTTGCTTTAGCCTTTTATTCAGAAGCTGCGAGGATTCACCAATATAAGTTCCATTCCAGGTGCTACAGTTTTTATTTTACTAATATGTTTTTGATTAATTAACGCTAAGAAGTCTGTTATTGAGGTATGTTGAAACTTCTTTTTATTGGTATTTATCATCTCGTCGACCACATCCTCTCTCTTTCTCTAATTATTTTTATTTGTTTCTAATTTTAATTCCCCACTTGTTAGATTTTGTTTTTTTACTGGCCTATTTTCTTCCAAATTAGTGACCCTTGCCAAGAAAATGTGAAGTATTTATTTCAGAAAATGTTTTTCTTTCATGTCAAAGGTTGGTAGACCTATTTGTTTACATTTCAGACACTTACCGTCGGGAGGTCATTATCATTTCTTCTTACCGTTTGTATTTATTCACTAAATATTCATGGTGGTGTTGTGTTACCAGTATATAGATTTATCTATTGCTAAACTTCAAAAGGGAAATCTTCTTAGTTAACGCAGCCGCTAGGTGATGGACTTTATTTTTTTATTTTTTATATTTCTGTAATAGATATAGGTTACAAACACTTTCCAAAAATTCACAAAAGCAGCATAAAATTTCCTTTTAGACAGCCGAATATTCAGTCAAATGAGTGTATTCAAGGTGAAAATGGAGTCCATACACCCTCTAACGTGTCTAAATCCACTCTGATGGGAGGGGGTTTCTTTACTGAGGAAGATAGGAATTTTTTACTATGAACCATATCACATCTTGCTGCAGCAATTGTTATTTCTGCCAGAAGTGTCGTAGAGGATAGTAGCCAATATTAGTAGTCAACCAAAAAATGACATAGTGACTGTTCCAGCCCACATGTTGAGCTAGCCTCTAATATCGAGTGTTCCTCTTCCTAGGAAATAGTTGAAAACACACACACAGACATATATACATATTTTATATATATATTGCTATATAGACTCCTCAGTACTTTATATTTTGAAGTAATTTTTTACCATCATCTAGGCCTGTTGAAGTGGAACTCCTGTTTCATTACCGACTAAGACCCACTTTTACCTGATTAGAAATTTTAGTCTGTAAATATATGAAAGTGAGTTTGTCTATCTATCCTTGTCGATGAGAATATTTTTCCTTTAGAACTAATGTGTAAGTAAAAATTAAATTGCTCAGAGAGAGATTTAAGAATACTATAAATATTAACATATTTAAACCGTCAATACAAGTTAATTAACTTACAGGAACAATAGGTTGGTGTTCTAATAAGAAAATCCATTGAGCCTGCAACAGTTTCCATATGATAAATACTTCGTTCACTGGTATCCCACAAACAGATGGAACTGAAAATTAAAATCATATTATAATATAACTTAACTTCATGAGTTATAGATTATAAAAACTAAATTATGAATCAAAATTTGAATTTGGTATATCACCAAAAACATCCTAGTACAAATTTTTGTAACTTAAGGTAAGAGGAGCTTACATATTTATTTAACAGCATCTCCCAAGAACACCTAAGTTTTATTTATTTCCCTTTTATTCTCTAAAATTTTTCTGTTTAATTTTTAGAGGAATATTTTCTTCTCTTTTTATATATATTACATGACTCAATAACACGAAGTCTTCCCACCAATTTATCTATTCACGCACAAGGCCTTTCGGCACTAACGTGCCATCATCAGGTGCTTCTGCTGTATAATTGACGTTAACACCACGGCTTTGGGGCCACTACTCCCGTGGCGTTAACGTCAATTATACAGCAGAAGCACCTGATGATAGCACGTTAGTGCCGAAAGGCCTTGTGCGTGAATAGATAAATTGGTGGGAAGACTTCGTGTTATTGAGACCTGTTTCCCAGATCTGCACTCCCACATCCAGCAACATACAAATTATGATATTACATGAAATCTTACCAAAAGTGTGTTTTATTCTGGTTTTTTTTCTTACTCTTTCTCTCACATTTTACAAGGTAATTTCCCTGAACCATTTTTATTTTGGTGCTTTATTTGTGTGTGTGTGTTTGACTTTACTTATTCCTTCTTTAGACTGTTGTCTATTTTTCAGAGCATGTTTCATGGTGACCAAAACTAAATATTTTTAAGGAATTTTCTTGAGCTGTCAATTTCCCACCCTTTCCATGTTCCTGATTATGCACTATAGCTTATATGCGATATCCAACACTCTCCTGTCTCTTTGTAGCCCATATGCTCAATTTATAATTCATTATTTGTAACCTCTCTTTTTCAAATATTCATTATCCCCTCCTGCCTTCCACTTTTTACAAATTATAAGAGAGTGGTATAAATATGATTTTTAAGTATAATTAATATGAAAATAGAAAACTTCATACCCATCAGTAAGACCCGCATAGAAGAGATTTGAATGTACTATATCAAATGTTATTGCACTGACTTGGCAAGAAGCAACAAACATAGAAAGAGGTTGAGAAGGCTCGAGAATATTCCACAGGCATATCACACTCCTTCCAAGAAACTGATCTTCAAACGAAGTTATGTTTTCTATCTAAAAAATTACAATAGACTCATGTGAAGTTTAGCATAACAAAACAAAAGCCGAAGAAAATTAATATGACCAATTATGAATGTATTTTTAAGTGGCAATCAAATTTTGAAAAATCACTAGTGAAATATTGTTCAAACAAAAAAAAAATATTATATTAATGCAACAGACGTATACATTATTGTAATATCATTTCAACGACAGCAGTACTTCACTTATCTACAGTACAGTAACTTATCGTGTAAATAGTTTTTATATATATATATATATATATATATATATATATATATATATTAATATTATTCTTGCATTAATAACTTGAATTCTATTCCTAGTTTTTATATGTCAAAGTTATTTATTTCTACATTAAAAAAATGAACAAACCTCTTGCTATGAGTTGTAAATCTTTAAATTTTAGAGTTGCAAAAATAATTATTATCATTATTTATCATAATTCAATTAGTTTGAGGTAACTCATGGTAAGAATAAATAATTAAATGAACCATTTCAAATCTCATCAAATTATGATAATAAAAAAAAAATTCAAGTAGATTCTAGTTTTAGTGTTTAATATTTTTTATATAATATTGTACATATCCAGGAAGTGCTATTACGAAAACATATATATTGTTTTATGATTTATTATTAGCTAATAAACCATCCCATGTTGGTTTGATGGAGCTAAAGGAAAAAAGTCCGTCAAGCAGGGGCACAACCTCAGTAGCCGATTTCCCCTAAGGGAAATCTGTTAAAAATAGAAGCCACCTCAGGAAGAAGTTTCTAATAGCAGTACAGATGTGACGTTAGTCTAGCTTCAAAGATGCCAATAGAGATTTGAAACATGCAGGGTAAATTTGATATAAATTGGCTGGCGATTATATAAGTTTTAATGTTTTTTTTAAACCTTTAACCTCAATGCCATATGAATAATGGATATAAGATCATTTCTTAAAAATTAAAAATTAGACTTACATCCTTAACAAATCTATGAGAAGACAAGAATATATTTGGATTGTGTGGGGAGAAGAGAACATCAACTATAGGCCTTGATTTGAGAAATTGTAAATTCTTAGTTTGAATGGGAATATATCCTCTACTAAATCCATGATCATGCTTCGCCTTGTGTACGGAGACACTTCCATCAGCCAGCCATTTTTCTTGTTCTTCAAGCATAATCAGAATCACCTAAATAATAAAGTGATAAATTAAAATGCCAATAAATGATCTGTGTATAATAAATACTATATATAAAAAATGGAGCTAGTAAGAAAAAATGGATATCAAGTTTTCTGCAAGACTTTATTTAAAAATTGGATTATATTATATATTATATCATACTAGTCTCTAGACAAACCAAAATATTTACTTTTTTTTTAAGGCATATTTTTAATTTCACAAAAATCACTTTGATATCAATTATATATTGAAATAAAACAAACTTAAAAATATTACACTATCGTGGGAAACAGAATTTTGTGCATGAATCTGTTTGCTTTTCACTAGGAGTGATACTAAAATTATAATGATGGATCAGGTAGGAGTTAGTTTTCAATAAAAGCCCCTGCTTCAATATAACCTTCACTGGTAATATTTATATTTACTTATACAACACTAACTTTCAGGGAAATGCCCTCATCTTCAGGGCTGTAGGGCCCTCAATCAATAATGATTCTCTCCTAAGCAGAGCAGGCCTGTCCTTGGATAGGATAGGATCATTGCAGATAGCTCTAAAGACAAGAACATCCCCTTGAAAGTCTGCTCTCCAGCCCAGAAAATTAATATTACCAGTGAAGGTTGGCCTTTTAATGATAACACCTACCTGAAAATGAAACATCACCATCCATTAAATTGTTTATAATGATAAAATAAAATTTAGCAGAAATGTCCTCCAGCTATCTGAAATAGGAGGAAATATATTAGGTTGTAAAATAAATTTGTAGCGTTTTTTACTGGTGATTTCAATAAAAACTTCAGATTCTTGAAAATATTTTAGATCAATTATATATGCCCCATTTTGATCTATTGCATGTTGCCATCTTTCAGGCAATTTTTTAATTCCGTCCTCCCAGAACTTCTCAGATTTTTGCGCAATGACTCCTCTGTGTGTGTTTAGCAGCTCTTGAGCAAATTAAAGTATTTCCCGTTGAGAGTTTTGAAGGGCCCAAAATAAGTTAAAATCAGTTGAGGCAGGATCTGGTGAATAGGGTGGTTGGGGAATTACATCCCAGCCAAGCTCCAATAATTTCTGCCGGGTCTGCAAAGATTGAGGGAGGGGCGTTATCGTGATAGAAAACTATACTTTTACGATTAGCCAATACCGTACACTTTTGTTCAACCACTGTCTTTAATTGCTTCAACTGGGCACAGTATACTGCAGAATTAATAGTCTGGTTGGGCAGGAGGAGCTCAAAATAAAGCACACCTTTCCAATCCCACCAAATGCACAGTATAGCCTTTTTTGGATGTACTCCTGCTTTTGGAGTCATTAACGGCGGGTCACTTCATTTCCCCCAGTACTTCTTCCTCATAATATTATTGTACATGGCCCACTTTTCATTCCCCATTATCGACCTCTTTAAAAATGGATCATTAACATTGCGTTTCAGGAGGGAATCACTAATGGAAATGCGGACAAATAAATTCTTTTACGTCAAATTGTAAGGAACCCATATATCACGTCAAGAAACATATCCCGCAACCCCAAATGATTTGAGACACTTGTATGAGATATATTAACCCTCCGTCGGGCGCAGCTAGCCTGAGAGGCCAGGAAAACATACTTTTTGATACCACGCCTCATTCTGTTTCCCCTGTGAGGGGCCATTCCCAGTAATTTCCTGATTTGTGTTCATGCTTAGAATTCCCTACTTTAGTCTATTGCCATCCTTCATCCAGACCGACTGGTCCCTAGGTGGCTTGTGAGGCCGACTGCGCCCAATTGCTCCTTAATTTCAAAGATGATTTTTTTTCAAGATATATCTATTGCAATCGTCCCTTTTACTAAGATTAATGCTATTCTATATGGAAGTTCGTCGATATCTTGAGAAATAAGTGCTAGTCTAACTCTGGCCTCTCAGGCCGAATGCGCCTTATCAATTTTACTTGTTTTAGTTTAAGCTTCATTCTATTTTAATAAAGTTATTATTTTACGTACTAAATAGCATATTTGCTTTCCTTAGATCCTAGCAAATTCTGTCCTACCAGCGTTTTAAATTAAAATTAATTAGATGGGGAGTGGGGGGCTAAAATATGTGGGCGGCCTCTCAGGCCGTGTGTGCCCGATTTTGTTTCGTCCAGAGGTGCGCCCGACAGAGGGTTAAGCTTTTTTTAGAATATTTAAACATTATTGACCAAGTAAATATGATTTTATAAACACAGAGATCAATATTAAATTGAAATATTGATAAACGCTAAAAACTTATTTTATAACCAAATTCTTTGATTTAGAATGATTGCAAATAATGCAATTAATATTAAGTGTAATGAATTTTAAAGCATGGTAATATTAACTCTCTCAATGACGACATGATCTTTTGAAAATACCTCTCTGCCAAAAGCATATTATTTTTTTTTAAATTTCTTATCACGTTTTTTTAATAATTGTATTATACATTTTTTGATAGATTGACACAAAAATAAAAATTAACTGGAAGCAAATTTTTTGAGCTCAGCTGAGGTCAGTCCAGCTGCAAGTTCACCCCCTTGGGACTAATTATGCTAACCCACTAATACTAAAATGTTTCCCATTTTTTTTTTATCTTTTTTCCCAGAAATAATAAAAATCTTAGTGATTTAGTTTATAACATTGCAAGAAATAGCCATATCAATATTTTCTTTTCTATTAAAAGCTAATAGAAGGAAAAGAATGTTGTACAAAGAAAATAATTCAGTGAATTTAATTTTCTTTACAGTTTTGTTTTAAGTTGTATCTTCATTTGAATGAAAAACCTCATGGAACTTTGAAAGAAATAACACCATCATCTGTTATCTGAATATTTGCAATATAGAACATTATGGGAAGGAACAAATTATAACAGTATGTAAATTAAAACTTTTATATTATTTGTAAGCAGCATATTTTATCATATAATTAAACAATAATTTTATAAATGTTTTTACTTGCACCTAACATTAATTCTTATCTTCATATTTAAAAAAAAAATTTACATCATTCACAAAACTTCATGACTAAAATTCTTGAAAAAAATAACTATTTAGGATTAAATAACATAATAGAATTAAAATTAAAGTCATGTCATGAATAAACCAATAATATTGATTGAAAAGTACAATATATGATAGCTAGATATTGATTTAAAATTTACCTTAAATAAAAATATTGACAAATCAATAGTCAACTTTGGCAAATTATTAAAATAAAAACTTTTGGCTCAATTTGACACCAAAATATACCATTCGAAAGAAGACAAGTAAAAGAAGACATTAGTCACTGCCATGGGTTGAAGCAATCCCCACCATGCACGGCCCAAAACAAAAGGTAAGGAAATGGAAGTACAACCCCTCCAGCATTGGGTAAAGTTAGGCCAGCCTCACCTGAGGTCTGTCAGCATTGAGAGTTAACTTTCAGTCAGTGACATAACATTCAGCAACATATGGCTAATGGGTACCCTTAAAGACAGGCATAATGGAATACTACATTTTTAATTTATTGTTTTTGTTATTTTTAGTGTTTGTCTTTACAATTTTGTCTATCCACCAAATCCTGATATTGCACCATAAGGAAGCATAATTTCTAAAGTAAAATCTTACTTGTCCAGCTGATTCTATGAAATTATAAAGTTTTTCGGGATTATAATATGGATTCATCCAACTATTAATATCAGTAGATATACCATCTCCTCCAAACCCTCTTCGATCCTGGAAAAAAGAACAAAAAAAGTTCCTTAAATATATTGATGAAAGGAAGAATATCTGAAGCACTGATGAAGACATTTTCCAACATGAAAATATATATATATATATATATATATATATATATATATATATATATATATATATATATATATATATATATATATATATAAATACTAGCTCAGATACCCGGCTTCGCCCGGGAATTCATTTGAGGCTGAATGGTGATGGTATTTTTTAGCAGGCTTTACATTGCACAATATTTTGACATTTACCTGTCCCAGTGTTTAGGATTGATGCACATCTTTGCCGTGGATTTGCTAATAATATAATTATTTGTTCGATAAGGCTTCACAGTCTTCGATATTTTTATATTTCCCGTCTCTTATACATGTAAATATGGTGAATTTTTATTTCAGGTCTCCCTTTTAACCCCCCTCCCGTTCGAACCTAAAAATTTTAATATAACTTATAATCATGGGGAATTAATGCTAATTGACATACCGAGTTTTGTTAAGTTCGGTTCAGCCGTTAGTGCCCGCTAAAGTTTTAACGTATAACTCATTTATACTTAGGTATACGACAAAAGTGTATATAACAAAAGTTACTCCAAATAACAAAATAAACAACTTTTGTTATGTTTATATTTGTGGAAAAACCAATAGGAAACGAAATAACACTATTTTTAATTTCAGGCTTCCCTTATAACCCCCACTCCTGCCCGTCCATAGAAATGTTGGTATGGCTTATTATAATGAAGGTCTCACTGCTAATACACATACCGAGTTTTATTTCGTTTGGTTGAGTCTTTTTTGGCAAATAATATTGTTGACTCCCGCTATAATTTTTAGCGTATAACGCATTTAAACTTCGGTATACGACAAAAGTGTATATAACAAAAGTTACTCTAAATAACAAAATAAACAACTTTTGTTATGTGCATAGTTACCGAAAAACCAATAGAAAACGAAATATCGCTATTTTTAATTTCAGGCTTCCCTTATAACCCCCACTCCTGTTCGTCTCAGAGAAATTTAATATAGCCTAAAGTCTAAGTTGGGTTAGTAGTAATATACATACCAAGTTTCATAAAATTCGGTTCAGCCGTTTATGCGTGAAAAGGTAACAAACAAACAAACAAACATACACGAAAGAAACAAAATGCAGATATGGTGTCTATGACATGTGAAACGAAAAGTTATCGTGAAATTTCGCGAAAAAAATCAATGTACAGACAGAGGTTACAATTTTATATATATATAGATATATCATAAAATTCCTATATCGCTTTCTATCTAATTTGTTATGTATGAACGTTTTGTTGAAGATTATTATTTATATATAATTCTTATGTTGTTTTTAAGATCATTATAATATTAACATCATTTTATAGTTGATTGCATGTGGCCTTAATTGGAAAGGATAATCTTTTTGTAAGTTGTAATTTAAGGTGTTCTGATAAGCTAGTAAAAGTATACGGTAACCAATTTATTAAACAGTTGTTTAAATTATCAGGTTATTATTAGTATGAATAGATAATTAAGTCTAAGTTTATTTTCACAGTCTGATATCGAATATTGTTGTATTTTATTTTAGATAATGTAGATTGTTGCAATTTGTAATTTAATTCCTTTTAGAACAATCTAAGAAAGAAACACATAAACGCCCACTAATACATTAGGTTTTAGCAGATTTTCCTTAAGGGAAATATTAACAATAAGCTGTTCTATCATGAACCACATTATCGCACAGTCAAATAACAAATACGGTTTTCATTGAACTTTTACATTGTGAGATACGTGGAAATATGTTGTGATGACATCATCAATTAAGGATTTCCATTCTTTACTCGAAAATATTTATTTTACCAATACCATACTCGACATTTAACTGATTCAGTCAACAATAATGATTGTATTTGTATTTGAAATCGGACATGGACAGTGGGGTTGTAGAGGGGGGAATTCGAAAATTCAAAATATCTCTGTTATTACAAGTCAGATCTAAAAATGTTAAAGAACCAATCTCGTTAAACTATTGATGATATGGTAAACCTAGAATGGAGAGTTCGATTCCCGCCTGGCCAAATAGGAGTTTATTTGGTGACGGACTCATTAAATAAAAACCTTATTATAGGCTCATTAAATAAAAGCCTTACCCTGGCTAGAAAATAGTGGTGACATGTAGATAGTCCATCTCAATTAGGCATTGAAGTATAAAGTGGACATAAATAAATAAATAAAAAATACATAGAAAAAAAACTTGACCCCTTATAATAGTTGTTCTATGGATTTTGCTGTAACTCAAGAATTAACATATTTGAATTATTTGTGCATGTTGTCAAAACTTTTAACATTTTTTTTTAATAATATATGTAGATATTGGAAATCTTCTAAAACTAATATTTTATTTGTCAATTATTATTGTAATTCGTGCACTTGTGTCATGTGAACAACCAAATACTTTTAACTAAAACTGCTAAAAATTATTGGTTTTTCCTTTAAGCAACAATATACAGTTTAAATATTTCTTAATGGATCAAATTTATACAAGTACATACATAATATAGATACAATTTAACGGCATAATTATGCTCCTTATTCTAGACTCTTTCCCGTAGGGTTGATAATTTTAATAATTGGTTTTGGGGAAAAAATTGACACCTAGATATACTTTCATATTCATAATCATGTTAATAGCTTTAAATGAGCAATATCAGTTTTTATTTTTCATTTAAGAAGAGTTGAAATAATTCTAAAGAAAAATATTCATTCGATCAAATAAAGTTACATTCATACAGTATTGCATAATAAAAACTTGATAAATATGAATAGATTATAGATATTTACTTCAATATAACTTTCTAGAGGATTATCCTTCATCAAGCTATGGTATGAAAGGGGAAATTGTGTCCATTTATTCCAAACTGCTATATTGTCAGTTTGTGAATCTTCATCCCGCTTAAGAATTTCAGCTTCAGTCCCAACCTAAAAAATGTCTGCACAATAAATCAGAAAAAAGATGAATATATTATTAGATCTTTACATTAAGATTAGTACTCCATACATGAGACACATTCCGATTTTTATACAGTGAATCAATTTCACCCAAGAAGAAGAATTCCTGTTCATACAAAGAAATCTCCTGCACATGGAGGTCTATCATTTCAAGAATCAAGGTGCTTCGGTTTTTGTTTTTCTTCTGTCCCTAAAAAAAAATTGCCAAAATAATACATAAGTAATTAAATTTAAACAAAAATGTAAAATAAGTATTAAAGAAATTATTGAGATAAACCCGATTGCTAGTCCCACCGACCTCACAACTTGCAGAGGCCGGGCTGATTATCATATCTGTATACAGGAACAATACTACAAATGTCATCTGATTTCCTATATAAATTAGGAAGGGATAACTTTTTTTTCTAAAAGTACCAATTTAAAATTCTTGTCTTTTTATTCATCTATTACTCAATCAAAAATGATGATGAATTTAAATGAATTTTAATATTTGTTTTAATTTCAATTTTGCATCCTTTTGGAACAAAATAGACTGAATGAAACCCATATTCAAACCAGGATTGAGAGGATTTTTGAATGTAAACAAATGAGTTCATAAATATCATAAACACAATTTGTTCTTTAAATTTTTCCTACTAAACCCATATTTATGAACAATGTTTTGTCATCAAAATAAACCCCCAATTCTAGTTCAAAATTCAAATACTCAATAGCCTATTTTTATAGGACTTTTTAGCAGATTACCCTTAAGGGAAATCAGCTATTGAGGTTGTACTCATGACACGATATTCAAAAAATTTCATCAAATGTCGATCGACAAATGATCCTACGGATCCTATGATCGATTATGTCAAATCGATCCTACCCAGGAGATGATGAAAATGAGGACCGTTTAACATTTCAAATGAAATGCGAACATTTTGTTTATTTATTGATGTCTTTGATCTTAGAATTAAATGAAATTAAAAAAAAAAATTACCCTTGTTTAAACTTAAATAGAATTTCCGACAAACATTACAATCTTATTTATATAATCACTTTCATTATAAATTATATAATACATAACTGGATATATAATCTCATACCTCCTCTATCTCTTGTTTTTTAAGAGCACCCAAGAAATCTAAGATTACCACTTCTTTGTTTTCTTCAACAGGCACTTGAATTTCCCTTCTGAAAAAACAAAAATGTCTTGTAATTGATTTACTACATAACGATGAAAAACATACTGTATATATTAATATAGTTCAAATATAATTTTAAACAAAAAATATTTTTAGAAAAATAAGTTAATAAAAATAACCAAAAATCAGGGGATCTAAGAATATTTCTTTAACATTTAGAAGCAGATTTATTTATTATATCATTTATTATAATTAAATATTATCTATATTGTTCATTTATTAAAGTCCACCTTTTGCAACTAAGGCTAATTGGGGCATGTTATCTACAGGTCACCACCCTTTTCAGGGTGTGACTAAGGATTTTATTTAATGGATTCTGTCATTAAATAAATTCCTCTTGCTCTTCTTGGAATGAAACTTGCCACTCTAGGTTCACCATGTGAAATTAAGGTCAATCCTGGCTAGAAAAGGGTGGTAACCTGTAGTTAACCCATCCCAATTAGCCTTAGTTGCAAAAAGTGGGTGTTCATATATCTCATTTAACCTTTGGTATACGACAAAAGTGTTTATAATAAAAGTTACTCTAAATAATAAAATATACAACTTTTGTTATCTGTATATTTGCCAAAAAACCAATAGGAAATGAAATATCACTATTTTTATTTTCAGGCTTCCCTAATAACCCCCCCCCCTCCTGTTCGTCTCAGAGAATATTAGTACAGCCTATAGTCTAAGTTGGGTTAGTAGTAATATACATACCAAGATTCATAAAATTCGGTTAAGTAGTTTCTGTGTGAAAAGGTAACAAACCGTATTCGTATTAGAGATACAGAAAACAAGTACAGAGCCTCATTTGTTTATCATAAAAAGATATAAAAATTATGTTTTATAACATTTTTTGTTCTGATGCTTTAGAACAGAGAAATCACATATTAATTTCAAATGAAGAGCAGCACATATTGTTTATTAAATTCAGTACAATGGGTGTATAAGGAAGTCAAGTAGTGTTTTGAAATAGGAGTGTTATTGTATATTATCACTGGGCATACTTACAATTTAACTAGTATTTTACATTGCTTGTTGGGGGCTCAGGTTAGCCATGTGAGATAAAGCATTGACTTTAATCTCACGTGGTAATCCTAGAGTGGCGATTTCGATTCTTGCCCGGGCAAAGGAAATTATTTAGTGACATTAAATAACATCCTAAGTCCCACCCTGGCTAGAAAAGTGTGGTAACCTGTAGATAACCCGTCTCAATTAGCCTTAGTTGCAAAAAGTGGATGTTAATAAATAATAATAATAAAATACATTGCTTGTTCATTTCTGAGCTGAATATGAATAGATTAGTAGAAGGTCATTTGGTAGACAAACCCTCACTTCTCTTCAGGAGATTATATATACAACCTAACATATACTTATACCTAACATATATTTCCGCTACAAGAGACGTCATCGAGTTAGGGGTGAGTTATAAATGCGTTAATGAAGAGAAGTGAGTGTTGTCAACTAAATAACCTTCTGCCATTCATTCATATTAGAATGAGATCGTTACAAGATTAATAATATCACTTGGAGGGTTTTCATTGAAATTTATTTATTAATTTGTGTATTTCTTTTATAGTTTATCATTATTTTATATAATCCGATTGATAAGGTTGCTGTGTGTATACCAACTCAAATCAATTGAACTATTAAATTTATTAAATTAAAATACAGTCTTCTTACTAGGTATTTAAAATAGAATTACCTTTCTGAAAATAAAGTATTTTCTCTTGAAATAGCTTCTTTAATTTGAGCTAGCTGTTTCTCTCTGACAGACTGAGGTAAAACCAATTTAGTTGTCAAATCATAACTCCCTGAGTCAAGTTTCTTTTCTTCTTCTACTGTTTTCTCACCAGTTCTAGTTTCTTTCTGTACCGGATCTTTTATTGGCTCAGTTTTTGTAGTTATTATTTTAATATCATCACTTAGTGATTCAGATTCAGAACTTACTCCTGATTCACTAACATATTCTTCAAAATCAGACTCATAATCCTAAAATATATAATTGAGAACATTATGTGAAAATTTCCAGCAGGTTAATCATGCATAATACACAAATTGATTTATAACTGGAGGGAATGTAACCAAAATTCTATGAAAGGACACAAAAATAGTTAATTCATGCATTTCAACACCAGATATCCTTACCAACAGTACCACTCTGCTTATTGTCACTGAATATTTTACTTTAGTTCTCTACTTTAACCAGGCAATTACCAGTGGAAAGCTTGGCGGACTAAGAATTCAATCTTGAAGGACAACTTCTGAATATACCTGTATATGATATGTATAGATTAAATAAGGTTTGTTAAATTATAAGAAACGGAAATGAATTATATTTAATGCTCCTGCAGATTGGCATGGTTCTTTAATTTTAATCATGCAATCTTGCATGAGGTGTAACTTCTGAACCTAAAGGGTCCTGCTGAAAGATTGTACTTTTCATAATCATAGTAATCTATCATGTTGTGTATCACTATGTGGTGTGAGGTTGTCTCTTGTAGAGGCTGGACCAGTCACATCTTGTTCTTGAACCAACTCTCTTCTCTTATCCTAATTCACTCCTCGCTTCTCAAATGCCTCACGGACACTGTCTTCCCAGGCGATGGGTGGTTGACCTATTGGCTTCCTTCCTTCTAGAGGGGTCTCTTAGCTCTCCCAGCAAATTCTTTTCTGATCCAACCTAAGGAGGTGTCCGAACCACCTTAGCTAGCTTCTAGGACATTTGTGAATTGAAGTAAGGGTTCAGCGAATAGAAGAGTTTGAGAGGATAGGGAGAAACGTAGCCATTTTATATTTATTTGAGACTGCTTTTTTACCGATAATGCCTCTCCTGAGTAAACATAATATTCTCACCCCAATTCTCTTTGTCACATGGTTATCAATGTGGCCATTTTCGCAGAAGATGAGCACCTGGATATTTGATTGAAATTATCCACCTGTTCAAATCCCCCTCCATTTGCTCTAATTATTCCCCAGGGTTTCTTTCCGATTCGAATGCGTTTTGTAATTTCATAGTTTATTTTCATATTTATCACAGCCATTTCTTCTTAGAGGGCATTTATAGTGTATTGGAGGTCTCTGTAATTAGCAGCTAGCATGACTAGGTCATCCGTGAATGCTAATACAGCTTATCCTGTGGGTTGTAGGTTTCTACGGGGGTTGTAGGTAACTGCTTCTTCCATAATTTTGCATCCCTAAATGCCAGACCAAAACTATTATGAAGAGTAGTGTATTTGAAACAACAGGTAGCACACTTACTACTTTTTGGTATAAATAGTTGGGGGCCACATAGCCCTGTTGAGGAATGCAAATAGCCACTGGTCCTCTAGACTGGTGAACAGTACTCTGACACTCAACATGTCTATAATAATTACAGTTCTCTATATACCAAGGGCAATAACAGTACCCACCCTAGAGCCATCCCAGGTGGGGGTGCCCAGGAGGCAGTCCCTCTACTTGACAGGGAGCAGCTGGCTGATAATAAACACTCCTTAAAACTAACTTATTAAAAATATAGGAATAAAAAGAGCCATATTGTTTTCACGGTATGCACCATGGTGTGAAAAGCAGTCTTTTTCAATTTGCAATAAGGAACGTCAAGAATACCAAATAGATCTGGTTGGAATCGCAGATAGTAAGCTACAAGTAGTAAAACAGATGAACTGATACAGTAAAGTAGATATTCTAGGAGTATTTGAGACTCAATGGAAAGAGAAGAATTCTATTCAGAGTTCACTGGGATGAGCAATATATGAATTCAATGTGATTTTCACTAGAAATGAGATATGAATGGTATAGCTTCAATTTTAACTAAGAAAATTTCAAGCGTTCTCTTATTGTTTGAAGCAGAAACTAAAGAGCACATCGAAACTGATTTTATACATATAATTATATGGTACCAAAAGTCTGTCCCAGAATGGCCTGCAAAAAAGTGGAGAGCTGGGAGAGGAATGGTCATCCTCAACTTTATAAAAGTCTGTAACGCATAAGCTAAGAATATTTCCCATGTACTGGTATCAAATCACCGCCTATTCTATATTCCTCCCATAGCAAAAAACCTAAGTAAACATGAAATAAAATATAAGCTGGAAATGGGATGTTCAGTGACTGTTATTCTGAGTGAAAATCGGATGACAAGAAGTGGGGCTTTTATACTAAGCTTTCACACTTTCTGAAAACACTGATCTACCACCATCTAATCTCCACTTTTCCTGTAATACAACGTTTATGTAGACAGGAGTTGTAATTTAAAGCTGAATATGAGGAGTTTAGTGACTCAAGTGCTTAAAATGAAAATCACATTGATTCGTTATATAACATTGTTTGATCCCTCTTTAAACACTACACCTTTCCTTCCTTGGACAATTTCAGTTACTAATGAACTTGATCATTAGTTAAACATAAATCACTTAAATATTGAGTTTGATAACCATCAAACAAAAATTACAACTGATGGAGTGGTAACATATATAGGTAAGTATACAAGTGAATACATATAAATGTATATACACATTAAGAGCTGCTGGTGTATCAGATTTCTAGAGATTTAGGGAGAATGTTGATGCTTGAAAATGTTCACCCCAGAATACCTATTCAGACAATAGAAGAGGAGTTCCAACCAGCCTAGCTCTTACTGACTCAAGAAAAAGAAAAAAAAATCAGATTTTGATTAAGTATTGTCACATGAAATGAGCATAGTATATAGCAATCATGAGCAAGTAGAGCATTTAAGACTACACTGGTTAAATTTAAATTAGGCCTAGCTGATTTAGAGATAGTCTCTCTTGACAAATATTAAATGATAAATAGTGGATCTAAACAGAAACAGAGGGGTACTGAGTTTATAAAAGAAAACTTTTTGGCTGGTACTACTAGGTTACAGCTGATTGACAACGGGTTTCACATCAGGTTTAAAGAGGGAATTGTCCTATGCCAGTCTGCTCTAGACGTATGGTGAAGTGTAAAAGAATAATACAGTCGAGCTATTGATGGGTAAGTTCAATGTTCTGATAGGTAAAAAAGTGATCTACAGATCTTCTTTCAGACAGCAAAGCAAACATGGATCTACAAGTGGGAAGTGGTATTTGGGGAGTTTACTATGGGTAGAAAGTTGAAGGTCGTTCCCACAATGTTTCGTCACAAAGAGAAACATCATCTATATAAAGAAAACTATAAGGCTTGTCTGTTTGATTACTTCATGGTTTTTTTTATATCGGCGGGGATACATTTTTTTTCAAGTTTCAGACCATTCTGAGATCAATACCATGATAATTGAAAATCTTGTGTATAAGGCAACTATCCTAAGGTACAACTCTGGGAAATTTTCAACTACGAGGGGAGTTTTCTTTGATGTGAAAATACATTTTTGATGATAACTTTCTTAATTTTTTTTGTATTGAGAAAATGTAAAAAACATATTGTGTTTAGAATAACAATTTCAGTCCTAAATTGATATTTAGATTTATGAATTTTTACTTCCGCCTTCAAGGCACCAAAGACATTATTCATGTTTCATGAAAATGGCTGAATAGAATTAGGAAACTCTATTGTTTGCTGACTATTGTTAAAATGAGAGAATTGATACTTAGCTCATCATACTTTGATACTTTACACTTCAAACATTCTTCTATCATGTCACAACAGAATGTCTGAACAAAACTTTTATCATATGTTTTCCCCAGATGCTTAGATTATACAATTGTTTTTTTTTTTTTGACAGGAAACTGGACTTATTTGATCACAAGAGTGATAATAAATTCGTACAATAGACATAACATGTTTCATGCTCTAAACTATAAATATGACTAATTTGAAGACAATAAATTATTTAGTGGTTCCATTGTCCAATATTTATATTTCAATGGGAGAGCATTATAATATGAATTAGTTTCTGGATAGCAGCAATTATATTCATAAATTTGTCTAAATGCTTATGTCTTAGGTTAAAAAAAAATGAATGCCAGGATTTATACGGTTCGTCTGATTTTTATATTTCCAGGGGTAACCGTTTCTATTCCAACACACCAAGAACGGATAACATGGCTACTTATTATTAAAGTCATGACTCAATCTCATTCAATTATTCACAAAAAAATATGGATAAGCTAGGCTAGATGGACCAGTAACCAAATAAATCAAATTTTAATCAGGCACTCAAATCACTGTTCCAATGCATAATTTAATAAGAGTTCTCTCTTTAGTCAAGATCATTTCCAGGTATTATATAAGTACAGACAACTGCAGACACTGAAGAATAGAATAGGAATAGACATGAACGCAAACAAACACACAAACACACAAAAAGGAAATGGAGATCAGGAATGGGAGCAACGAAACAAACAGGTCTAATTAATTTAGAGTTTAACAGAACAGAGATTTCTAAGAAAAATCCTACATTTATTTAAAAAAACAACAATAAACAATTTATATACACTAGCATACTTCCTATATTTCTTCAAAGTTTCAAATAACAATAATAATAGCACTTCTATATTTCATCAAACACATTTTCTAATCAGTACAACAAAGAAACATAAATAAAATATATTACTAGCTATAACAATTAATATAAAACTATCATTAAAAAAATACTACAAAAATAAACAATAAAGATCACTACTAATACATATATATATATATATATATATATATATATATATATATATATATATGAAGGTTCATAAAGATTAGGTAATTATCAAAAGGTAGATCAGTTCCGTTAAATGGGTTTTACAATGGATGAACAAATTAGGGTCAATTCCTGGCTGGACAAGCCTTTTTGAGCATGGCACTGGGCTCGGTCTTTCAGAGAAGGTAAATAATGATAAGAGAATATTAAGAGGAGTTAGAAAGAGCATATACCAAAATATAATTGATAATTTAGCAATCAGTATTGTGAAAATGAAATTGCAATGCTATTGCATACAAAATCAAAAATGGATCGGTGGGGAACAATTGTATTTGGAGGGTGGTGAGTAGTGGAAGAGATTTTCACAAGTAACCAGGCATGATACAGGTCTTAAGAAATCGGGACAGGATTGGATAGAACTTCAGAACATGCAGAATTTTGGTAAGTGCAGAGGCAAACGTGGAAAAGTCAATAAACTTTTGTTGATAAATAGCTTAGAGGGTAAACATGACATTTTAAGTACAGATTTCAGTTTACTTTTGGCTCCAGGTTATATCTAACAGGTTTAATAAAATGAAATATTTTAACATTTTTAAATAAATAATTAACTTATTTTTTGTAACTTAATATTATTTAATACCTCAAAATCATCCTCATAGTCATATTCGTCATTGCTTGAATTACTGCTCACTTTTGATTCTGGCTCTATATTATCAATAACAGGCAAGTTAAGACTATCATTGTTATTTTCAGAATCTTCTTTTGTGAAAGTGCCCTGACGGGAAACTGCAGACAGAGAGTGCCTCAAAACATCTTTTTTTGAAGACATTTTCTTTTCATCTGAAGTTTCATTTACATTAAGATCAAATTTCAGGATTGGCTCAACAACTTCAGTAATTTCATTATTCATTGGCGTCTCGTTTCCTTTGCCCATATCAACTTCAAAATAAATTAAATCTTTGTATCTAGCTGAAAATAATTTATTATATTAAAAATTTAAAACAACACAAAAATATATAATGTGGTAGTGGCCAAAAAATACATCAATCAGTAGGAGACAAAGGGCGAAATGTTTTAAATTCACTTTATAATTTCACCACACTTTATAAGCATGAAATTTCAACACTCTGAGGTTAGCTCTTTTAGAGTTATGTACGATACGTTGTGTACATTCATATGAAAGTATATACTTATAGATGTCATTCAAAACTAGTCAAAGTGGGTTCAGGGAGAACCAAAAAGGATAATTTGGTTGAAATCTGAAAACCAACAATTTTTAGAATACTTCCTCTACTTCATATAATGAAATAAAAACATATACAGCCCATGAACCAGGTAGAAATACTTCCTCTAACTGTCAGTGAAGACGAAGCTGGTCTAGAGGAAGCTTACTTGGCCATGGGCTGCTTTTGTAAATTCATTTTAAGAATTTTTCCTGAAGAAGTGTTAAAGAAAACGTGTAACACGTATAACTTAATATGCAATGAAGGCTGCTGAAATTATAAAGGATATTTTAACCAAATGACCCTTTGCCTCCTAGTGATATAATTTATTTCAAGAAGTTGGGTGTTGAATATAATGTTCCACTGGAAAATAGTGAAGCTATGCAAGATGGGTTTGAAACCTGTGTCAATCTGTTCCTAAATAGGAATGATGGAGATTTGCAAGACATTTTCCCAAAAGAGTATCATGAGTACAACCTTAATAGCAGATTTTCCTTAGAGGAAATCTCCTAATAAAAACAAAATGAAATCGGCAATGTCCTGTCGATAAAACATGCAAGTAAACCATAAATGCCAAAATTGGATGTTTATTTTAACCTTTAAACAACAAGGCTGTGTCATACATGACACCTATGCCGTAAGTTGTACACGCATGTGCTTGTAGCAAACAGGACAAGAATGGTGTGCTAAATACCCTCCTATTCAATAATCAACTACATGTCAAGGTCATTGCACGCTCTGTTCTCCACCATTTTTCGTACTTTTTCGGAGTGTTTGTCCAGTAGGTGTTGTATTTGACATTCTTGTTGTTTAACTTCCCTTTTGTAAATTTTCTATGACCCTGAATTCGCTATTTAGCACTGAAGATGAGATTAGAAATGAACCTTTAAGACAACTGGAAGAAACTGATGGTAATTTATAAATAATAAAAAAAAAATAGAAGAGCTATTTGCGCATAGTTTACTATGGTTTCCCTGAATGTTTTGCCAATAATGAAACGTCAAGTAAAAATTTTTTATTTTTGGCAATATTTTATAAATGAGTGTCTTTTGATTTTTTTTTGTACTGCGTAGGTTAATATTTGTATATAATTTTTTATACTTAGTTATATTTTTGTATAATAATAATATGCTACTAATAAATATATGCTTCTTTGCTTATTTATTTTGTAAGTAAAAGTATTACAAAGTATGTTATTACATAATAAATATTACATAATATATTATTATACTATAAATATATTTTTTGCATATTTTTATTTAATATTTCATTTTAAGCTCTCATTGGCGACGAGGAGGGGTAGTCACTCACAAGCACATGCACACACTATTCTTAACTTTTCTAAATGTTATTTTGAGACAAGAAGAGTGATTCTGAACAGAATAAAATGGAAAATATGCATATGGCAGGTAGGTGTCATGTATGACACCTACTTGTCAAATTTGTCCTAGGTCACAGCCTTGTCGCTCAAAGGTTAATGATATTCAGTAACCTCATTATATTTATTTTGTTGAGCTTTCTTTTTTTGGCTTAGTAGATGTTGAGGTTGAGAAGCACTCAAAGAAGTTGATAAAAGAGGAGGTCTAAACTACTCTAGGCTATTTGGAGTCTCAGGGCTAAAACTTGTCCATGAATGACTTATATACAACTATTTATATTATTCATTTCTTGAGACAAATATATTGAAAAATGATCATAATACTACTACAGCATGACCAATTCTTAAAAAAAAAAAAAAAAAAAAAAAAACATCTAGAATGGTTTCTAAATTTTAAAAACTGATTTTAAAATTGATGAGTTTAACTTTCAAAAAATTGTCATCCATATAAATTTCTAGAAGTTTGATGTGTTCCTCTGACTTGGAAGATTTTGATCAGATATTCAAACTAATAGACTTCATTAATGTAGTAAAATATATAAAAAAAAAAAAAATAATAAGATAAATAAAATAAAAGAATTGTTCTATGAGCACAATTTCGAAGAAATGTGCATAAGCAAATATGAGGGAGTATCATGGTACACAATGACCAAAAAAAGGTAATAAAATCATGAAAATATAGCTATTTGTCTGCATAACATAAAAAGCTTATCTGGTAATGGAGAAAAGAAAAAATAAATAAATAAAAGATATGTCAATTGTGGGGTGAGTAATCAAAAAGACTCTAAAGAAATACATTTTCATAAAGTAAAAGATATTAAATAAAGAAAAACTTACTTGCTGAATCAACTTCTTCAGGTACATTTTTTTCATATTTAGTTAGAGAGTTAATGGTCGTCTTTTCCTTGACAGATTCCAATTCCTTAAGATTAGAGCTCACTTTTTCCTTTGTACGAGTTCTGTCAGAATCCTTCAAGTTAGTCACCTTGTCATTAACCACCTGTTTACTACTCCCTCGGGAAGATTTGTCTTTGGAAATAGCCTTGGATGTATCAATCTCTTTTTTAGAAATAGATTTTGATAATTTTGGCACAGTGGTATTATTACTGTCTTTCACAGGTTGACTATTCTGAGCCTTCACAGGTTGATTACTTCGTGCCTTCACAGGCTGACTACTTTGAACCTTCACAGGCAGATTACTTTGACCCTTCACAGGCAGGCTACTTTGAGCCTTCACAGGTTGGCTACTTTGAGCCTTCACAGAACTTGGTGCAGGCTGCTTAGAAGCTTGAGTTTTCCTGGTGGCTTGCGTCATAGTGGCACCCTTTGTTTTCCCTCCCTCGTTAGGTCGGGTACCTTTACTTCTGGGATCAATTATGCCCTTTTTCTCACTTTTGGGCGATTGAGATGTGGCAACCTTTGATGTAGAAACCGACGAGGTTTTGACTTTGTCGACAGAAGTATTTGTCGGCTTAGTAGACTTTGAAAGGCCTTGACTATCATTTCTTTTAGCTTTAGACAAGTCTTGTGTCCTTGTCTGTTTTGATGGATTTTTACTTTCTTCCTGCACTGTTTTTTTAATATTAGAACTTTGAGTTTTAGAGGTGACAGGTTCATTACTACGTCTCTTCGGATCAACAATAGTTGACTTTTTTAATTTTGGGTCAACCTCACCTGGTTTCTTTAATTTTTGAGGATCTGAAAGTTGCGGTTTAGAACTATTTTTACTGTTACTAGAGGCATTACTTTTATAAGCAGTGACAGATGAATCTCTTTTTACAACTTTTTTGGATGTTATTTTTCTCTCGTCATTCTGGACCTAAAATTAAAAATAAAAAATATTAACATTTTACAGTGAGTAAGCATAGGCTGGATTAGAAAAAGGAATAACCATTTCCAATTTTTTCTAATGTACTTTTGTACAGAATATTTTGAAACTGCAGACACAAATCACCATTTTTTCAAACCCAAATCACTCCTTTTAAGATATCTAACTTAAAGACAGTTTAATATATCATTGCTCCCCCCCCCCAGAAAAAAAACAACTATAAAACAAATGTTCGAGTATTATAATAAATATGAAAAACAAAAAATATTATTTTTTATTTATTTATTTGGTTTGTGCACCACAGCGATGGTGATTGGCATAATTAGAATAATATATTTACTCCTTCTTGCACTTACTTTTGTTGTACTTTATTTCTTTAATATCTGATTGTTTCTCATATCCGTGCTTTGTCTAAAGAATATAATAAAAGTTAACCCTTTTAAATCTTTTTAAGTACGCTGTAGACCTATTCTATTTTGTACTATACGTTTTTGTAAATGTTTATGTGTTTTAGAAATGTTAGTATTTATGGAATATATTTGCTGCTGTCAGTTAATAGTTCTGTCATATCATAGGGTATGTGAAGGTTTTTTCGTTGGATGCAGTCTGTCAGTATGTGTTTTATTGTTTGTTGCATTATTGCATATAGGGTTATCAGTCCTTGTCATTAAGTGTCTATGTGTCAGGTATGAGTGACCGGTCCTGAGTCTGACAAGAACTACTTCCTCCCGTCTAGTACTCCTATTATATTAAGTATGAAAAACCATTTGATTTCATGACTTCAAGTTAAGGACCATTACTCGATTTGACAAGAAATGACTCATCAAGAAATTAAATGAACACTGCCACAACATCATCTAACTTCAAGTCATATTTATAGGTAAAACTTTTATGAATTAGATTGATAGTTATGGCATATATAGCACAATTTTATATATATATATATATATATATATATATATATATATATATATATATATATATATATATATATATATATATATATATATATATATATAAGCAATTAGTTTTAAATTATAAATGAATGTTATACAAAAGAATATAACTGCAGATACTAAATCAAATATTGGCATACTGAAATCACAGTTTGAGCAGTTAACAAAGACTCAATAATCACATTCAAAATTTGTTTAAATTAATGACAGGCATGTGCAAAATAATGGAAATATGTGTACAAATTCCCAAAACGGTAAACAAATGTTTTCTTAAAAGATAGCTTAATATACAGCTTAAACAATATTACAATTATTATAATGACAGGGATAAATTATGAGTATCAAAATTAAGCGTAGAAATAAAATTGGAAAATGTTATTCTGAGACTTAAGCCTTAATGCATTTGGATACCCTATACAGATCTAGAGGGAAATTTATTTACTACTAAAGAATGTCAAAATATTCCTTCATCACTGACGAGTATAAGAATAAACTAAACTAAGAATTTTATTTAGTGAATTAAATGCTAAATATGTCCCTAGTGCCTAAATAGAAAGCGAATCCAGAACTCTTGTATAATTAAACCAGCCTCTAAACTCACAGGACTTACCTGTGCCACAAGAATAAATAAATATGAATTTATTTATTCCTAAATAATATACTTTTGGTATTCACAAACAAAAGCTTCTTAAATATATGCTTAACCAATAAACCAAAGTAGATGAGGTATAATGTAAATTAAACAATGACATATCTCAGCTCCAAAGATACACAGTCCATAGGGTCCAGAATAATGATATAAAAAGGTTTCAAGACAATGAAAAAGTCACTTCTTCTTATCATAAAAAACTACAAGAACATATTAAAATACTCTAAATGACAGGTGGGATAATGTATTTCTTTAAGCTCTTACATCCCTCAGATCAAATCATAGGAAGCATAACAATGTAATATAATACTTACAGACACAAATCCATTAATTTCACTCACACCTTTCTTGGCCATAACATAATAAAAAACAGGCCAGTTTTCTGTGCAATTCAAAACACAATAGCTATTCACATAAGAACCCTAAGAGTTTAAAGTTTCCCCAGAGGGTACAGAATCTGCCGACTACTAAACAGATTAGTGTATATGTTGGCTGAGGAAGAGTCATGGCAACGCCTGTCTCAGAGCAACCCCTCTACTTCTATCACACAATTCTACAGAACATAATTGCAGTCTAATTCTTATTTTAACTCTCCAACTATTAAAAAATTGCCAAGAATTATTATTCTTTTTCAGAAGTTACTAGGTAAGTGTAATGAGTCTTATATCTAGACAAAAAATCCTCAAGATACCACTATTTACCTCAAAAATAGGTTGACATAGTCTCTAATATATTTTATACAAATATTTAGTGAACTAGAATGTTTTTTTTTTCTTTTTCTACAAATAAGCCTTATTTTAACTCGTTTTTCTGTGCTTTTTATAAATCGCCGGAGTAGAGAAAGGTTAAGAAAAATTTAAGTGAGGGGGCAGCCTCTGAAGTAATGAACATATAGCAACCTACCACTAAACATAGATAATTATTTTGAGTAAATGGATTGGTTTCTTGAATATTTTATAATGTCCAAAGGATGGAGCACACAAAATTTAAATAAACTCCCACGTTAGAGGGATACTCTGCTTGGAAAACAGGAAAAAGGAATGTCAAATCTGTATATTTTGAAATACGTCGTGATTGTTACAATTATTTACGTTGTTTTTAGCAGATTTCCCTTAAGGGACATCAGCTATTGAGGTCTTACTCATGACGCGATTTTCAAAAAATTTCTTCAATGTTCATCGATCCTACCCAGGAGATAACGAAAATGAGGTCCGTTCAAAACTGTGTAACGCTATAGCGGTCGCCATTTTGTCTGATCATTACCAAACTGGATAATTAAACGTTTTGTGTAAAAATGAAGATCATTTCGTTAACGGCTAAAATCGGACCAGAGGGAGGGGGAGGTTAGAGATGGAGACATTTTGAAAATTCAAAATGTCTCCATAGTTATGCGACGGATCGAAAACTTGTATAGAACCAATCTTATTGCAAATGTGATGTATCATCATTGTTTTTATATAATTATTTTCACTGAATCGAATAATAACCGAGATATTTCCATATTTCAGTTGTCGGCCATCAGTAAACCCCCACTCCTGCTCACTTCATATTAACAAATAACTGTTCTATTATGAAGCACTTTATTTGAAGACTGAATACCAAATTTTGTTCTCACAGAACTTCTAGGTTTTGAGATAAATGAAAATACATGACGCACTTTGGATATCTATTTAGTTAAGGCAGCCCCTGCTTGACGGACTTTTTATACCAACAAGTTAACAGCCGCGGAATGTACTGGTCGTTTGGGATTATACAATGTCACGCATTTCCATTTTGCTTGAGTTTGCGTTGTTCAACAATCGCCTTTTCGATTTTGTTTAAGTCCATGACGTAGGGGCTAAATAAACTAAGCAGATTTCGTACGGGCTGGTTAATGACGCACTGATAATCTTAACTCTACATCAATTTTCTAGGGGCTAAAGTATTCAATTTATCCCGCAACAAGAAGCCTATGTAAACCCCATCTGAAATAGCAGATTGATGTGATTGAATGGAGATGTTTAGTAAATCAGTTAATCCAAGTGAAAATCGCACTAGTAGGAGTGCATACTGATTGACTACTAAAAAATATCGTTTAATGTTCTAGATCCATAACAAATACATAAAATAACATTTATAGGGCATTACATTTGCATTAAGATTGATATATAAAATTCAATCTGATTCATAAGTGCGGAATTACTAATTTTCAGGTTTCCTCCCTTCTAACTAACCCCCCCCCCCTCCGTCCGATTTCAGCCATTAGAAGTTATATTAGCAGATTTCCCTTAAGGGAAATCAGCTATTGAGGTCGTACTCATGACGCGAGTTTTGAAAAATTTCCTCAAATGTCCATCGATCCTACCCAGGAGATGACGAAAATGAGGTCCGTTCAAAAGTATATATATATATATATATATATATATATATATATATATATATATATATATATATATATATATTTGTCTGTTAACGCTCTAGCGGTCGCAATTTTTGTTTGACCGTTACCAATTTTTTGAATTTTCAAACTATCTCCGTTATTATGCGTCGGATCGAAAAATTGTATAGAATCAATCTTATGGTATATTAAATTTACTATAAATATTGTTCTATACATTTATTCTGTATCTTGAATATTAACCGAGATATTTGCATTTGTATTGTGTGTGTGGTCGACGGAACCCTGCCATGTTCCGGACTCTCCGCCGAGAGCTCTGGTGGCCGTTTCTAGAACTATTCGTCCCTCGTGAATAGGTTTAGAGATCCCTTCATACTGCAGCTGTTATTAGGCAGATTTCTCTATTATAAAACTTCACGTGGGAAATCTGCTTAGTTTAAGCAGCTCCTGCGTGACGGACTTTTTTTAATTTTCGCGTGAAACGACTAAATATTGAGTATGGTATTGACAAAATAACTCGTGCAGTATAGAATTCCAGGTCAACCATTAACTTCAACCAATAACAAATATGATCTTTAATGTTGTTGACTGAAACGATTAAATATACAGTATGATATAGATTAAATAAGTATTTTCGAGACAAAAAAAAGTAAAATCTTAATGGATGACGCAATGAGTTTGCCAGTATCTCTAAGATTGACCATTGAGCTAGGTTCACCATATAACAGCTTATTGTTATTATGAAAAAGTAGGATTGGAGGTTTACTGAAGGCTAAAAACTAGATTACCCAAATATCTCTGCCCAAATATACATCTATACCACCACTTATGGGTAACTTAAATGTGCAATAAGATTTTTTCTAAACAGTGTTCGATCCAACTTATAATAGAGATATTTCAAATTTTTGTACGCGCGAAACTTTTAGTTCATCAGCAATTAGCAGTAATATATTTCATTTCATAATTTTGCACAGTGTGTATTTATGTGAGTGTGTGCCTGTGAGCTTATGTGCGTGGCTGAAATCGGAGAGGGGAGGGGGGAAATTTTGTGGAATCCATTTTTTCGGAGGGTTAGAGGGGGGATTTCGAAATATCTCAGTTATTATCAGATCGAAAAATTGTATAGTGTTATATATCTTATTGAAAATTTAACTTCCTATCAATGTTGTCATGAAGGTATTTTCTCTCATGAATACGAACCGAGGTATTTGGATATTTTAGTTTTCCGCATTTTGTAAACCACCACTCCTACTCATGACATACTAACAATAAGCTGTTATATCCTGAAACATATCATACCACGGTTAAATACCAAATATGGTTTTCATTGAACTTTTACTGTGTGAGGTACATGCAAATACGTTGTGAGATGACGTCACCATTTAAGATTCTACATTCTTAACTCAAAAATGTTCATTTGTACTAAACCATACTCCATATTTAACTGTTTCATTCAGCACTACAGATCATATTAGTTAAAGGCTGAAATTGTACCCGGAATAGGGGTTAGCTCAGCGTTAATGGCTGCAATCGGACAGGTGCCCCCCCCCCCGGGTTATGTGGGGAATCTCGAGAATTCGAAGTGTATCCGATAAATGTAGGGTCGAAAAAGTGTATGGAACAAATCGATTTGAAAATTAACCGCTCAAATAATTAAAAGTTAAATACGTTTTCTTTCTATTTTGATGACACTAGGGAACCAAAAATTATTTTTTTTTTGTCTCAGAAAGAAAAATATGTGATTATGATAGTATTTTTTTCTCCTGAATTCAAATATGAAAGCGGTTTTTCCTCATCACGCAAGGTTTCTGAGAGAAAGGCATTTGTAGTTTCAAACACTTAATATTTTCTACGTTTACAACTACACAATATTCAAAGATTCTGACTCACCTAGAAAGTAAGAAATGACGATTTTCTCTTATATTTCGCCTGTGGAGCATCCCTCTTGACGGTCCAACAGTAATCGGCCAGCATATTAGGATTCCATTTGCCTTGGTATCTCTTCTCCATAGCTGAAATCTCCTGATGAAAGTTTTCTCCGTGCTCATCGCTCACATCGCCAAGATTTTCGGGGAAGAAGTCTAGGTGGGAGTGCAGGAAGGGTACTTTTAAGGACATATTACAACCCAAATTTTTATAAGATGTTATAAGATCGTTGACAATATCACGGTAATTTTCCGCCTTTCGGTTTCCCAAGAAACTGTGGGTAACATTTTTGAGTGCTTGCCAAGCTGCTTTCTCCAGTGGATTTAATAGTTCCTCAAACTTTTCATCCTGCATTAATGATCGTATTTGTGGACCCACTAATATTCCTTCTTTAATTTTCGCACCACTTATTTTAGGAAACTTCTGTTTCAAGTACATGAAACCAGGACTATTGTCCATGGCTTTGGCGAAATTCTTCATTAATCCTAGTTTGATATGTAATGGAGGTAGATACACGTTTTTAGGATTACACAATGCCTCATGTTTCACATTTTTCTGTCCAGGAATGAATGATTCGCGTTTAGGCCATTCTTTCCTAATGTAATGGTTTCTTCTGTCCCTACTGTCCCAGTGACACAAGAAACAATACTTTGTATAACCAAGTTGCAGACCAAGAATAAGTGCAATTTCCTTCAAATCACCACAAATATTCCATTCATACACTGCATATTGTAGTTTTTCCAATATAAATTTGAAGTTTTCATATGTTTCTTTCATGCTAGCAGAGCATTATGCAGAAGCACTGCTTTTGAACTAACTTTAGAGGAATGAATAAACAAGCACCATTCTGTTGGGTTATGCTCTATACCAAATGTCTCCATAAGAGAAGAAATGTCCTTACAAAACACTAAGCCATTTTCTTCGGAAAAATACTTTAAACTGAGAATGACGATTACGATAAATACATATCTTTGTATTCTTTTGAAGTAAATTCCATCCTTTTAGCCGGGGACCGAGCAGTTCAGACTGTATTTTTGGATAACTTTAAATCTCGTATGAGATCGTTAAGATCTTCTTGGGTCAATAACTGAGGCTCAGATGAAGAGCTTTCTTCAAAATTTGTATCTCCAAAATCTGTTTCTTTTTCTTCCTTATTTCCATCAGAATATGAGCTCTCTTCATCTAACGTCACGTGTTCTGGAGCCTTTGGTATGGGCAATTCTTCGCAGTGTGGAACTGGTCTCATTGCAGATCGCAAGTTAGGGTACACCACTGTATGTTTTGATTTTGACGTAATCCCTTTAATATTTGTTAAACAAAAATAACAGTCAGAGGAGTGATCTTGGGGTTCCCTCCAAATCATAGGGATAGCAAATGGCATGTGGCGTTTGCCATTCTTCCATGCGAGAAGCCTAGAACACGATAAACAACAGATATGTGGGGCCCAGGTCCTAGTTTGGTCCCCCACTTTACATCCAAAATAAAGTTCATAACACTTTTTCACTAATGGAGTAATGTTTCGCCTTTGGGACTTGAGCGTCACTTCACCACATATATAACAAAAGTTGTTAGGATGATTTAAACAAACTCTAGGCATTTTGTAAGTAACGACTTATATACTGTATAAATTTGTAAATATGAAATACACAATAAGTCAGACACACAAAGCACTCACAATGATGTGATCACTGCTTCACTGCTAACTCACAACTGGCATTATTCTGATGAATGCCTGCCACTGTGCTACAGTAGATCATGTTTGTGCTTGTCTATACATGCTTGAACCTGCACAACAGTACCATTTGAGTTAGATCATTTGGTTACATCATATCTTTGATGCTCTAAGAGCTTTTATTTTGCAATGGACGAAAAAAAGTTATTAAAAAAAATAGACATAGAAACTGTGGTTGATGGATAAATTCCGAATACATATTTGAAAACAGGTTAAAAAACTGCATTAAGTACAACTATTGGTACTCGTGAGACAAAAATCATGTTGACCAGTGTTACTAACCGAGATATTTGATGGTGACAAGTAAATTTGCATATCATTTTTATTTCCGGTTTCATGCTTATTCGTTGAATAGGGAGCAGATACCTACAAACTATTTTAGATACGTTACTCTCAATTGCACCATTAATCATTATAAAAAACGAAGTTGACAGTGTCCTTGTAATGCGATTTGAAGAGGGCTTTTATAAATTATATAAAATAAATAGAAGCTAAAGCATAAGATGTTCTCCTTCTGTAAAATCGTGAATTATGTGCGTTTTTTTTTCAGACTTCGGCTGGATTATAGAAATTCATTTTTTAGAAAAGCTTCGTTTTAAAATAATCTTTAAGTCCACTTTAATTATATTGAGGTCTGTTACAGTCAGAAAAAGCTGAGATTTGCTTGAACAGTTTTCTCAGAGAGCTGTGTGAAGTGAATTTAAGTCTCCTCAAATTGCTGCTGACTTAAGGAGAACACTCATATACATATAGTACATACATTATTAATAAGCTTTTATTTCTTTTGAGGCTGAAGCAAGGATTACTTTTTTGAAAAAAATAAAATTATTTCATTCTGTTCAACGATCAATCCTATGCATAAAAATGATGTTCCTTCATAAACAAATATACAGCGGGTTCCAACTAATTCTTCCCACTAATAGAAATTACTCGTAAGTCAAATTCTCCTCGACATTAATTAATTAACTCTATATATATCATTGCACCAAGATTTTTAGTGTTAAAATTATTTCAATAGATCGCTTGGCTGAATGTTCCGTAAGGTCAAATACATAAATCAATGTCTTTTAGCACCCCAATGAACTATGCTCATCTCACGACGCAGGTGTACGTATTGATCGTGAAATATACCGTGACACTATGAACTTTTGCCCGATTGACCCTATTGAATAGATTAACACATTCAAATTTAATTTCTGACATATGGCAACACGGGAAAGTGCCTGAATATTACAATACATCAATTAACAGGAACATGTTGGATACAATTATCACTAATGGATTAACAAACAACGCTTCCATTGCTGGCTAAAATTTAACCAGTTTTAACGTTTCATACAATGCACGAATTAGCTCTGAAATAACTCTAGAGTGAGGACAAGCCCGCTCCCACGGCAACCAACATAGCTCATTATATGACCCTTATGATTTAATTTTTTTCTGGCAGAAATAATATTTCATTCGACACAACTAACCTGAGAATTAGTTTCAGCAGATTTAACTTAAGGGGAAATCAGCTATTGAGGTCGTACTCATGACGCGATTTTCGAAAAATGTATTCAAATGTCCATCGATCCTACCTAGGAGATGACGAAAATGAGGTCCTTTCAAAATTATATATATATATATATATATATATATATATATATATATATATATAAGTCTGTTAACGCTCTAGCAGTAGCAATTTTATTTTTTATCGTTACCAAACTCGATATTTATTCGTTTAATGTAAAAAGAAAGATCAAGTTCGTTAATGGCTGAAATCGGACCAGTGGGAGGGGAGTTTAGAGGGGGGATTTTTGAAAATTCGAAATATCTCCGTTATTAAGCGTCGGATCAACAAATTGTATAGAATCAATCTTATTGCAAATTAAATGTACTATAAATGTTGTTATTCGGTATCTTGAATATTAACCGAGATATTTGAATTTTTCAGTTTTCAGCCTTCAGTAAACCCCCACTTCTACTAGTGTTACATAGACAATGCTCTGTTATATAATAAAACATATTAATTGAAGCCTAAATACTAAATATTGTTTTCATTGAACATTTACTTTGTGAGATATATGCAAATACGTTTGTTGACCCCACCCCCCTCCTTTTAGTAGATATCCCTTAAGGGAAATCAACTATTGAGGTTGTACTCATGACGGAATTTTCGAAATTTTTCTTCAAATGTCCATCGATCCTACCTAGTAGATGACGAAAATGAGGTCCGTTCAAAACTATATATATATATATATATATATATATATATATATATATATTTATTTATTTATATATTTGTCTGTTACCGCTCTAGCGGTCGCAATTTTTGTTTGATCGTTACGAAACTCGATATTTAACCGTTTTATGTAAAAAGACAGATCAAGTTTGTTAATGGCTGAAATCTGAAGGGTTTGGGAAAATGATTAAACAGATAACTTTGGATAAAAACTTCTATTTGAAAAAGCAGCTACAATACAAGACGACATGTTGTGGTAGACTACAACAATTCCCGCCAGAGTGCTCTCTCTGTTCCCAGGACCAATGCCTGCTATATTTGATTGGAAATATTGATCACAAAATAACCAACACTTCCCCTTGAGCGATATTTCCAAAAACAATACAATTTACTTTGTAAAACAATACAATTTACTTTATAGGTTTCTTTTTCTTGTTATTTTTCTTCTTTGTAGATTTCCTTTTCTTGTTATTTTTCTTAAACGAATTCAGTTCGTCTTCCATCGCCAATCTCCATTGCTTGGAGTACGGACCTTTGAGCGCCTCATCTGCGGTCAATGGTTCTTCAATGGGGTTCAGTGCAGCTAGATGTGTAACGAAATCACTCATATCTTTTGGTTTCGGCACACGACTGGATCGTCGAACCTGTGGTGAGTTCTCCTCCTGGATATCTGGCTCGCTAGAGACAGATCCTGGCACTGAATCATCAGAATCAGTCTGATGGTCGTATCCTGATTCCGTATTCTCATCAGAAACGTCCTCTTGTGAATTGGTTGTATCCTGGAGAGCAGGCGGCTCATCCACATCTAAAAATACTGACGTAGTAGGCAGCTGTCGAGGCTTATGTCTTTCTTGGTTTGAAGTTTCAAGAAAAACAACATCTCGACTCATAGTAACCTTCTTCGTTTCAGGATCAATTAATCGATACCCTTTGATTTCCTCTGAGTATCCGACAAAAATGTATTTTGCCGATTTAGGATCCCATTTTCTTCGGATTTCCTTGGGAACCTGTGCCATAGCCGGACATCCAAAAATCCTCAAGTGAGACATATCAGGCCTCTTACCATACCACGCTTCATATGGAGTCCTCCCGACAACAGCCTTTGTCGGTGCGCGATTGTTGAGGTAAACGGCTGTAGAAACAGCTTCTGCCCAATAGCTTTTGGGCAAACCAGCATCCTGTAACATAGTGCGAGCCTTCTCCACAATGGATCTGTTGGCTCGTTCAGCCACTCCGTTACTCTGTGGCGAGTACCTAACGGTCAGTTGATGCCTGATTCCTGCAGAAATAAGTCCAGCTTTGAACTTTGAGTTGACGAACTCAGTCCCATTGTCAGACCTCACACACTTGATTTTCTTCCCTGTCTGAGTTTCAACCAGAGCCCGAAATTCAGCAAAAATATCACTCACTTTGTTCTTTTTTGAAAGAAAATACACGAATGTGTAACGAGAGAAGTCGTCAATTAAGGTGAAAAAATATTTACTTCCACCTATGGATAAATTTTCCATGGGTCCACATAAATCCATATGTAGAACTTCCAAGATCTCCTTTGCTCGGCTCTTACTGGCTCTGAAGGGTAGTCGAGCATGCTTCCCTAATAAGCAGACTTCACATGGATCATCATTAGGTGTTATTTTATCAATACCTGTACACATGTCTTGAAGTAGGTTCATCCTCTTCCTGGAAAGATGTCCTAAACGTCGATGCATTAGGGAACCTGCATCTTCAGCGAAATAGGTAGGTAATATTCTGTCCTTCATGGTATCAAGCTTGTAGATCCCATTCTTCCTTTTAGCTGTGGCTAATACTTCACCATTAGGGTCAATAACCTTTCCCATTTCTTTGGTGAATATGACCGAATGTCCCTTATCAGTAATTTTGCTGACTGATAATAGGTTAGCACCTATACCTGGCACGTAATGTACATCATGCGCTACAACGCTATCAGCCTGTCCATTAACTATCAGTGAAATTTTGGTTGTACCAACAGCCTGAGCAGATAAATTTACATTATTTAGTGTCGAGATTTTTAAATCTGAATCACCAGATACATTGTCTAGTATATCTATGTCATTGACTAGGTGAGAACTGCAACCCGAGTCAAGAAAAAAATCTACACTGTTGCTAGTGTCATTAGGTCTAGACATGTAAGCAAAAAGTGCTTTACCTTTGGGTTTTCCTTGATTTGAATTTTCAGTAGAATCTTGTTTCTTACGATCTTGGGTCTCCATCTTCTTGGTACGGCACTGTGAAGCATAATGTCCCCTTTTGTGACATGCATAACACTCAATTTTATGTTTTCCTTTGCCTTTGGAACCCTTCCCCTGGGAGAACAATGCAGTCTCACTACTGGGTGTATGTGAATGTGCGGGAGTCTTCACATCCTGGAGAATTTTTACTTTAATCGAGTCTCCTGTGATTTTCAGTCCCGAGCTCTCTAAACCCATGATCATTGGCTTGTATTCATCAGACAAGCCCGCCAATAAAATTGTCCCGAGCCACTCATCATCCACTTTGAAGCCAATATCAGTGAGCCTCTGTGATGTTGACATAATTTTATTGACATATTCTTCAACTGAAGAACAGTTTTCTAGTCTGGTCGTTATCAATGATCTCAAAAGACCTACCTTCCTGGTAAGACCATTGTCCTCGAATGCAGTCTTCAAGTTGTCCCAAGCCTCCTTGGCTGTAGATGCACTTTCTATGTGTGGGAACACAATTGGATCGATAATAAGTACTATTTTTGAAAAAGCTTTCCGATCTTTTGCTAAAATGTTCTCTTCTTTCTGCGTCGTAGCAGCGCCTTCTAACTTGGGAACAACGATTGATCCATCGACCACACGCCACAAATCGTCAAGATTCAAATATGCCTTAGCTGCAAATTTCCACGAAGCGTAATTTTGTCTGCCGAGAAGTTTCTCAACCGGTGGAGGGTGGTTTGATGCCATGATGAATAAAATTCAGCGAAAAAATCAACTGTTCACAACCTAACCTCACTGCACATGGGGACAACACACGAGATTTACACTTTTCATGAAGTTTTTCGATCGAATCTATACTTTTTCTCGATAGAAAACGATTTAAGCAATCACTGGTCCCATAACCTGAAGGGTTTGGGAAAATGATTAAACAGATAACTTTGGATAAAAACTTCTATTTGAAAAAGCAGCTACAATACAAGACGACATGTTGTGGTAGACTACAAAAATTCCCGCCAGAGTGCTCTCTCTGTTCCCAGGACCAATGCCTGCTATATTTGATTGGAAATATTGATCACAAAATAACCAACAAAATCGGACCAGAGGGAGGGGGGGGGTTTAAAGGAAGGGATTTTCGAAAATTCCAAATATCTCCGTTATTATGCATCGGATCGAAAAATTGTATATAACCAATCATATTGAAAATTAAATTTACTATAAATATTGTTATATACGTTTATTCTCTATCTTGAATATTAACCGAGATTTTTGCATTTTTCACTTTTCAGCAAACCGCCACTTCTACTCATGTTACGTAAACAATACTCTGCTACATAATAAATCACATTATTGGAAGTTTAAATACCAAAAATTGTATTCAAGAGACCTTTATTATACGAGATACATGCAAATATGCCCTGGTGACCCCCACCCCTCCATCTTAAAGTTTTAAGCTACTAAAATTTTATTGATTGAGATAACAATTATTCTGACTCATTATTAATTACAGTACTAGAAATAATAAATAGATCTCAATAAAATAATGTGTTATATTCTGATATATTTCAGTAATTGTTTTTCTTTCGGGTGTGAGCCGGGCCGACCCGTTTGTTTACATTTCTAACCTAACGCTTCCTGTCGGCAGGTTATTGAAATTGGATGAAACATTTCTTATTTCCGTTTGTATTTATTCAAGGTGTTGTTGTGTTAGCAGTATGTATATTTATCTATTACTAAACTTCCCGAGGGAAATCTGCTTAGTTTACGCAGCCCCTGCGTGACGGACTTTTGTTTTTGGATTACTAAAATTTGAGTGATTGATACAACTGATTCTGATTTATTATTATTATTACAACACTAGCTTTAGTAAATTGTTTTCAATAAAATGAATATGTTATATTCAGATATATTCCATTAATTGTTTGTCTTTTCGGTCTATCTATGCAGCACTACGAGGCTGGCTTACCTGTTTGTTTACAATTCTGCCGCTTTCCGTTGTAGGGCTTATTAACTTGTACATTTACTCAGCATTCACGGTAGTGTTACCTGTATGTATATTGTTTTCCTTTCCCCTGAGCCGATTTCAGACCTGTTTGTTTACTTTTCAAAAGCTTTCCGTCGGGAGGTTTCTTATTATAGTTTGTATTTATTTACTTAATCTTCACGGTGGTGTGGTTACCGGCATGTAGATTTATCTATTGTTAAACTTCACACGGGAAATTTGCTTAGTTTACGTAGCCCCTTCGTGACGGACTTTGTTTATTCTTTTTTCCTTCCAATTTTTGATCACCCTAGTTGTTTTGGATGGTTGACAAATTTATTGCCGTGTAGCGAAAGCACTGTTTTTCTATTCACCAAATGAGGCAGTGGCAATAATTGAGTAGTATGGGTTTTGAAAGAAATTACACAACCTTGAGAGGCTAATTCAATGCAAATCATGCTCACGTGATACTACCACGCGTGCAGGGTTATATTTTTCTCAAGCCTCTCTCTTTTCATGAAAAGTAAAGCAAGATGACCTAGTCTAGAAAATGTTTGTAATTTTTTTGGGTCTATTGGATTGTAGCAGTAAAACCACTTTGCCTAAAAAAGAGTGATAACTCTGTCCAACGAAAAGAAAATAATTTGGATTTCGAAGAAGTACTTTTAAATTTTCTATTCTGTGCTCACCAAGATGTGGTGTCAATTCATAAGGAAATTTTCAATGGTCTGTTCGGATTCATGCTGCTCATGCATAAGAAGTGATTAAATTGTTTGGGGACCACCACTTCATCCGAATATTTTCTGGTGTTGGAATAAGGATCTCTGTTACAGCTGTCTGCAGAATCGGAATACGAGGTAGAATTCCAGGCTGATATAAATGATCGAACTTTTTAAATTGAACCACTTAAAAACCTTGTCACACGTCAGGTGAAGCAAGTTTGAATCTAGAGAAGTACGCACAATAGTTTCTTCACCCTTGCGATAAACAAGTTTTATTGCCAGACGATACCTCCTGGTGTTTTCTAGGTTGATAAGTATACGCCTTCCTTGTCTAAAAACCTTGTGCACTGTTTTCGCTGGGACTCAGAAAAAAAAAAAAAAAATTAAAATTAAAATAAAATAAAAACCTTGAGATAAAATGTTCAATATCAATCAATATTTTTGAAATGAGTCTTATTTTTGGTCGTTTGTGGTGTGCTAAAAAAGCCGTACAGGAGTTTCAGTTTATGTGAAAGGTTCGGAGGAATTAGTATATGTATGCTTCAACGCCCAGTCCCTTCCGAACCCTTCCTTCCCCTTTACTGGTTTTCCCAATCAATGTACTTGGATCTCCGAATTTTGAGGGTAGTTTATATTTCTGGCTTCATGGATTAAAGACATTCTTCTCAAAAGATATGTCTTGAGCCAACAGAAGCACTCACTTTTAAACTAGAGGTGATTTGTCGATTATGTTTTTGTGCATCGAAATAAATTCCATCTTGGTCCCAGGTGTAAATCATACCAGGGAATTTACTATTGAAGCGTATTCTCTAAGAGAAATATCGCTATAAAAGTTATTAAAATACATGTTTTGTTCGCACGCGTTTAGTTTAGTCCTTTATTGTTCATACTTTAAAGGTAAACACGCTGTCTTTTTTTTTTTCTTTGTTTTTAGAAAAAGCCCCATATGTCATGGTCTGTATACCACCTCTTCAGGAGTCATTCCCTTCAGTTAAGAAGTTCTCGTCCTCTCTTATACTCTTTGAAACAAACCTTCCGCGCTGGGGAGGTCAGTGCTTCATTATATTGAAGTCCGTCACGCAGGGACTGCGTAAACTGAGCAGATTTCCCCCGTGCTGATATAACATACTTGTGATCTCACCATGTATTCTCTATTTATATGTAGTAAACCGATGAGTAGAAGGTTGGAGGGGTTACTGAAGGCAGAAAACAAGAAAGTACGAATTACTCGCTTAATACTTGACTTATCAAGAAATGCATACAGCAACAATTGTTCAAATCTTTGAGACAAACGTTTAACAAGATTGGTTTTATAAAATTTTATGACCCGACTCAGAATAATGGAAACATTTTGAATTTTCTAATTACCCCCCCCCTCTAAACCACCACTATTCCAGGCCCGATTTCAGCTAATAACAAATATGATCTTTAGTGATGACTGGAACGGCTAAATATCGAGCATGGTATAGATGAAATAAACATTTTCGAGTAAAGAAAGAGAAATCTTGATTGGTGCGGACACATAAAATTTTGAATGAACCTCATTTTTGCCATCTCTTAGGATCGATGGACATTTGAAGACATTATATAATCGTGTCATGAGTACAACCTCAATAGCTGATTTCCCCTGAGGGAACTCTTCTAAAAGGAATGACTCCTGAAGAGGAATACCATGAAACACGTAGAGCATTTTTCAGTAATGTCTTATCTCATCAACATATGATGAAATATAAAATCTATTATTTACCATTATAAAAGTTATATACCATTTGGTATTGTGATCCATTCCAGTCCTGTTTTTCGTTTCAGTTCTGTTTGTCTGTTTCCGTTTTCTGTTCCATTCCTGTTTTTGTGTTCCCTTTCTGTTTTGTGTTACTTTTCTATTTTAGCAGATTTCCCTTAAGGGAAATCAGCTATTGAGGTTGTACTCATGACGGAATTTTCGACATTTTTCTTCAAATGTCCATCGATCTTACCTAGTAGATGACGAAAATGAGGTCCGTTCAAAACTGAATATATATATATATATATATATATATATATATATATATATATATATATATATATCTATATATATATAAAATTGTAACCTCTGTCTGTACATTGATTTTTTTCGCGAAATTTCACGATAACTTTTCGTTTCACATGCCATAGACACCATAACTGCATTTTGTTTCTTTCGTGTATGTTTGTTTGTTTGTTTGTTTGTTTGTTTGTTTGTTTGTTTGTTACCTTTTCACGCATAAACGGCTGAACCGAATTTTATGAAACTTTGTATGTATATTACTACTAGCCCAACTTAGACTTTAGGCTATACTAATATTCTCTAAGACGAATAGGAGTGGGGGTTATAAGGGAGGCCTGAAATTAAAAATAGCGATATTTCATTTCCTATTGGTTTTTCAGCAAATATGCACATAGCAAAAGTTATTTATTTTATTATTTAGAGTAACTTTTGTTATATACACTTTCGTCGTATACCTAAATATAAATGAGTTATACGCTAAAAATTATAGCGGGAGTCAACAATTTTATTTGGTACAAAAGAATCAACCGAACTAAATAAAACTCGGTACGTGTATTAGGACTAACGCCTTCATTATAACAAGCCATACCAACATTTCTAGGGACGGGCAGGAGTGGGGGTTGTATATGAGGCCAGAAATTAAATATAGCGGTATTTCGTTTCCTATTGGTTTTTTGGCAATTATAAACATGACAAAAGTTGTTTATTTTGTTATTTAGAGTAACTTTTGTTATATACACTTTTTTCGTATACCGAACTATAAACGAGATATACTCTAACACCTATAGCGGAAGTGAACAATTTTATTTGGGACAAAAGACCCAACCAAAATAAATAAAATTCGGTATGTGTATTAGCACTAACGCTTTCATTATAACAAGCCATACCATCATTTCTAGGGACGGGCAGGAGTGGGGGTTGCAAGGGATGCCTGAATTTAAAAATAGCGGTATTTTGTTTTCTATTCGTTTTTCGGCAAATATTGTCATGACAAAAGTTGTTTATTTTGTTATTTAGAGTAACTTTTGTCATATTCATTTTTGTCTTTTAACAAAGTATAAACGAGATATACACTTTAAACTAAAGCGGGAGTCAACTATTTCATTGGGTTTTTAAACCGAACTTAATTAATTCTTCCATGATTATTATCTATATTAAAATTTTTAGGTTAGAACAGGAGTGGGGGTTATAAGGAAGCCCTGAAATAAAAATTCGCGATATTTCATTGCCTGTTTGTTTTTCGACAAACATTCACATAACAAAAGTTGTTTACTTTGATATTTAGATTAACTTTTGTTTTATACATTTCTCCAGGAACAATGTGTGGAGAAAGTAATTTGCGTAGAAATATTATATTATAGAAAAATTAATTCAATCTATTTTAATATTTTGCCCTTAATAACTGAAATCTATGCATAATGCACAGGAGACGGGAAATATGACAATTTGGAGGACAGTGAAGACTTACATAAAAAATTAATTTTCTTTTTAACAAATGCCAACAATGGGTATTAACCCTAAACACTGGGACGGGCAAATGTTAAAATATTGTGCAAAGTAAAGCCTTGCCAAAAAAATACCATCACCATTCAGCCTCAAATCAAATCCCGGGCGAAGCCGGGTATCTGAGCTAGTATATATATAAAAATATATTTGTCTGTTACCGCTCTAGCAGTCGCAATTTTTGTTTGATCGTTACCAAACTCGACATTTAGTCGTTTTATGTAAAAAGAAAGATTAAGTTCGGTAACGGCTGAAATCGGACCAGTGGGAGGGGGGTTTAGAGGGGAGGATTTTTGAAAGTTCGAAATATCTCAGTTACTATACGTCGGATCGAAAACTTGTATATAACCAATATTATTGCAAATTAAATTTACTATAAATATTGTTAAATACGTTTATTCTCTATCTTGAATATTAACCAAGATATTTGCATTTTTCAGTTTTCAGCAAACCGCCCCTTCTACTCATGTTACGTAAACAATACTCTGCTACATAATAAATCACATTATTGGAAGTTTAAATACCAAAAATTGTATTCAAGAGACCTTTATTATACGAGATACATGCAAATATGTCCTGGTGACTCCCCCCTCCCCCCCAAATCTTAAAGTTTTGGACTACTAAAATTTTATTGATTGAGATAACAATTATTCTGACTCATTATTAATTACAGTACTAGATATAGTAAATATTTCTCAATAAAATTAATGTGTTATATTCTGATATATTTCAGTAATTGTTTTTCTTTCCGGTGTGGGGCGGGCCGACCAGTATGTTACATTTCTAACCTAACGCTTCCTGTCGGCAGGTTATTGAAATTGGATGAAACATTTCTTATTTCTGTTTGTATTTATTCACGGTGTTGTTGTGTTAGCAGTATGTATATTTATCTATTACTGAACTTCACGAGGGATATCTGCTTAGTTTACGCAGCCCCTGCGTGACGGACTTTTTGCATGTTACATTTCTGTTATGTTGTTATATGTTTCGTTTAAATTAATTTTGTTTCGTTTCGTTTTTTTTTGTTTTTTTGTTCTTTTTTTAATTTTATACAGTTCCCCCCCCCCCGAGCAACATCGCCACAGCTGCGAAGCTCCAAATAAATAAAAGTGATATAAAACAAACACTCACTGTACGTGGAATATAGGTTTTCCTCCTTCCAGTTTAGCAATTTATAGTTTTTCTTTTAGTTTTTTGTTTTATTTTTATTTTGGTTGTATCCTCAGGTTGTAAATATACTAACAATTTATATTTAATTTTGCCCATTCTATTTATTTTGTAGATTTGTAAAATTTAGATTGTAAAAATTGTAATATTTATCTAATTTTGTAAAATTATATTCTAACTAAGATGAAACGCCATTGTAGCGGCATTCCAAATAAATAATAATAATAATAATGTCTTATAAGAAAAAAAGGAGTTTTTGTTGGCGGCTCTTGCCATTAAATTATGAAGAATATTTTGCCCAGAATAAGAGAACAATTGTTTTTTTTTTAATTGAACTGAGTCCAGAATTTTTCTCATCCTAACAGAAATGAGGCTTGACGTTTTAAAATGAAATGTCTTTGGAATTAATTAAATAAATTGTAAGCTGTAAATTGTAAGCTGGAAGTAGGGAATACCGCCTGTAAAATTCCAGACAAGAATGGGGATAGATATAGAAAGTGACATGGAGGGGAGTAAATACGCTGCTTCCTGCCTGACCTCACTCTCCACGTTTAGAACTTATTTCATTGGTCTCACTCATTAACTGCTCGTCACCAGTCAGGTCAACTAGGTCAGCTCACGTTATACTTTTCTCTACAGGCTCAACTATAAACTACGCTTATACCAACTCCTAGTGGAAAACGTTTTTACAAGTTTTAACAGATTTCCCTCGAGGGAAATCACCTATTGACGTCGTACTCATGACGAGATTTTTGAAATATTTCTTCAAATGTCCATCGATCCTACCCAGGAGATGACGAAAATGAGTCCGTTCAAAATAATATATTTTGTCTGCTAACGCAATCTTTGTATGAACGATACCAAACACAATATTTAAACGTTTTAAGTAAAAAGACAGATTACGTTCGTTAATGGCTGAAATCAGACCAGTGGGAGGGGGGGGGGGTGTTTAGAAGAGGGGCTTTTTGAAAATTCAAAATATCTCCGTTGCCATACGTTGAATCAAATAATTGTATATAACCAATCGTATTGCAAATTTAATTTACGGATTAGTTCAGACCTTCTAGCATTTAACATAGAGTCGTCAGATTAAGATGGTTCTCCTAGATACAGCGCGACCTTTCTTGTAAGTATTTGTGTTTATTTTATAATTATTTTCCTTCATTGTAAATCGATATAAAACAATACATTAAAAGATTAACTAAGTTAATTAAATAGTAAATTAACTAAGTAAATTAAAACATTTTATAGCAATAATAATGATAGTTAATTTATTTTGTTAAACTGGAGGCAGAAGATCTGTGAGATACAGCGCGACCACTTTTGTTTTAAATTAATACAAAATTTATTTATTTGTACTTCAGATTTTAAATTATTAATTTCATTTGATCAAGAACAAAAATGTCTTCCCCAAGCATTTTTTATGATGTTATTATTATTATTTATTAACGTCCACTTTTTGCAACTCAGGCTAATTGGGACGGGTTATCTACAGGTTACCACCTTTTTCTATCCAGGGGGGGATTTTAGGATGTTATTTAATGAATTTCGTCACTAAATAATTTAGTGACGAAATTCATTAAATTTATTTATGATGTTACAAATGATGAAGATGTGAAGAAAATACATAGAGTATTATTTGAGGTAGACGTGGATGAAGAAAGTGGTGGTGTACATCACATTCCTCCTGCTGGAGAATATGAAATAGGAGATGAAGACCTGGATACAGTTGAAGAAGAAAAAAATGAAGAAAGACAAGGTAATTCGGAAATATAAACTCAGAAGAATGAAAAGTAATGAATCTACAAAGAAGAAAGCCTGCATTGTCAATGTAGAAGACTGATTTTGTATATATGTATATTATACTTTTTTCCTATCGTTTCTGTTATTTTAATTAATGTTTTTTGTCACATAATAAATTTATTCTAAGTAACAGTATTTTACTTTAATTCCCTTTCAAATGTTGCAGTTTAAGGTTATACTATTACTGGGATTGAAATGCGATCTGACAGATGCATGCTTTTTTAGCAAAGCTGGGCGTGACTACTGGAGTGTTAAGGGAAATCTGCTAAAATGTGCATTATGGAAATTTGTTTTGGATTATGATTAGGGGGATGTGTTAATCATGTAGAGTGGCAAGGTATGTCGGACAATTGCCTGGGTACGATCTCGTGGCAGGTAGGGGAATCTGAATTATTATATAGGAGGAACTGACAGATTAAGCAGTAGCAAGGGGTAGACCCACATCCATTTGGAATATAGTCTGGTTCCATGTCAGCTTTAGAGAGCTGCCATACCCCTGGCTTGAATACAGCTGTCCGGTGTGTCACTCGCCAGTCGAATTATATCATCCGTCAAACAAGGCCTGTCTACTCACTAAAACTCCCTTTTTTTTAAAAAAAGAATACTTTTTTTCTCAAAATGTATTCATGTTTACCGATACATTCTCCATACCAAACACTATCTAAGCTTATATATACCAATCTAATCAGGTTAGTCCTGTTAGCTTAATCTAGGCCTAATCATGAAGCCATCTTTTATCAATTCGAGATATAAAGTAGTAATGTAGGTTCTAATACTGTACCTTGCACTACACCATACAACTAAAAGTCCGTCTCGCAGGTGCTGCGATAACTAAGCAAATTCCTCACGTGCATCACGTATTTGCATTTATCTCGAAATTCAATTCAAGTTCAATGAAAACCATATTTGGTGTTTATGCTTGAAATAATGTGCGCCATAAGATAAAAGCTTATTGTTAAAATGACGTAAGTAGGAGGTTGAGTTTACCTAAGGTCGAAATCTATAAAATGCAAATATCAATAATGAAGATAATGAAAAATCTAAATAACAACATTTATAGAACATAACATTTGCAATAAGATTGGTTCTATACATTTTTTTGATCCGACGTATAATAACGAAGATATTTTGAATTTTCTAGATTCCTCCCTTCTAAACCCCTCCCCCCCCCTCTCACTGGTCTGGTTTCAGCCATTAACGAACTTGATCTTATTCTCTTTCTCCCTCACTCTCTCTCTCTCTCTCTCTCTCTCTCTCTCTCTCTCTATATATATATATATATATATATATATATATATATATATATATATATATATATATATATATGACTAACTCATCCCCCTAATCATAATCCAAAACAAATTTCCATAATGCACATTTTAGCAGATTTCCCTTAAAGGAAATCAGCTATTGAGGTCGTATTCATGACTATTTTCGAAAACTTTCTTCAAATGACCATCGATCCTACCTACAAAAATATTTTTATATATATGTGTGTGTGTGTGTGTGTGTGTGTGTGTGTGTGTCTGAAAATGAGCTGTCATAATTCAACTTAAGTAAGTATTTCAATTATTTTACCTCCTTGTAGCTGGCATGCAATTCACAATTGCAACCACTAAAATGAAACTACTCCACTCCTGCTAAACTAGGATAACTTCTAGGCGAGCCTATTCAATTTATTTATATCAAGTTGAAGATTTTTCAATATTTAAAAACGAAAAAACTTAAAAAAGAATAAAAAAGTCCATCACGCAGGCGCTGCGTAAACTAAGCAGATTTCCCACGTGGTTATACAATAGCGAAATCTCCATACGAGAGCCGTACAGTTACGGCAAAGGGCCGAACTAGCTTTTGGCGGGAAACTAGTCATCCGTTATCGGCCCACAATTAATAAAAATGCTAACTAAACTATTTCGGTTAATATTCAAGATAGAAAAAAATGTATAGAACAGTATTTATAGTAAATTTAATTTACAATAAGATTGGTTCTATACAATTTTGATCCGACGTATGGTAACGGATATATTGTGAATTTTCGAAAATATCCCCCCTTAACCCCCCCCCCCCTGCCACTGGTCCGATTTCAGCCATTAACGAACTTGATCTGTTTTTTTTTTTGCATTCTGCATAAAACGTTTAAATATCGAGTTTGGTAACGATCAAACAAAAATTGCGACCGCTAGAGCGTTAACAGACAAATATATATATATATATATATATATATATATATATATATATATATATAATTTTGAATGGACCTCATTTTCGTCATCTCCTGGGTAGAATGGATGGACATTTGAAGAAATTTTTCGTAAATCGCGTCATGAGTACGACCTCAATAACTAATTTCCCTTAAGGGAAATCTGCTGAAATGTTCCTAAACCTTCTTATCTATAAAAATAAAGAATTTAGTGACGGAATTGATTAAAATAAAATTCTTAGTCCCACCCTGGCTGAAAATGGGTGGTAACTTGTAGATAACCCGTCCCAATTAGCATTAATTGCAAAAAGTGGACATTAATAAATAATTTAATTTCTATAAAAATCAGTAAATCATTTCGTCATAATTTACGTTCTAATTAATCAATTAGAAGGTTCAAAATACCCTTATCCTACTGAAGAGACCATAAGGATATCAAATTTTTCTCCAGAACTGTCGATCTCCGCCAAAGAGGACACCTTTATACATCCTTGTTCCAAGTAAAGGAAGTCTTGTAATCTTCTTTATCCGTAAGCTGAACACTTGAGTTTTTCAAATCTTGAAAAACAAAAATGACCCACTCATCAATGAATCATGTAATTATAACAATCAAAGCACTTCTAGATACGTGAACAAACGAACTAAGCACATTTTACTCCAACATATGAATTAAGCCTCAGCAGCCTAGACAAAAGACATGTAAGCACTCTTACTTTAATCCCTATTTCACATGTAACCATATTTACACTTCGTCAAATGACGAATACAAAAACAAATTCTCTACTTATTAATATTATTAGCTCGTAAGGTCACTTAAATTTGTAAATTTTCAAAATAATTGAAATAATTACTAAGTTGAATTATGACAGCTCATTTCAGACATATATATATATATATATATATATATACATGAAATCTGCTTAGTTTACGCAGCCCCTGCGTGACGGACTTTTTTAAGTTTTCTCGTTTTTAAATATTGAAAAATCTTCAACTTGATATAAATAAATTGAATAGGCTCGCCTAGAAGTTATCCTAGTTTAGCAGGAGTGGTGTAGTTTCATTTTAGTGGTTGCTATTGTGAATTGCATGCCAGCTACAAGGAGGTAATTTAACTTAGGCATTCTCCTGATTGGACGATAGAAGGAGGTGAAACAATTATAAGAGTTAAGAGGCAGATCGGTTCCATACCGGTGGGAGTACGACGACCCAGGTTATCCAAAGATCTGGAGCAGCCCCCAGCCTTATGGAGATCTGCTCAATTAACTCTCTTAGCATGGTTCGCAGCCCGCATAATTCTCTCAGAATGAGCTTCTTGGACCTCTCATCCATACTCCAATTGTTTTTGATACATATACAATGTATTTTATTATTATTATTATAATGAAAAGCGTTCGTTCATACAGACCACTAAACACCATTAGCATGGCAACTTGTGTTCTTATTTCATTAATGAGTACGGTTTTACAAATCATACTGCTTGTCAGCTTAAATACCCGGCTTAGTTCAGGAGCCGTTAAACATTGAATAATGCATCCTTAGGTCATTGAATCCTATCTTTGTAGCACATTTCCCTTAAGGAAATAAGGCAAATATGTATGTGTGTGTGTGTGTTGTGGGTGTCAACCCTTTAGTAGTGGCAGTTTTTGCTTGATTGTCACCAAGATCGATATTTAAGCGTTTTATTCAACAAAACACCAAACATGTTAAGAGTTGAAACCGGACCTGGAGAAGTGGAGGCTTAGATGGGTAAAATAAAAAAATCGAATCATCCCCATTAATATGAAGCCGATCAAACAATATTAAACCAATTTTATTTTAAATTTAATTTTCTGTAATTGTTGTTTAATGCGTTTTGATTCATTTTAGCTGATTTCCTTTAAGGGAAATCAGCTATTGAGGTCGTACTCATGACGCGATTTACAAAATTTATTCTCAAATGTCCATCGATCCCACCTAGGAGATGACGAAAATGAGGTCCGTTCAAAACTGTGTATATATATATTTGTCTGTTACTGCTCTAGTGGTCGCAATTATTGTTTAATCGTTACTATACTCAATATTTAGTCGTTTTATGTAAAAATAAAGGTCATGTTCGTTAACGGCAGAAACCAAACTAGGGGGAGGGGGGGGGGTTAGAGGGAAGGATTTTCGAAAATTCGTAATATTTCCGTTATTATACGTTGGATCAAACAATTGTATAAAATCAATCATATTGAAAATTAAATTTACTGTAATTATTGTTATATACATTTATTCTGTATCTTTAATATTAACCGAGATATTAGGATTTTTCAGTTTTTAGCCTTCAGTAACCCCCCCCCCCTTTACTCGTGTGAAATAAACAATACTCTGTTATATAATAAACCTCAATATTCGAAGCTTAAATAACACATATTGTTTTCCAGAGACCTTTATTATACGAGATAGATATAAATATGTTCTTTTGACCTCCCCGTCCTAAAATCTTGGACTACAAAACTTTGATTGATTGAGATAAAAATTATTTTAATTCATTATTAATTACAGTACCAGATATAGTAAATAGTTCTCAATAAAATTAATACGTTATATTCTGATATGTTTCAGTTATTGTTTTTCTTTCCGGTGTGAGTCTGGCAGACCTGTTTGTTTACATTTCAAACACTTCCCGTCGGCAGGTTATGACTGAAACATTTCTTATTTCCGTTTGTATTTATTCACTTAATATTCACAGTGGTGTTGTGTTACCAGTATGTAGATTTATCTATTACTAAACTTCACAAGGGAAATCTGCTTAGTTTACGCAGCCCCTGCGTTACGGAATTTTTTAATTTCAGTAATGGGTAAATTCTCATGCAAGCTCATCTCAAATTAACGATAAGGCACACTGATAAATGGTATATATGACTTCAGCAATTGACGTTTATTTTCTTTATAACTAATACGATACTCAATATGTAACCTATTCGTGTACAATAAAGTTAAAGTGCGTAATGGGTGAAAATCGGTATAGACGGTGTTGGGTGATTAGAGAGGGTAGGAAATGCGAAATAAATATTCTGCGCCAAAAAAGGTTATTTAACAAAATTTACTACTTGAACCGCCTTGTATAATCTCATTCACAACATTTAAGTGGGACAAGACTGAAGTGTAGATTAAAGTTGTAGTCGGCATACTGACACTGAGTAATGCTTGTCATTAGCCAGCTTATGCAGGCTACAGAGGGATGACTATCTAACATCTCTGGCTTGAAGTGGAATTTTCTCCACCCATGCCATTATTGAAATTTTTCATGATGCTTTTGTTGTTGGAGGGTCCGACGCAGAAAGCAACGGGAAACCACTGCATGTGACCCTCGTATTCCCTTGTTCTTTCCCGAGAAAAGCTGCTATACCTGCTCACGAGATCTATTTACCGGCTGTAGCCTGGTACACACAACAACCTCATTTATTAAATGTATAACACTTGTTCTATTTATTATTCTCAAACCATGCCATTTTATTTTTTTTTGTTTGAAGCCACCCCCTCCCCCTCCACTCATCCTCATGCTATTTGTATTATTTGAAACTGAGCCACTAACATCTCACGGGATGCATCATTTTTAATTCCAGTTAAGTCTGTGTCTTATTCCGGGGACATTTAGAGTAGATAATGAAATCAACTGCGTTTCTCCAACTGTATTTCTGTTTGAGGGATATCAGTATAGTACACGCTTGGAGTTATTCATTAAATAAAGAAATTCAAAAAAATTATTTATTATTTTATTTTATTAGGAATATTTAAATGAATTTGGTGATGTGTGATATGTTCAATACAAACGTCCTCCATCACTCTCGACAGAAGCTACCCCCTTTCACCACATTGAGAGGAGCAGCCTATCCCGGCCTGCCAAGGAAGTCAAGTGCTAAGGAGGAATGGCACTAGATAAGAAAATAGCCACTGCTATCACTTCACTTGACACTTTAGGAGATCTCTGGGACATTGTCTCTTGAGGCACCGTTGAGGGGAATATGGATGAGTGGCACTGGAAAGGGCTAGGACTTCTGGATTAGAATGATTGGGTAGCCTGCTGTGGAATTTTCTGAATCATAAGGGAATTTGGACCTTTAAAAATGGGATATTAAGGTCTTTATGGAGGGTAAGGCCTGTCACATAATATGGAGCATCTACTATGGTGCGCAGGACTTTGGTTTGAAAGGTCTGGATGCGTCTGATGTTCGAAGGTTTTGCAGTACCCAACACTTCTATTCCGTATGTCAATATTGGTTTAAGTAGTAACTTGTGTATTGTTAGTTTGTTTTCAGTAGATAAGTGAGATCTTCTATTCAGCAGTCCGTAAAGTTGTCCAAGTCGTCTGGTAAGTTCCTGTCTTTTAATTATTGTGTGCGATTTCAAAGTAAATCTGGTGTCCAAATGTAGTCCAAGGTAGTAAATTCCAGAAAGGGATATTTGAATTTTGCAAAAATGTATCTGTTAAATATGAATCGAATCCTCGGAAAAATATAAGTTAGTTGTCTACACGTGAAGTGACTATAAAGATTGGGATAAATGTTCTATTTTTAGACTACTTAGTAAGATGTACTGAGTACGTAGTAAAATGTACTTACATTTTTACAAAATTGTCTGATATAATTGCGGTGTAAGTCCCCTCCTGTAGACAAGGGTTAGGGTTTTTCTTTTTAATTTCCCATTTTACATTTGTCTATATAAGGAGAATGAGAGAGAGAGATCCGTGCTGTAGTTGGCGAGTTTTATTGAAGTTGCAATGAATTTACAATTCATATCCCGCCAAACCATTACGGTTTATGATGCAATGGTAGTTTGCTTGCTAATCCACTGGCTGCTTTTGATCCAACCATTGCCCGCTTCTTCTCTCATTACCATATAACAACCACTTTTCATCACGAGTTATGAGACGAAATATTTCAAAATATACGGCACGATATAGCATGAAAACAATAGAGAAATACCTAAAGATTTATTTAATACCCACCGTCTTAAGAGTTCATAAAAAAAGAAGTCCATCTTGCTTTCATCTAAATAAATAACTCTGAAGTTACAATAAAACCTAGCCATGTATCATTCAATATGGAACTCAGAAAGTTCCTCATATAATAACTTAGATTAAATTTATTTCACCCTTTGCAGTTTTCATAATTAAAAGTTCAAACTTTGGTGAATGACTATTCATATTTAAACTTTTTAAATGGAAAAATATATGCAGTTTGATAAACGTTAAGAGCAGTCAGAAGGAAGTTCAAAGAACAAACCCCATTATATACATAGGAATAAAACGTATTATTTGTTCATATTTAATCTTAATTTTTTACGAATAATAAAAAAGGGGCTCATGTTAGCCATGCGAGTGAAAGCGTTGACCTTTGTCTCACATGGCAAACCTAGAGTGGCGTGTTCGATTCTCGCCTGGGCAAAGAAAATTATTTACTAACGAAATTCATTAACCCTAGAACTACCAAGGGGGGGGCTCCTCGAGCCCACAACTTTTTGTTTTTGTTCCCTATCACCCAATTTTAATGGGGTATTTTTGATATTTTATGTATTCCTCAGAAAAACATCCTAGAGTGAGGGCATAACAATAAAATTAAATAAAAAAATTTCTATGTTGAGAAAAAAATTTTTTTTTGACGTATGGGCTCGTTAAATTATTGTGCAAAAGCACCGATAATTGCATTACGAATCTGATAATTATATTTTCTTAAATTATTATTCTATTATAATGTTATAATAACTTAGATATAGATAACTTTTTATTCTAACAATGTTTAGAGTAGAATAAAATAACATTTAATTTCAAGTCATCCTTTTTTCCCCATCCGAACTTTTTTTTTAAATTTATTTTTATTTTTGTATTTAATTTTTTTTTTTAATTTTTTTTTTCACAGGTGTCATAAGAAACGTTCATTAAACATAATCCAATAGAAATAAAAATTTTAAAAAAATTATAGAACCAAAATAAAAGGTTTTTAAGGTTGTGGGCTCGAGGAGCCCCCCCTTGGTAATCCATGTGACCTGGGAGAGCTCGGTAATACTAGGGTTAAATAACATCCTAAAATCCCACCCTAGAGAAGGGTGGTATCCTGTAGATAACCCGTCCCAATTAGCCTGAGTTGCAAAAAGTGGACGTTAATAAATAATAATAATAATAAAAGCTTTTCGTATATTTTCGGAACCCCTAAATAGGAAGAAAGAAGATGCATTGTGTTTCTATTCCCCTCCAAATACATTATCTCCCTCCCTTAAATGCACACTTGCACAGACACACGCCCACATGTTCTCGCTCACACTCACACACACACACACACACACACACACACACACACACACACACAAACGCACGAATTTATTAGGACATTGGCACATACTTCAAGGACATCTTTATGTATCTATTATTATTTTTAGTAGACCCTAAACTTTGAGTTTAACAATGCATTTTGCAATTAAATATTAAAAAAAAATAGTTCAAAGCACAATCAAGTATTGTAAATAATCTTCTCCTCATTAGTATGTCAAATTGTATCATTGTTCGACGTGCTTCAAAACACATGTTTTTCTAAAATTACTTGAAATAGAAATTTTACTTTTATAATTTTATATTGTCCTTACAAGTACTTAAAAAGAAATTATCCAGTTAATTACGAAAATTCAAATTTAGGATAATCCATACTTCTGAGCTAAATAATCTTGTAAACGTTAAATAAAAAATATCAATTTACGTATGAAATAATCTCTTAAATATCGGCTAAATATTTATATTTTAATGCAATACAAATTATTTGTAATTAAAGAAATTCTTATAAACCCACTTATCCGAATCTAAATATGAGTCAAAGATAGTCTATCTGGAACATAAAATTGTTTCCCATACACGCAGGCCGCTCGGGTAATTTATTAACTATACGCTCTGTCGGAACAGACGTTTTAAGAACCATTGTATGTATTCCTCTTTCCGGGTTCCGAGTTGTATTATTTATGCGAGCTTGAATAATATTATTCACCATATCATGGACTCTTTCTCTTATGTGCTTTTTTATGGGGGGGGGGGGGACTCTTCGTTCGACTCCTTGACACCATTACAGCAGGTTCCCCTTGAGGGAAACCGGCTATTGAGGTTGTACTAATGTCGCGATTTTCGAAAAAAAGGTTCCTTAAATGTCCATCTATGCTACCTTGGTGATGAAGAAAATGAGGTCCATATATATATATATATATATATATGTATATATATATATATATATATATTCTTGTATGTTATCTATCTAGCAGTCGCAATTTTAACCAAACTCGATGTATAAGCTTTACATGTAAATCTAAAGATCAAGTTCGTTAAGGGCTGATATCGGTCTAGAGGAAAATTGGAAATATCTCCGTTCTTATATCTTGGGTCGAAAAAATGTATATAACCAATCCTATTGCAAATTAAAGCTACTGTAAATGTTGTTATACATATTCTACATACTTTCTCTATTATGAATATTAACTCGGGGCTCAGGTTAGCCATGTGAGTTAAAGCGTTGACCTTAATCTCACATGGTAAACCTAGAGTGGCGAGTTCGATTCCCGCCTGGACAGAGGAATTTATTTAGTGACGGAATTCATTAAATAAAATCCTTAGTCCCACCCTGGCTAGAAAAGGGTGGTAACCTGTATATATACCGTCCCAATTATCCTTATTGCATAAAGTGGACGTTAATATAAAATTTAAAAAAATGTTGACATCATCAATTTTACGCTCTTGTCTCGAAAATGTTTATTTGATTTATAGCATACTCGATATCTAGCCGTTTCATGCAACTCTGATGTTCATAGTCGATAATAGTTAAAACAGGGACAGGAATAAGTGTGCGGGGATTCTAAAACTCGAAATATCTCCGTTATAATGAGTCAGATCGTAAACAATGTTAGATGACCAATCGTGTTAAACTATTGGAAGTATTAAGCCAGTTATTCTAATTTTCATGTTTTCAGCCTTTCGTACCCACCCCCACCCCTTTCTACTCATCGGTTTTCACATAGAAATGAGATGAGATCAAAAGTAAGCACCTGGAAAATCTGCTACTTTACGCAGCTCCTGCGTGACAGAATTTTACCTCTTGGCAAGACCAAAATATCTTCTCTCATTTTTAGATCATGTCAAGTACAAGATCCAGTTCGAGTAGAATCACTCCTTATTTCCTCTGCCACATCTTGCTGTCATAGCCACAATTAATTTTCTCCATAGGTATTTTCTTTGGGGCAAATTTAATTTATTTTGCCATGGCCTTCTCCTAGTTGACTGACTTGTTTGCCTGTCAGATTGTAATTTTGAATACTGTCGCTATATAAATGACTTAACACATTTATTAAGACCAAAGCCTTAATATAGCTAAATTGATCTTTTGAACTATATTTAAGGCAATAAGTACCTTGTGACAGTATAAGCGTCCAACTTTAAACCTCACCTACTCCACTCATTTCTCTACGTTTTATATCTCGGTATAATACATTTTTAAACTAGTGTCTTAGACTTCCATCACCCTCATGCCAGGATTTATCTCAAAGTTTATTGTTCCATATAGCATTATTTTAACATTTCCTTAATTTTATATCCATGTACTTTAAACTATGTCTTAATAATTCTGAAAACATTTTATCTTTAATTTAATTTAGAGAATGCAAATAAATGGCACTGAGCGACATCGCCTAGTTGCGGAGCTCTTCAAATCAATAAAAAAAATAAGCGTCCAATTCCGCTGTAGTAGCGTTGTTGCTCCATTATCATACAGCAATTTGAACTGAAATATTTACAAACCATTTTGTTAACATTTATTGTGCCGACTGAATAAAGATCAATAAAACGTAGGGCTGAAAGCAGCTTATTATACGGTCTAGAGTCGCCCGTATAGCAAATGGAGTGGAACATAGCAGCTTTGTTGAGGACTCTTGTTCTAGGCGGAACCTAGGCAGATGTCCTCAGTCAGCCGAGACTACTCCTAGTGGGTCATCATTACCTCTTAGCTGACGAAGAGGAAAGCAGAACCATCTTGTCCTAACCTACTAACTGTAAATTGAAAGCTACTAGTAATTTGATGAATGTTTTAACGGAAACATTTCACTTGATGTAGATATCTTATACATTTATACCACTACTATACTACTATACTTATACTATTTCTTTCTTCCTCGGACGAAGGAATCAGTGCACTTATACTGCACTGATTCCTTCGTCCGAGGCTGAGTGATGATGGTATTTATTTTGGGGTTACTTTGAACAATATTTTTACGTTTTCCAATCTCAAAGCTTAGGATTTACACACGAGTCCGGAGTGCTGGGGATATTTTAATAATAAAAGTATCTGTTATGTGCTTAATTCTACAAAATGCATGTATCTTTTAGCAGATTTCCCTTAAGGGGAATCAGCTATTGAGGTTGTACTCATGACGGAATTTTCGAAATTTTTCTTCAAATGTCCATCAATCCTACCTAGTAGATGACGAAAATGAGGTCCGTTCAAAACTGCACATATATATAAATATATATATATATATATATATATATATATATATATATATATTTGTCTGTTACCGCTCTAGCGGTCGCAATTTTTGTTTAATCGTTACCAAACTCGATATTTAGTCGTTTTATGTAAAAAGAAAGATCAAGTTCGTTAACGGCTGAAATCAGGCCAGGGGGAGGGGGGGTTTAGAGGGGAGGATTTTTGAAAATTCGAAATATCTCCGTTACCATAGGTCGGATCGAAAAATTGTATAGAACCAATCTTATTGCAAATTAAATGCACTATAAATATTGTTATATACATTTATTCATTATCTTGAATATGAACCGAGATATTTGCATTTTTCAGTTTTCAGCCATAAGCAAACCGCCACATCTACTCATGTTACATAAACAATACTCTGCTACATAATAAATCACATTATTTGAATCATAAATACCAAATATTGTATTCAAGAGGCCATTATTATACGAGATACATGCAAATATGTTCTGGTGCCCCCCCCCCCGTTTTAAGGTTTTGGACTACTAAAATTTGATTGATTGAGATAACAATTATTCTGACTCATTATTAATTACAGTACTAGATATAGTAAATAGTTCTCAATAAAATTAATATGTTATATTCTGATATATTTCAGTAATTGTTTTTCTTTCCGGTGTGAGGCGGGCAGACCCGTTTGTTTACATTTCTAACCCAACGCTTCCTGTCGGCAGGTTATTGAAATTGGATGAAACATTTCTTATTTCCGTTTGTATTTATTCATGGTGCTGTTGTGTTAGCAGTATGTATATTTATCTATTACTAAACCTCACGTGGGAAATCTGCTTAGTTTACGCAGCCCCTGCGTGACGGACTTTTTTTTTATATATAATATAATCACAGATTATCATATTATCATTGTCAAAAATACGGAGTTTCGTTGATTTCGATTTAGTCTTTCGAGTCCATAACATTGTTGACCCCTTCTCTAGTTTTTCGTGTATACCTCAATTATACAACGTTATATGGAAAAGTGCATATATCAAAAGTTATTTTAAATAACAAAATAAACAACTTTTGTTTGTGCATAATTGCCGAAAAACGAATAGGAAACGAAATATCACTATTTTTAATTTCAGACCTCCCTTGCAACCCCCATTCCTGTTCGTACCTCGAAATTTTATTATAACTTTTTATTAGGGAGGTGTTAATACCAAATCACATACGGAGTTTCGTTTAATCCAGTTGAGTCTTTTGTGCCATATAAAATTGTTGACTCCCCATATTGTTTTTAGCGTATAACTCATTTATACTTCGGTTTACGACAAAAGAGTATATTACAAAAGATACTCTAAATAACAAAATAAACAACTATTTTTTTTTTGCATATTTGCCGAAAACCCAATAGGAAACGAAATATCGCTATTTTTAATTTCATGCCTTCCGTATAACCCCCATGCCCTTCCTGTTCGCCTCAGAGACTATTAATATAGCCAGATACCTAATCTGTTTTAGTAGTAATATACATACCACGTTTCATAAAATTCGGTTCAGCCGTTTACGATTCTATATACGACATACAAACAAACATTCATTTTGATATATATATAGATAATTCTAAGTTTTGTGATTTTCTATTTAAATTCGGGAATAAACAACTTTTTCTCCATTTCAGACCATTCTAAGCACAATGGCATCAAAATTGGAAATCTTGGGTGGCTTTCTGTCCGCCCGTTTGTTACTCAATCAATAAAAAACGGCTGGGACGATTTCTTTGATTATTTATATATGTGAATCCATCATAAAACACTAAACATAGGCACAACATATCTGAATTTTAAACTACGAGGGGGGGGGGGTTACTTCGACGTGAAAATACATATTCATCAATATTTTAGCATTAGTTTTATAGAAAAAATGAAAAGAATGAATTCTATTCTGTAATAACGATTTAGGTCCTAAACCGTTAGTTACATTAATGAATTTTTAATTCTGTTTTCCGACACCAAACACTTTATTCGTAATTAATGAAATGCCTGAATAGAATTGGGAAATTGTTCTTAGACGTATTAAGGGAATGAGTATTTCTTTTAGAGAGGCAAGCTAGTACTCTCTAACGCTCTTAAAAAAAAAAAAAAGGCACTGATGATGGAGCTGTTGCCCTGAAAGTGCACTCTGTCAAAATAAACTTATCGTAGAGGAATACAGGCCAACTGTTTTCATTCAGAGGAACGAGTATTGTTAATATGAGCAATTGGATACTTTACAACTCATGATTCTTCTATCGTATTACAACAGAATGGCTGAACAAAATATTATCAAATGATTTCTCCGGGTGCTCTTGTAAAATACAATCGTTTTATTTAGACGGGAAACTTGACTTATGCGATCCCAAGAGCGATAATAAATTTGTCAATATTCGTCCGATAGGAATTTCATGCTTCATGCTCAAAACTATAAATATGACTAATTTGAAAGAATTAATGGTATATTTAGTGATTTCGTAATCCAATACTTATATTTTGACGGGGAACCATTATTATATCAATTAGTTTCCGGATAAATAGTCATGAATTTGTCTAAATTCAAATATTTCGGGCAAAAGAAATGGATGAATTTTAACTAATCAGGACAAAGGGCATTTGTGTTGCTCAATATAATGGGATGATTTTGTGTATCCAATCTTTATATTTCCATGGGAAACCTTTTCTATTTCAACCCGTTAACGGCGGGTAACACGGATAGTTGTAATTATAAATCTAAAAAAAAAAATATCATATCCTAAACTATGTAAGAAACGTTTGGATGCTGTTTATAAATATATTTACGCCCATTTTATGCTACGATTGGAAAAAAAAATGTATTTGAACTTTTAAGTCACAAACAAAGAATGAACAAAATATAACGTAAACAACAAAGTATATAATTGCAAAATATTAATACAAAGAAAGTACGCAAATGACATTAAGTATAATTCACCAAACGCTCTAAATAAAACAGTACGTGGTGTTGTTAATGTTCACCAAAAATTGAGATTCAGCAAGGCTGACGTAGGCAACCAATGACATCACTAATTGTTATAAGTAGCTCTACATACTCGGGAAGAATGGAACCTAGTACTTCTTTGGACACAACTCAGTCTATAATGAGGTAGCTCCATGTTACGAAGCCATTTTTTTTTTTTTTCAAAAATGATTCATCAATGAGGTACTTACGCTTCTCTATTTGATTCTTTACTAAACGTTACCGTGCCCCCTTACGCTGAATTTTATGATCCATGGCATGTTATGATGTCCTGATGTCCCAAATCTGACTGGGAAGTTTGAATATGTACTCTAGAATCTACCATGAAACAGTGTACGTATACCATAACTGCACTTAATTTTCTGCTGGAAATTAACATAAGTTTAGGATTGATGTTGGTATTCCTGGAGGAAGTACATATCAAAAATAGTACCCCCTATACTACTCAGGCTCATTGTGATAGGCAGATTACCAAACAACCACCCGTTTGTACAAAGTGTGTGCGTAGTGAATTTGACAAATAAGTTTTGTCACTAAATAAATTAAGCGGTTTGGATTAACTCTTCAAAATTTTTGTAAAATTTTTATGTTAATTTTCTTTAACAAATTGTTTTATTGTGGCTAGTAATTAAACACATTGAATCTTGATATGAATATAGAAAGAAAAATATACTTCTTTCGAAATGACATTCTAATGCCTGCACGCACTCTCTATGACTTCAATTCTTGAGAACAGATGGTAATTTTACAAGAATAGTCACCCTCTGTTATATTATCTTTTATATTTTAATTATTTTGAGTTTTATTAGTAGCATTTTTATATATACAACTAATTTTTTTTTTGCAATTTATTTATTCTTTCCTAACACTGAGATAAATTCGTAATTATTATCAAACAGATGATAAAAAATTGTCCTTCAACAAGAAGGAAAATAAGATTTGATGAATAAGGCCAGCCCAATCATTAGTTGCGGATATTCTAAGAGGTTTTTGAGAGGAGGAAAGGGATTAGGTTTGAATGGTGGGGTAGGTTTGTTGTTGTGGAGAAGGGTAAAGAATCAGTAGATCATTACTGGAAGCTAGGGAGATCTACATTCCAAGAAAGGTGATCTGATTTTACTGGAGCCCAGTATTACGATTCCAGCTTCCCTCTATTATTAAGGATAAGCCCTTTTTCGGGGTTTCCAAACATAACCAATAATAAACTGACGAAATGATAAAGTCCGAAATAAAATGATATGGGAAAATATTCAAATCATGTTGGCTTTGATACTCCCACAACAGTTTAACAAAATATGCTTGGACTCGTATTATTTCCTTTCTTAATATTTTTCTGTTTTGAAAAATTTCTGGCACTAAGATTTTCCTATTATAAGTCCAACATATGCTTATGTTTGAGAGGTTTTTTTTGGGGTGGAATTTCTCAGATACGATTAAGTTTTTTAAAAAGAGTCATTTTTATTTATTACGAATAATTAGAGTGTACGATATGGTTTATTTTACAACAATGGCTAGCGTGAATATCATTTATGTACTAACGTCCACTTTATGCTTCTAAGGCCAATTGGGAAGGGTTATCTGCAGGTTAGCACTTATTTCTAGCCAGGGTGGGACTAAGGATTTTATTTAATGAGTTCGTCCCTAAATAAATTCCTTTGCATAGGTGAGAATCGAACTTGCCACTCTAGGTTTGCAAGGTAAAATTAAGGCAAACGCTTTAACTCACATGGCTAAACAGAGCCCCTAAATCATCATGAATAGCTATCTATATATTATAGGAGACACTAATTATTTAACAAGATTTAAAGCCCCTCTGATATTCCTGGTAGTAATTTATCATTAGATTCATATAAAAATAAAAGTAGATTTTATTTGTATTTTCTTTATATACTTAATGGTAGCTAGGCATTTTATCTCTCGATTTGTGTATTGGGAACTCGGTGCAAAATATTCCTTCTTTCGAAACTTTTCAGCTTGTGATTATGTATAATTTAAGCATACATCGATCTAATACATATTATTAGATTGAAGATCCAATTAACGACTAGTATGTGGCATTTCAGTTTGCAACCAAGGAGAAAAAAGTTCTATGCAACACTTTTCATGAACCAGTTCTCCACTTATAGGGCAAATCATTCCTCGCTTATCCACTATTGGCAATAAATCACTATTTTTTCATGAAGATCCTTAGGCTCCTATCCACCCACCATTGGGAGGACTTAAAGGTCAAAATTATGTTTTCCAAAAGGTAATTTATATATACCGAAATGTCTCCAAAGCAGTAGTTGTAATTTATGATATCACACGTAAGAAGGAAACAGAAAAAAGGAAAACTAGATTTAACTGAAATTTTATTTGTTAATGAAAATCCTAATTAATTTCTTATAAATATATCAATTGAAATTGGAGTAAGAAGCAGTTTACTCAGGAGATAAATAATAACCAATCAGAGACGTTATCCCGTCATTGTTTCTGGCTCATATCGGTTATTAACTGAGAAGATATAATGTTTGTATGTTATTTTTGTGTCATCAATAAGTGATATGCTTTTCCTTCAACCTGCTGCGGTTTGGTATTAGTGGTAGACTCCCATCTAAGTTTTCAAAACTATATAGAAGAAACATATTTTAAACTTGATAAGGTGTGTGTTTGTGTGTTTATATGTGTGACAGAAAAAGAGTGAGCATATGATTGTGCATGTTCAAGATATTAGAAAATTTAATCTGTTCATTTATTTATGTACATACTAATTGTTATTTATTCGTTTTTAGATTTAATTTCAACCATTTAAAATACATATTTGTTTTCGTAATTTTATTAGTTCTTAAAGTTTTTAATTGTCTAGTTTCTTTATAAGATTTTTTTTTTGTAATTTTTTTTTATTTGTTGGTTCGTGTTTTTTTTGTCCCTTTGGTTGGGTTTTGTTTTTTGGTTGCAATCATAGTTTTTTTCTGTTCTAATTGTATTTCTTGATTTCTTCTGTTACTGTTCTCATTTTTTTATTTTCATTGTTTTTTGATGAGCAATAACGCCTCGCAGCGAACGCTCCACAATGAAGAAATTTGGTAAATCCCCATATTATGCGCTAAAATTGATACAAATACGCATAAATGTGAGATCACATCTTCAGAAGGCGCTTATTATTATCACTAATAAAGATTCGATAAACGTTTTGAGAGAACGTGTCGCGGGAAAGACCTCCATAGAGTATTTTTTTTTATTTTTTTTTTTTTTGTGGAAAAATTCCCTAAAAGAAAATTATTGCAATCCACAGACTAGGGAAAGTTTATGTTTGAATTAATAAATATATATACTGGAAGAAGCATTCGTCGTAGTTTAAAACACTTTGTGAGGCAGTATTTCGGGTGGGGAGGGGAGGGCTGAGCGCAACCCCCCCCCCCCCCGGCCCAACGATTCCGAAGGGACCCATCCACTCTCTCTGAGATAAATAATTCAGATTTATACGTGCAGTACGGCCCCGCTCAAGACACAGCCCAATGCTACATTTTTGTTAGGCCTATTTTTAGACTAATTAAAATTATTCGATCGAATTATTTTTCAAATGATTCAAATATTGGTGAAAAACAGAAAACATAATGGCCACACTAACATATTAATAAATAAAATGGGTACATTAAGTGTTATAGGGAATTCGATATTAGATATTAGCAGATTTCCCTCAAGGGAAATAAGCTAGTGAAGTCGTACTCATGACGCGATTTTCGAACAATTTCCACACATGTCCATCAATCCTACTTAGGAGATGACGGTTACGAGGTCCGTTCAAAATTGTATATATATATATATATATATATATATATATATATATATATATATATATAAACACACACACACACACAATTTTGACTGACCTCATTTTTGTCTTCTCGTAAGTAGGATCGATGGATATTTGAAGAATGTTTTTGAAAATCCCATCACGAGTACGACTTCAATAGCTTATTTCCATTAGGGAAAATCTGCTAATAACGGAGAGGGGAGAGTTGGCAAAGTACCCAAAATTTGAGACGACTTATGGAATGCAATGTGTCATGCTTTTTTGTATAGCAGTTCTCGGTGAATAGTATGATTAATATTATTTTTTTTTTTTTTTTTACAAATTCATTAACTATAGTAAACAGATACATACAATTTGAGAGTGATTGAGTTGAACCAGTTAGAGGGCGTTATTGGTTGCTTTAAAATATTGAACAGCATTGAGGAGTGACAGGAAGTGAGTCTGTTCTGAATGGTCGTCCTCGCCTAGTTCCTGCCTTTATCTAGCCCGGAGATCGCGACCTAATATAGGACCGTTAATGGACATTACCATGACTAAATCATCACTACTCACTCTCAAATACTTCAACAGATATTTTAAAAGTATTAACAAGTATATATATATATAGGAAGTTAGTTACGCGCTTGTGGCTTTTCTCATATTTTTATTTTTAATGTAGGACAATACTGAAAATATTTGCAGAAATGAGCATACCTACGTAAATATAATAAAGTGATTATATATGTTAAATAACTGATTCGTCGCTAAATCGCCTCAGTCGCGAAATGCGATTATTGTATAAATAAATTATAAAATCATATTAATTTAGTTGGTTGCGTGTAAATACTGATTACCTACAAATTTGGAGAAATATAAAGGGTAAAGTTGTAATTATATAAATTTCGATTGGGCTTTTTTCATGCAAGGGCTGCGTGGACTAAAATTCTCAACTACAGAAGTAAAACGGATGCCGAACCCATCGGTTGTACTAGATTAGAGCGGGACAAGTCATCTACACATCTTATTTCTCCGATAATAAGAAACCTATAAATTTGAAAATAAGGCTTAACATGACTTGTTAAGGAATGTAATAATAATTGAAAGATTTTTTTCATAAGTAGGGAGTGGAGGTATTAAAGAGGTATTAAGGCCTTTAACACTAACTTAAGAAAACAATCTTCCGTTAATCCCGTTGAGGCAAAATGTTATAGAGCGACGATTGTTGTACAGGGTACGTATAATTGTACATCTCTTTTAATTAACAAAATTAGAAATATACCATTTTGTTATCCAACATGTAATAGTGGATGTAAACACGATTTTTTTTTCTAAACTTCATTAAATCCGTACTCTTCTTGGTCAGAACATTATCACACTAAAGGACTAAATCTTTAGAAAATTACAACTGCTTAAACTAAATAAAACGCAATATATACATATATATATATATATATATATATATATATATATATATTGGGTGTATCCCACTTTACTTACAAGGTTGGATCGGTACACATTTGAAGTAATTTTTCAGTAAAAAAAATATACAATTCCTTGTTTTTCGAAATTGTCTAAAACATTTTATGAAAATCTAAAAATACAATAGACGTTGAGAAGAAGATGTTTTTTTTTATATTAGATAAGTTGTGGTTGTAGGCAGTGTGTAAACTACAGTAATGACAAAAAAGAAAGCGAAAAGGAGGACACACCTTTTATGAGGAAAAGAACGATAATTAAAACCCACATTATATTTTAGGTAATGTATGTTAAGTTGGATGTGGGGAAACTCGCAGCATTAGAGGCTTGTGAAATCGTGGGAGACCTAAGGAAGAATGGACTTCAGATGTATAATTTTTGTTGTTACAAAATTTCTTTACATTGACCCTATTCATCTTTGCAGCCGAGGCTACTTATCACCTTTTATCATCAGTGTCCGTTATTTTCGTTTCTATAAAAATATTTTTATTATTTATTAACTTTAACATATTTCCCTTAAGGGTGATCAGCTATTGAGGTTGTACTCATGACGCAATTTTAATAACAGTTCCTCAAATTTTCTTTGGTCCTACCCAGGCGATGACGAAAATGAGGTCCATTCAAAATTGTATATAACTAGCGGTTGCAATTTTTGTTTCATCGTTACCAAACTCGTTATTTAATCCTTTAATGTAAAAAGGAAGACGTTTTTGCCAGAAATCGGAACATGAGGAGGGTTTAGTAATTTCGAAAATTCGAAATATCTCCGTAATTATACGTTGAAAACCAATATTATTGCACATTAAATGTACATTATATATTGGTTAATACATTTATAATCTATCTTGAATATTAACCGAGGTATTTGCATTTTTTAGTTTTCAACTTTAGCCACCGGCCTCTCTGCCCGATGGTCTATTCACCACTAAGGGCGAAAGATTACCAAGCTTTTGCTATGAATTCAGTACCTCATGTTTGATTTCGATTTTTAAGCCGGCAGCTTCTCTTTCGCTCCGTGGGAATCCTCTACTTTTATCGTTATTAAGTTGACTTTTTTGGTACGCCCGAATTTCAGCACTTACTTCTCCAGCCTATTCATCTCGGCGGTTGCTGAGGTCTTCCTTATTTCCTTTAGATCTTGTCCTAGCCCCTTTTCTTTCCTCTCATCCTTCGGCGCAGTTTCTCTCAGGGTAAGTGCTCCAGAAGTATGGCTGATTTATTACCATACTTTTTTTAGTAACGTATTTGTGCCGTGTCTATTTCCTCTCCTTTGCTTATCTGAGCTCACCAGGGTATATTATTACTTTTTGTTTATTTTATTGACTTGTTCTTATATATAGGCCAAATTCGTCGTGAAAAAAAATCTACATTATGCTATATAGACCCGCATTTCCAACCAGCATATGCACGTAAGAACGTATGAATGTATCTGTCATAACTTCATGAGAATGATCCAGTGTGCCTTTGAAAATGGAAATTTCAGAAGCTCAAGGAGAAAAGAACTCGCCAACCAAACTTACCATTATGGACAGCATTCTTCTTTTTGTATCTGCTACGCCGTCTTTTCTCCTCACTCTCGCCAATATTCTTTAATGAGCCTTAGCTGCATACGTAAATTACGTCTTCCGATCTATCTTGATGTTTTCATATCCTTAATATTTCTATATTTTATGCCACAATTTCTCTGGAGAGACGTAGAGTGGCGTAAACCTTTTCTGTGTAACAACAGTGTTCGCTTATTTCTTTTTCCTACTGTCACTAGTAGGGTGAGGTTTCATGGCAGGTACAAGAGAAAATTGCTTTTCAGAAACTATAAAGACTTGTTAAGATGGTTCTGAAGTGGTTTCTCTTTTGAGGTTTCCTTTTTGGGTGTGTGGGGGGGGGGGTATTCATCTTCTAACACGACTGGTTCTCTTAATTGATTTCGGGTAGAAATCCAAACTTCTCCAGACTTGTGGCCATTTCTTTTTCCAGGCACAGTTGTAATAAGTGAATAAATGTAAACACGTTTTAAATAGTGAATTGTACAACAGGTATTTTTCCATGGCAAGGGAGTCATTTTGAATTGGGGTGCATAATAATTTATTTTTCTTAAATTAATAACATTATATGTAGTACTAATCGAGCAAGATATACTCCATGGATGGAATTAATTAATTGACCATAACAGTAGGTAGCAAGGATACCTAATTGTAAATTTCTTTGCAAAATGGATTTATGGAGGAAGGTATGCTTTCTGTCACCTGTGATTTACTTGGATATAAATGCTCGGCTGAGGCACCTATTTAATATTAATTTGATTTTTTTTATTTGTACACTGATTCTTTTATATTTATATTTTGAGGTTTTATAATAAGATATAAAAATAACACGACACACCGTTCTAAACGGAACAGAATTATTATATGGAATCATTATTGACTCATGTAGTTAGTGTAGTTATTATGTATTATAATAACTTATTCATAAAAAAATAAAGAAAAACATAAAATACTACTTTTTTTATTATCTTGAGACAAATGAAAATAAAATGGCAGGTGTAGACATAAAGTTATTAATTAAAACATTTATTTTCACATTCCCATTGAATCAACGTTTGTCTTCGACATCTCTCTATTATCTTTCATAATTATCTCATTTTGATTTAATAATTTTCGTGTAAAATGAGGTTTTAATTTTAAAACGTCGTCATTTTCTTTTTTGTGGTGAATGTATGTTTCAGGATAAGCCACTTTTCTTTCCTGTTCGAAATGTAATTCTCTGTATCCATTTAGATTCAAATCTTGCCCATTTTTAATTTTGCGTCTCTTACTCAAATGAGAGGCTTTCCTGTGTGGATGTGTCTTTTTAATTTCATTGTTACCATTAATTATTTCAAGTTCAGGGTCATCTATTGTTAAAGGATGAGCAAATACATTATCAGACAACTTCGATTCAAGAGTTATAGCACTTCTATTTTTATAATTTCTGTTTTTAGACAAATAATTTGGTTCATCTACATAGAAATAGTATTCGTCCGAATCGTCTTTCTGTCGCCTTTGCTTCCAATCAGGCCTGTATCTTTTAGGCAATTCTACATTGGAGAAAGTTCTGAGATTTTTATTTTCTGGTCCATATTCATCTTCATCTTCATACTCATAGTCTTCAGATGGCGTCTTCATATTTGGGCTAGAGTAATAATCGTAATTGTCGTAAACCGGATCTCGATCTCCAATACTTCTTTTCATACCAATTGAAGTACGGTTCATTTTTTTATGTTTTAATATGTTCTTTAAGTTTCTCTTATCCTTCACTTTAAAGAGAAATGCCGAAAGTTTAGCTGAGGGTGACTCATTACTAGTGAGGGAATAAAATCTCTCTTCTTGGAGACCTGAATTGTGACCATTATTTAGTGGAAATCCATCGCCAAATTTATTTCTCTTAAACATATTTAATGATTTTTTTAAAAGATTGTGCTTTTCAGCTTCACCTTCAGCTGAGTTTTCCATGTGTGGATACCTTTGTTCAAGTGAAGAATCGCTTCCCTTGATATTGTTTGGTTGATTCATTCTATTAGATGACATGGTTGCAGACTGTATCATATTGTGGAGTGGCAAGTCACTTACTTCCTTTGTTTCACTATCTTTTGTTTCTTCTTTAAACTCTTGTTTCTCCTGATTTTTAATATTTATTTCAATATTTGCTAATGGATTTCGTTGGTCCGGAAGCGGGAGATTGTTTGCCAAAGACTTTCCCGCTTTACTCTCCGTTTGTCCCAGGAGTTTAATGGGAACATGAGCAACTATGTCGGAAGAAACGGAATTGCTTTTGTATGGTTTTGGAGTGTGCGCATTAAGGTTATTTGTTTCAGGAATGGGGTATGTTAAGGGTATTGTTGCGTTGCTAGATGTAGGCTTATTCAATACAAAACTGTTATTTCTAAACGGCTGGTTCAACATAGGAGACAAAGATTCCATTATGGGTTTAGACTCGTGTATTGAAGACATTTCAGAATTCGATAAGGGAACTACTTGCTCATATACTCCTTGACTAGGTCCTATCAAGTCCTGGTTATAACTATCTCGTGTTTCAAGACCAGTTTTGTCCATATTCGATGCCACTGGCGCAGCTTCATGATTAGGACTTTCTGCTTCTATCATCATAGCATCATTCCCAGTTGCTCGCTTCGAAGACCTCCCATTAAACTGCCTTTGCCCACTGTAGAAAAAATTTGATTTCGAGTTTCGAATTTCATCTAATCGAGATCCGGGGTTTTCTAGCTCTATGCCTGACGTTGATACGAGTTCAAAATCGTCCCCATCAATGTTTTTTACATCTTTACTTCCTTGGTCGCCAATGTTATTAGTATTACTTTGTAAATTATAAATTTCCTTGTTGCTATTTGTATCCTTTTTGATTTTAATTAAGTGTTGATTATTAGAGCTTTCACTTAATTCTGTTGACTTTTCTTTCTGCTCTTTCTGACTATCGCCAGGACTTCTCTTTTGCTCCCTTTCTCTTGACTCATCTACCTTCTGAGGTTCATTATATGTTATATGCCCACGATTTTTATTTTCATCGTCTGTCAGTGCTTGCTCCTGTTGGCTTGTTGAAGTCATTTTTTCCCCTGCCTCTTCCTCCTCCTTATCCTGCGTTGGATTATCAATGTGCAGTTTAACATTATTCTTTACGGATTTTATTATTGGCAATTTTGGAGAATATTTGTTTTCCTGCACGTACTTCGGTTTCATCCATGGTCTACTACCCGATTCAGAACTTCTTCCGGGAGATAAGGGATCGTCAACTGGTTGTTCAAAATTAGATCCTTCACCATTGACAGCCTTAAAGTTTAATTTTGAACCGTCTTTTTCCTCATCCTTTCTGAAACAAATTTAAATATATCAAATTGAGATGAATTTATTAATATAAGCTACAGAGCTTAAAGAATACGTGAAAATCATGCCAGAAAAAGTCAAATGTGGGCTTTATAATGAAACTGCTTTCCTACTGATCATCTCATCTCACTACATATTCCCTATTTATCCTAATAAAAAGCATATATAATCGAGAAGTGATCAACAAATTTGCTGAAAAAAAAAACCAAATAACTCTGTTAATGATTGAGTTATGTATGAACATGTATAGTTCAAATATAAATACTCATGTATAGGTCAAATACTTAAACAGTCCCTCCCTGCCTCTAGTATTCCATTCATTCTTGGTCTTCAATGAAAACTAGGGGTAACTTAATTAAATACATTCAGCGAGAAACTTTTTCTGACGAAAAACAATCAACTTCGAGTGTTCTTCGAGGTAAAATTGAACATAAAATAGTCGTTTTTCTTTCTCTTTTTTTCTGTGGAACCCAGTGATTGTGAATAAAATATAGTATGAAACACAACTAAAGATTAACAAACCAATCCAATTACAATCCTGAAGAGGAAGGATGATACCAGGTACAGACATGAAATGGAATATGTTAACATTAAATGAGAAAAAACATTATAGGATACGTCAAACATTTTTTTGTTTTATAAGAAAAATAATTACTGATAGTATAACAATTAATTTCTTTACACATTAAGGTTAAATATCAAATTTATATCCTACATTCGTTACAAAAATTATTTCGAATTCAATGAACAAAAAATACAATACCCATCTTTTAATAATTACATATATCAAATTAATTTTCTTAACAATCTTAGTAACACTAAACCAATATCATACATTTTTAATTTATTAACATACTTTGTTATTAGTCTTAGATTTATTAAGATGAAATACTTTATAAAAGAACGAAACTTGTTTCTAACTTAAATAACCTGATTATTATTAATTATTTTTTAAACTATTTTTATGACCAATATATTGTATTATTTAGTGCTCCAACATTTTTGGTAGTTTTCAGCGTTGAAATGCAGTCTTTATTCTTCTTCAAATATTCTAGTATATTGATTTATGTGTTATCCTGTGTTTACAAAATAAACTAATTTTTTTTGTTGAAAAGAACATTTTTTTACTCTTTAAATAAAGGACAGGAGTCACGACAATCTATTGAATAAAAACCTTTTTGCACATTCTGTGATTGAAATACTAAAATATGATTTTGTGAGTTACACCAGTGCATAATGTCATAGGTTAACCGGCCATGGAAATAACCGTAGTATTTTAGTTTTACGGTTCCTGGTGACTTTAGTTTCTTACTTACTTCTTTAATAATAGGCTAAACCATTATTATGTTTTGTACGCAGTCAATCTTAAATTCTTTATCATGGAGATTTGCCAAATAACTCTTTTTATATACAGCTTCCCATAAGGCTGACATGTTCATAGCCATTTGTGAATTTAACATCGAAACAAAAGTGCACCATTATAAAACAGAGAAAACATTATTGAGACCCTCTAATTTTCCGAAGAACCACCCTGACGAGGATATTGCACAGTCTATGGACACTGTACTACAGGCATCTCTACGCCCATTGCTTCTCTATAATGACGGGGAAATGCCATGAAAAATGTTTTTCTACTTATAATTTTCCAGTACTAATTATGCAACTCGTATGTGGAAGCATTTATGGAGTAGGCGGGAGGAACCCTTCCTTCTTTATCAGTGTTGGTAACCAGATTTGAGTTCTCAGCAGACTCAGTGAGAAAAACATTACGTTTCTGGTATTCGCTAGTTTAGGGCAACAGCATTAAAAGGCTCAAAAGTTTCATTTAATATTAATTTCTATAAGCCAAGTGATTTAGTATTTACTTGTGCTCCAAGTTGTGTTTAAGAGGAAAGATATACTTAGCGTCATTTATAATAGTAATTAAGAATGTAAATGAAATGGTCTTGCCACCAAACACTTATATTCTACTACACACAGACAGTCAAATGCTTTTACACAAACTAGGAAACATGAAAACCCCTGACGAACATATAGAACAAATACGCCATAATATAAAAGCATTAAAAACAGACTGACTTTCATTCACTTTAAATGGGTCAAGGCACACGCAGGGATTATGGGTAATGAAATTGTCGATATCGACGCCAAAAGTGCCTCTAAAAGTAGCGGAGGTAATTTACAATAAAATTACTCCAACTGTGCTAAAATCTTTACTAAGAGAAAAATGTATTAATTGGTGGCAACAGTCATGGAATCAAACAGATAAAGGATTACATCTGAAACTATATATCTCAGTTTTAAAAACCAAAATCTCACTATCCCAACATACATTTTACCTAACACAAATACTAACTGGACACGGAAATACAAACTCTTACTTATACAGATTCAAACATACTGACTCAAATACTAGTAAATGCAACAGTTACACTGAACTGACATTCACCCACCTGATTTATGAATGTAAACTGACTCAAGACAGTTAAAGACTCATATTCCCTCATGGCCTATCAGTCCCGATATTTTATTTTAAAACACCTAAATATATTAAAAGCAATAGACTATGATATCCTTAAGCCGAGAGAGGAAAAGATAATATAAAATTAATTTTATGTAATTATTTATTGGTTATTTAATTGTATTACTGTATTTTTCTATTTAATTTTTTTGTTCTATTATGTCAAGTTTAATTTTCATAATCTCATTTACAATTAGGGGCTCAGGTTAGCGATACGAGTTATAGCGTTGACCGTATCTCACACGGCAAACCTAGAGTGGCGAGTTAGAGTCTCGCCTGGTCAAAAGAAATTATTTAGTGACGAAATTCATTAAATAACATCCTAAATTCCCACCCTTGCTAGAAAAGGGTGGTAACCTGTAAATAACCCGTCCCAATTACCCTGAGTTGCAAAAAGTGTACGTTAATAAATAATAATTATTTACAATTTTAATATGTATATATATTATTATATAACAAATTGTTAAAAGTTTTCACGAAATGCACATACGCATGGGATGTGCAGAAAAATCCCTCCACATAGGGTTACTATGTAGAGGAAATACATATAATATTAATTACGATGTATGGGTAACTAAGTAAAATCCAAACACAAAACACAAAAATAGTTGTGTAAAGATACCCAAAACAATAAATTAAAACATATTACTCACGAATTGTTTGTTTCTTCTTTAGCTGTTAGAAGCAATTGTAGTTCCGGATACTCATAGTCCCTGAGAAACAGAAAATCTCTTAGTTTGGAGTAAATGCTAAATGTCAGAATTTTGATATGGTTTTTTTTTTTTTTAATTACCTGAATGTTGGCCCATGCCACGATAAAGCACTAATAATGGGGGAGTAGTTACTTAATAAAATCAAAGCAATAAATGGTGAAAACAATGCATTAGCATGATATACAAGCATAGCTTAGTCACATGATTGAGGTTATGTAGTGCTTCCAGGTTATCTCATACAAGTCTTAACTATTTCCATAGAAATCATGTGACTGAATGTATGCTATTCCTTGAGTACAGCGATTTAAATTTTTAGCAGATTTCTCACAAGGGAAATCAGCTATTGAGGTTGTACTCATGACGCGATTTTCGAACAATTTCTTCAAATATACATCGATTCTACCCAGGAGATGACGAAAATGAGGTCCATTCAAAATTATATATTTATATATATATATACACACCCACAAACATGTATTTGTCTGTTACCGCTCTAGCGGTCGCAAATATTGTTTAATCGCTTCCAAACTCTACATTTAGTCTTTTTATGTAAAAATAAAGATAAAGTTCGTTAACGGCTGGAATCGGAGGGGGTTAAAAGGGGTGGATTTTCGAATATTCGAAATAACTCCATTACTATACGTCTGATCGAAATATTGTATAGGAAATATTTGTATTGAAAATGTAATGTACTATAAATATAGTTATATACATTTATTCTCTATCTTGACTATTAACCGAGATGTTAGCATTTTTATTAAGTGTGGGTGGAAACGGATGAGATGAGATCGGCTAATGTCGGTTCTATTCGTTCCACCGAAATCTAGTTCGGCCGTTTCCGTAACTGTTCGGCTCTCGTATGGAGATTTTCATCATATGGAGGTTTACGTAGCCCCTGCGAGACAGACTTTTTTTGTTTGTACTTCATGGTAAAAATGAGTCAACGTTTTGAAAAACTTATCGAAATATTTAACATCACATCATCAATCATTTGAATGATTTAAACATTTAATGTAGTTATTATTGATATCCACTTTATGGTGTTATGGCCAATCGGGGCGGGATTTCTCACCTCCCTTTTCAAGCCACATAAGTGAACCTGCATATATCCTAAAAGTGGTTTATTTTTCAAGGCAACAATAAATTAAAAATGTCCGCCAAGCATGTCAAATATCCCTTTAGTAAAAATGTGCTCAAATAATGAATATTTCCGAATGTCTATAGCCCACAGCAGTACCCATATTATATTGTACATTTCTGGTTCAATTATGATCACAAACATTGGTTTTTAGCAATTTGAATATTTGGGTATATAGAGCAACTGCAAAAAGTTTCATTTGAATTCTCTTCGTACTCATACAGCTCGCTCCAAAGCCTAGCCAACCCAAATTGATGATGTCACCTTACAGGCCTAGTATAAGGTCAAATACAAAGGTCAGAAAGAAACATATCACTATTTTAGGTTCCCTCACATTTTGGTTTGCGAGGTATGAAACGCCGTGTTTGTAAACTCGTTGTGTTCGAGAAGATGAAACAGCAGTAACTTTTATCTCCCCAGATGATTTGAAGCGAGAGGTTCAAAAACTCATATTTCATAGATGGAAGTCAGACTGGTCGAAGAAACATGACAACAAATTGTGACAAATTACTGAGTGATGAAATACTGCAAGTAGAAAAATCCGAAAAGAGGAGGTTGTTCTTGCCCGTGTCCGAATTGGACTCACAATGTAAACACATAGTTATTTATTGAAAGACTTATTCCCACCAACCTGCGATTGTTGTAATGCCCATCTTACTATATCACATCTCCCTAATTGTAAAATAAAATTCCGTCACGCAGGGGCTGCATTAACTAAGCAAATTTCCAAGTTAAATACTCGTATTTGTTATTTAGGCTACAACTAAAGTGCTTCATAATATAACAGCTTATTATTGATATGACATGAGTAGGAGTGGGGGTTTACAGAAGGCCGAAAACAAATATACGCAAATGTCTCAGTTAATATTCAAGATAGAGAATAAATGTATATAACGATATTTATAGTACATTTAATTTGCAATACGGCTGGTTTTATACAATTTTTTGATCCCACGTACAGTAACGGAGATATTTCGAATTTTCGAAAATCCTCTCCTCTAAACCCCCCCCTCCCACTGACCCGATTTCAGCCGTTAACAAACTTGATCTTTATTTTTACATACAACGTTTAAATATGGAGTTTGGTAACGATCACCCAAAAATTGCTTTCGCTAGAGCGTTAACTGACAAATATATCTATCAATCTACCTATCTATCTATCTATCTATCAATATATATATATATATATATATATATATATATATATATATATATATCTATCGCGAAACCAAACACGTGATTTTGTGTTACATAACCACAGACATGGTCAAACTGACTCCATATATTTCCTTTGTCATTTACACCTTTCTATCGCAAGTTTTCTTTATTTATTTTATGTATAATTAAGGGATATGAACAATTAGGGGTGGAAATTACCACATTTAGTAAATCAGAATTTTATTTAAGACTAAAGAATTCATAAAACATAATACCTGCTCAGTGAGTTATCAAATTAAACTGTTCTCAAAGATTTACTTAAATTATTGACTTATTCATTTCTTAAAAGTAATAAACAATGTTTTTCACTATAATTTCAGATACAGATAATGTTAAATATGACTCTCTCTTACAAAATAAAACTGCCCTACTTCAAACAAAATTGTTGCACACAACTAATGAGCACTGTCACATACTGGATTACAACGTCTGCATAACGTGCTGGATTTTCTTTTCAGTTTTTTAGGGCATATCCAGGAATATTTTCTAGTTGCCAGCTTGTCTCCACCGGATACTGTTTGCTCCTCTTTTTTACCAAGAACCTTCCTGATTGATCTTCTCACTTCGTGGCCAAATCGAGGATTGTTTAATCCTCTCTCTAGTTCATCGGTAACTAGTTGTTTTGCAAGATTTTTCATGAAATTAAGCCTCGTTTGCTGTGGGTTATCACGTGAAGCTTGGTGAAGAATAAATGTATTGACAGCGCTGATGTCAAGAATGCGAAACATGATTGCCATTGGCCATCTTCTGGCTGTTCAGTACTGTAAGTCACACATTTTTCATCCAGCGTATCAACTCCAGATTTTGTATTGTTGTAGAAACTAACAATTTCTGGATTGTTGACTTCTTCATCTTGAGCTGGAGAAGAGTGCATAGATGACATAAGTAGTACAGCTCTGCCCTTTTTTGGTACATATGATAACAATGTCAAATCCTTTGCGAAACCACAAATACTACTTCCAACTTCTCTTCTCTAATGGGGTAAAAATTCTGGTGGTATATACCGTTTATTCCTTTTTACTGTCCAATGTAAGTCAATTTCTTTTCCTTCAGGATGTTCACCAGTTCAATTGATGGGAACCAATTATCTGCAGTTATATTCATATTTGAGCTATAAATAGAAGTCAACCTCAGCACTGATTGTGTTGGTTTCTGTAGCTTCTTTTCCTGTTCTGACAGTAAGATTAGAAGGTATAAAGAACTCTTGTTGCATTTAAATACTTAAAAACTTTTCCCAAGTATATAATTTGGAGGAAGAAGCTTACCAATTTTGTCTCACACTAACACAGATGTAGAGTCAAGCTAACTCCGTAATGCTCATCACTGAATTCAAAAACAAATAAGTGACAAAGAAACAGATGTGTAGCCTCGACAGTGCACGTGCAGACTGAGGAAAGACTAGTTTGAAGGTACTGAAAGCACGGTGCGGTTAACGGAAGTACAACAATGTGAAACTAATCAGTATTTAACAATCCGGAGTCAATCTGACTCCCGTCTGGTGCTACGGGATATATATATATATATATATATATATATATATATATATATATATATGTATATATAATTTTGAACGGACCTCATTTTCGTCATCTCCTGGGTAGGATCGATGGACATTTGAAGAAAATCGCGTCATGAGTACGATCTCAATAGCTGATTTCCCTTAAGGGAAATCTGCTAAAATACAGACTTCCAAGAAGAGCTTTGAGCCATAAACCGAACTTAAGAGAACTCCTTTGAGACGATGAAGAAGACATTAACAGGCTTTTTTGCATTTTTAACATAAACTCGTTTGTTCCAAGAACTATAGACCTTTCTTCCGCTATTGACAATAGTAGATGCTGTATATTGTAGTGAATAATATGAAATATTCGGGTAGACATTTGGTTGATTTTCATAAAGTCAAGTTTATTTCGGTATGATGACCTATTGATCGAAGTAGAGCCGCATTATTCGATGCATGAGTTCAGCATTAGAACGAGGTCAAAGCAGAGGTGTCAGATGTGCTACATTTAAAATTTAACGAGTTGATCAATATCCGGTTATTCGTGACATTTAAATTATTATTTGCTACCTTAACTGTCGCATTAGCCTATTATGGTCGACCCTAACTCTAGATATCATGTAGCAGGATAAGACAATCTTCATTGCTAATTGACATAATATTTTATTTTAGCAGACTTCCCTTAAGGGGAAATCAGCAATTGTAAGCCTTCTGTAGTAGCAAATGGACAAATATTTCTCACTAAGTCTTCATTTTAGCAGATTGAGGTCGTACTCAAGACACGATTTTCGAAGAAATTTTTTTCCAATCTCCATCGATCCAACCTAGGAGATGGTGAAAATGAGATCCTTTCAAAATTATACGTAAATATCTACCTATCTACATATATATATATGGCTTATTGCTCTAGCGGTCGCAATTATTGTTTTATCTTTACCAAACTCGATATCAAAGAGTTTCATGCAAAACTAAAAATCAAGTTCGTTAAAGGCTGAATTCGGACCAGGAAAAGAGGGGGATTAGAGGGCCAGCATTTTGAAAATTCGAAATATCTCCGTTACTATAAGACGGATTGAAAAATGCCATGGAACCAATCTTATTGAAAATTAAATGTTCTATACATATTGTTATATACATTTATTCTTTATCTTGAATATTAACTAAGATATTTGTATTTTTGAGTTTTCAGCCTTCAGTAAACCCCCACTTCTACACATGTCACATAAATATTACTCTGTTATATAATAAAACACGTTATTTGGACCTTAAATACAAAATATTGTTTTCAAGAGACATCTATTATACGAGATGCATGCAAATATGTTCTGTTGACCCCCCCCCCCCCACCACCCCAGTATTATTTTCTTGGACAACCAAAATTTAAGTGATTGAGTTAAAATTTTATTCTGATGCATTGTAAATTACAGTACTAGGTATAATAAATAGTTTTCAATAAAATTAATACGTTATATTCAGATATATTTGAGTAATTGTTTTTCTTTCAGGTGGAGAATATATTTTTATCTATCTGTTTAGCTCTGAGAAAATAGCAGACCTGTTTGTTTACAATTGGCTTTCCGTTTGGGGGTTATTAAAATTGACTGTATGATTTCTGACTACCGTATGTATTTATTTACGGTGGTGCTAAGTGGTAACACTATGTAGATTTATCTATTGCAAAACTTCACGAGAAAAATCTGCTTAGTTTACGCAGCCCCTGCGTGACAGACTTTTATTTATTTGTTTACTCGGTGAACTATAAATTGGTCGGTACTATCGGAATGCATCTCTAGTTTATTTTTTTTTAATTTTTTTATTAACGTCCACTTTATGCAACTATGGCTAATTGGGACGGGTTATCTACAGGTTACCACCCTTTTCTAGCCAGGGTGGGACTAAGGATTTTATTTAATGAGTTCGTCACTAAATAAATTCCTATTTGCCCAGGCGGGAATCGAACTCGCCACTCTAGGTTTGCCATGTGAGATTATAGCCAACGGTTTAACTCACATGGCTAAAATGAGCCCCCTTATACCTTAGTTTAGTACCTTTCTGAAAATCTCACTTCCAGTCATTGTGCTTGTTAGTGCATATTGTGGCAATCCAAAATATTGACAGTCCCAAGCTATGCTTTGCCCTTCCAGAGGCATTTTAGGTAACAGTAAGAATATAAGATAAAAGACGTAAAGATATAAAGACATAAGCAGAGAAGATCGATTGGAGGGCTAGGAAGGTGTAGTTGGAGGGAAAAGTGGAGTGGAAGCTGTATTATTCAAAAGCCCCTGAAGGCCCTTGGGAAATAGCCAACCTTCCAGCATCTACGATTGACTAAGCCTCCTTACTGTGCCCTCTCTTCTCCCACAATCCTATACACAATAATCTGACAGTAATGTCTACTTAACTCCCTGTGTTCTATTAACTAATTAAATGTCACATAACTACCTCCTTGAGCCTTTCTTCTTAACAATTTTTAGCATTGAGGTCGTACTCATGACCCGATTTTCGAAAAATATCTTCAAATGTCCTTCGATCCTACCCAGGAGATGACGAAAATGAGGTCCGTTCAAAATTATATATGTATATATATTTGTCTGTTAATGCTCTAGCGGTCGCAATTATTGTTTAATCGGCACCAAACTCGATATTTACTCATATTATGTAAAAAGAAAGATCAAGGTCGTTAACGGCTGAAATCGGACTTGGGAGAGTTGTGGTTTAGAGGGGGATAATTTTGAAAATTCGAAATATCTCCATTACTATACGTCGGATTGAAAAAATGTATAGAATCAATCTTATATCAAAGTAAATTTACTATAAATATTGTTATATACATTTATTCCCTATCTTAAATATTAAGCGAAATATTTGCATTTTTTTCACTTTTCAGCCTTCAGCAAACCCCACTTCTACTCATGTCACATTAACAATACTCGGTTATGTAATAAACCAAATCATTTGAAATACCACATATTGTTTCCAAGAGATTTATTTACGTGTGAGAGATTACATGCAAATATGTTCTGGTGACCCTTCCCCTTTCAAGTTTTTGGACTACTTAAATTGGATTGATTGAGATAAAAATTATTCTGATTCATTATAAATATAGTAAATAGTTTTCAATCAAATCAATGTTATATTCAGATATATTACCGTAATTGTTTTCCTTTCCGGTAAGACGTTGGCAGAACTATTTGTTTACATTTCAGATGCTTTCCATCGGGAGGTTTCTTATTATCGTTTTTATTTATTCACTTAATATTCACGGTGGTGTTGTGTTACCTGTATGTAGATTTATCTATTGTTAAACTTCACGCGGGAATTCTGCATTCCGCAGCCCCTGCGTGATGGACTTTTTGAATTATCCTTGCTATAATAAGTATACTGCTGACAGACCTTCATCGTATGTTTTCCTCAAACGTTGGAAAAGAGGAGGAAGTATGTTAGTTGGTGCTAGCTTAGATGATGAAAGAAATAATTCTGGTTAAAATATCGGTGTGAAAGTATAAAGATTTTGATATCATAATACCTTCTTTGCTATAAGCCCCACATGAATATTGCATTTATTTGGTTCATGCCCCACATCAAAGGTGATTTGCATGATCTCTGTTTACAATAATATATTTATCCCTTCATGTAAACCTTGATGTTGTATTTTATTTATATACAATGGAAAATATTAGAATATAATAAAATTCATTTCTATTAAATGTTTTTATTCCCGCCTGGGCAACAGAAATTTATTTAGTGACGAAATTCATTAAATAAAATCCCTAGTCCCACCCTGGCTAGAAAAGGGTGGTAACCTGTAGATAACCCGTCCAAATCAGACGTAGTTCCAAAAAGTGGACGTTAATATAAATAAATCTTCCTAAGTATGCTGTAGGCCTACTGTTTTTTTTTATTCTTTATGTATTGGTAAACGTTTATATGTTTTAGATATTTTAGTATTTTTGATATATATATTGGCTGCTTTCAGTTATTAGTTCTGTCTTATCGTGGGGTGTCAAGGTTTTTTCGTTGGATGCAGTCTGCCAGAATGTGTTTTATCGTAAGGTGCTTGTTGCAGTATTCGCATATAGGGTTATCAGTCCTTATCATTAAGTGTCTATGTTTAACCGATCCTGAGTCTGGCAAGAACAACTTCCTCCCATCTATTACTCCTATGCCTCGATGGCCACTCCTTAATAGTACTTTTGATACTGCGCAGGTGGTTCTTTACTTCCATCCATTATTATGTACGTATTTTCACTATCTTGATTATTAACCGAGATATTTGCATTTTTCAGTTCTCAGCCTTCAGTAAACCACCACTTTTACTAATGTTACATAAACAATACTCTCTTATATAATAAACCACATTATTCGAAGCCTAAAAACCAAATATTGTTTTCATTGAATTTTTACTTTGTGAGATATATGCAAACACGTTCTGTTGACCTCCCCCCCCCTTCTTTTGTTTTTGGATTACTAATATTTGAGTGATTGAAATAAAACTGATTCATTACATATTACAGCACTAGCTTTAGTAAATTGTTTTCAATAAAATTAATATGTTATATTCAGATAAATTTCATTAAATGTTTGTCTTTCCGGTCTATCTATGCAGCGCTACGAGGCTAGCCGCATGTTTGTTTAGAATTCAGCAGTTTTCCGTTGTAGAGATTATTAACTTGTATTGTAAATTTACTGAGCATTCACGTTAGTGTTACCTTCATGTATATTGATCTACGATATTTTAAACCTTTGCGTGGGAAATCTGCAGCCCCTGCGTGACGGACTTCTTTAATTTCGACTGTAGAAATAAGTACTTATAGGCTTGGGGAAAGCCAGGTTTTTAAAACTTCAAGTACTGATCAATATCAATACTTGAAGTTTTAAAAACCTGGCTGGATGAGAAAAATATTATTGATATTTCTGAAATCTTATTTATTGCAAATGTATATTATTTACGATATATTTGAAACATGATTTCCAATAGACGTGGAGATAGCAAATGGGGACAACAAATAAGAATTTAGGAACTTAATACTGCAGGTCTGCTATTTATTCTGAGAATAATAAAGGAGAGATTTTAAAAAGAGTAGAATGGAGGAAAATTGACAACAATTCTGTTCCTTTAAGATTTTCGCTCCAAAATGTTCAGTATTTTTCCATTGAGGTTTTGTGCTGTGACAAAATTTAATAAGATACAAATGAGGCCCTACAAGTTACGCTTATTTACATCTACTCTTTATAGTTATATAAAAACTGTGAGACTGGCAAACGTACAGACTGACGTTCACAATGAATAGCTTATTGTCTCTGAGTTTAAAAAGTTAGAATAAATAGTTGTAAATACATAATAGCACCCTAATTGGTGCTAGGCAACTAGTGTATTGTCGAAACTCACAGCGCTTTGTGAGAACTCTTGGCTGGATTTCGGTAATAACTAGGATCCTAGAAATGTTACGCCTTTCCTCTCAAATTGCATTCAAACATTGTGCGGATTATAATCCTCCTTTTCTATCGTTTACGTGGCAATAAGGGAGTGGCAAACCACCTGCTTAGGTAGGATAGGGGTGACGCATTGTCCACTGGAGCGAGAGGGGACTAGGGGACGAGTCACGTGACCACTCTAATAAGCCGTCCCACTATTAATATTGGAGCAGGAAGGGAAGGGCCGTGCCCTACTGGTTTGTCCCCAAAGCCACGGCACCAACTTAACTGCTCCTGCCCATACCACACTCCATATCGTAAACAACCCCGGTTTATGTGCACCTCCATAGGTGGATACAATTTCTAATGTAGGCCATATGTATATAGAAGTGGTTTAATCATTCCTAGATATCAAATATGGTTAATGCAAAGTTAATGTATATTTGTCATAAGTGGCATGTTGTTATCAGTCTAAAACCAGCTGCAGTTGTCTCAGGAAAGAGCTTGAAAGAATAGGAGGCTCAAAAAATATCTGAGATGCTAGCAAAGTATTTCATCAGAGGCTAAGGAGACTTTCAATCTGGAAGGCTGATGCAATTTACATCCTATTGTACAAATGAAACATTGAGTTGGACTATAAAGAGTAGAGATCAGGATGCCTCTTTACGGGGTTGCGGTTTTACTGAACGTGGGCCTTCATTAGGATCATCTCCACGGATAAACCAAAATTAATATCCAGAGGACAAGCAACTGCATTTTGATGTTAAAAGAGTCAACAGGAGTGCACTTTTGACCTTTTTAATTGCTATCTCTGAACTAAGGAACAGATTATTCTTCATCTGGCGACTAAGAGTTATTTTCAAATTATGGCCCAAATCCTGCAGTTTGGAACATCAAGTACGTTGGTACATTAATATGGACCTCACGTGCAACCTCTGGATGAAGAATATATTATGGAATTATATACCCGCTTCCGCAGAAACGGGTTGGCATCCTGTTTAAAGTAACTAACATTTGAGTTGATGTACGCTTGCCTACGGGTCTGGTACTGTTCGTGGAAGAATGAAGTCATCCGACAATGAAGCTAGCGGGCGCCAGGTGACGACGTCACCCATCGTCAACTCATCTCTAAGTAGATCTTCGGGACTGGGGACCTCGCGGCCAGCGGCTCAAGCCTCGAGAGGGGAGGGAAGGACAAGAAGAGGCTGAACAAAATGGAAGCCCTTGACCCACGTGTATACTTCACCTATTTTATGAGCGAAAGGAAAACAACATGCGCGAGTAAGTATTCACGCTGAGAAGCTAGAGGACTGAAGAGAAGAACGAAGGAGAAAATGTAGCCCGAATATCTGAGTACTCACACATTTAAAATTATAAGCTCCAATGTCCCACGTTTGCAAGGCAATCATGACCCCCCCTCCCACACAAACATAAGGTCCACCAAACCAGATTGTAGCAGATGCATATCATCATCATGCATTTAAAAATTAACCCAACATCCCCCCGCAATAGGAAATACACCAACAACATGTTCATTACTTTAATATATATTGGCTCTTGCCTTACAATTGTACTCACATGTTACTTTTTAACCTCATTCAGTTCATTCTCAATTCACAAATACGAAGGCTTCCTTACCTTTTACCGCGGGAAGCCTTTTCGAACAGTAACTGTAACTCCACACTTACACTCAAGTGACTTTATTTTCGTGCAACACTATTCTTCTTGTAGTGAATCACGTCGAGTAAACCAAGTATTTCCCTCCAATATAATATTGAGTGGCAAAGACCGTTCATTATCCTGTACTGCTTGTGGAATATGCCAAGGACCTTTCACGCCTTCTATCCCACATCATTCCGTTAACATTCAAGATACATAAATCGTCAAATTACGTGCTCCTCCTCCTTGGCAAATTAACTGCAAATGGACTTCCTAAGGCCTTTTTGTGCCAGTTCGTGAATTACAAAGGGAACCTCTTTGTGACACTGCTCTCCTTTTCCTCTAATTTTCTTTTGGGAGTACATTTATATCATTTTTTTCAATTTTGTTTTCCATTTCGTAGAGTAATGGCTTATTCATAAACTTTAGAGGATTGTATTGTAGTAGTTTTGTATTGAGCAGAATAAGAAGCTAATTCTCCTCCCTGTGCCAGACTATGTTCAAGTGTGTTCAACTTTTTTATTCATTTGTACAACAGACGTGTCTAAATCTCTAACAACTATTGTCTTCATTTGATTGTATCCTAATTGCAATCAGCTATATATTTAGCAGGAAAGAGATAATGAAGGGGCTTTCGCCGGTGAAAGTATTTTGATTAATTTAGTCCGTTGATTTGAGGTTTAGTTTTTGCTGATTGGAGTGAGTGAATGAGGGTGGATAGAGATGGAGAGTAGATGACGGGCCCATCTGGTGCTGACGGGCAGCCATTCATCGGGTGCTCCAGGCCACCGGTTGGATTGTCTAGCCGGCCAGTAATTAAATGACCTGGGTTTTTGCCTCACTTAGGGTTAGCCCGCAGTTTTAATCGATCCCTAGTCTCTGGTCATCCTTATAGTCAATTTCATTTACCCCATTGCCCCAATCCAAATATTTTATTACGACTTCACTTCTATTTTTCTCTAGAAGTGAAAATTAGTTCATGTTAAGTATGATATCATGCATTTATTTCAAGTTCCAAATGTAATCGTCATTAAAGAATGGCTATTTGCATTTTGATTATGGGAATTATAGAAAGTATGAGTAATAATAACAAATTAAATTAACTGATTAAATTAACAGCTTGCTGACAGTAGTGGTAGGTGTACGCCTTAACCCGCACAGACACTGGTGTCCACAATATATATAAATATTAATTTCATCGGATCATGTTCTTTTTCACAAGAACCAATTGATCAGGATCAAAAAAAAGTCGCCCGGAGCTTTTGGTCAAGGCTACACTTCTCTAATCATCTGGCACTGACGATGGAGCACTGACTCTGAAAGTGCACTTTGCATGAATTTAAACACAAGTAGAGGACAAGGCCTTTTTATTGATCCTGATCATGTTCTTGTTACTCTAGGTAGTATTGACAAATATTTGGAGAAATAGAGCTATGAGTACTACAGCCTGAAAGGAAATCTGCTGAAGTCGAATTCTAGTTATTTTATGCTGTTTAATAAAGAGGAAACACATTGGAAAAATATGGTTATTGCCTAGGTGACTCAAATTTTGAGAAAACTGATAGAAAGAGAAGTAAATGCTGAAGTCAAATTTTATTTATTTTAGCAGATTTCCCTTAAGGGAAATCAGCTATTGAGGTCGTACTCATGACGCGAGTTTCGAAAAATTTCTTCAAATGTCCATCGATCCTACCCAGGTGATGACGAAAATGAGGTCCGTTCAAAATTTTATATATATATATATATATATATATATATATATATATATATTTGTCTGTTAACGCTCTAGCGGTCGCAATTTTTGTTTGATCGTTACCAAACTCGGAATTTAATCGTTTTATGTAAAAAGGAAGATCAAGTTCGTTAATGGCTGAAATCGGACCAGTGGGAGGGGGGTTTAGAGGGGGGATTTTCGGAAAATTCGAAATATCTCCGTTATTATGCGTCGTATCGAAAAATTGTATAGAATCAATCTTATTGCAAATTAAATTTACTATAAATATTGTTCTATACATGTATTCTGTATCTTGAATATTAACCGAGATATTTGCATTTGTATTCTGCATTGGTCGGGAGGAGTGAGCTGTTATATATTATTTACTAGCTAAGGTACCCGGCTTCTCCCGGGAAATCATTTGAGCCTGAAGGATGATGGTATTTTTTGGTGGGCTTTACTTTGTACCATATTTTTACATATGCCTGTCTCAATGCTGAGGATTTACACCTAATAAGAGTATTTGTTATGTACTTAATTCTACAAAATACACAATATTTTTATATTACCAGTTTCCTGTGCATTTATCTTTTTTATACATAACATAATCACCATCAACAGATTATCATATTATTATAGTCAAAAATACAGAGTTTCGTTGATTTCGATTTAGTCTTTCTAGTCCCATAACATTGTTGACCCCTTCTATAGTGTTTAGTGTATACCACATTTATACTTCGTTATATGGAAAAAGTGCACATATCAAAAGTTACTTAAAATAAACAACTTTTGTTATTTGCATAATTGCCGAAAACCAATAGGAAACGAAATATCGCTATTTTTATTTTCAGACCTCCTTTACAACCCCCACTCCTGTTAGTACCTCGAAATTTTAAAATAGTTTATAATCAGGGGGTGCGAATACCAAATCACATACGGAGTTTTGTTTAGTTCAGTTGAGTCTTTTGTATCATATAAAATTCTTGATTCGTACTTATTGGTTTTATCGTATAATTCATTTATACTTCGGTATACGACTAAAGGGCAAAAAGGTGGGGGGGGGGGGTATTGGACAAGTTACTCTAAATAACATAACAAACAACTTTTGTTAAGTGCTTAATTGCTGAAAAAACCATTAGGAAACGAAATATCAATATTTTTTAATTTCAGGCCTCCTCATTTTTATGTATATAGATTTACGTCCTCTTTTTGGAACTACGGCTGATTTGGACGGGTTATCTACACGTTACCACCCTTTTCTAGCCAGGGTGGGAACATGGATTTTATTAAATTGAATTTCGTCACTAAATAAATTCCTTTGCCCAGGAAGGAAACGAACTAGCCACTCACTATTTATTTTATTCTGTTTATTTATGTCAAAGAGAAAGGATAACACTTTGGAAAAAACAGGGTTATTGCCTAGGTGAGCCGTTTTTTAAATGTTGAGTAAACTGGCAGAAAGAGTAGTGAACAAGTTAATTGGCATGACTGTGTTTGTACTATAAGACATAGTGTGTTCCTTCCTTGGAGGATATGGTCACGGTCTAGCGACGGAGCGAGACAGCTTACAACATGGCTCTCCGGCTATACTTTACTCTCCATCCTATTAGTACAATACACAAGAGCTTTTGACTTCAAGGACGTCATAGGACATCTTCTGTCTGGATGAAGGCTATATAACATTGATATTATGTGGAGATTTCAGAGTTACGTCATATGCCGCTTCATGATCGAGATACGAAAAACCCTTCACAAATAACTTCGAAACATCCATTTCACATATTGACAAACCCTTAAACCCCTCCTTTAAGGAACTCTTGAAAAATAACTGTAACTCCACAGATAAATTTAGTCATTCTGAGAGGTGGGGGACTTCCCTGGTCGATGAGTGCTACATTTAATGAGGACACTTGTTGCCAGTATGAATGCAACGTAGAATGGAAATTTCATAAGCTTTGCAAACAAATCTTTGTAGCACCCAGAAAGGTATTTAAATTATTTTTCTAATGCAAAGGACATAAGCTGTATGCATTTTGGGATGTTTTATTGAAGTATGGTCATTCATTCTAAACGTGCATTCGTTCAGCTCGAGTAAAAACCAACCAGTATAGCGTTTAATTTTATAACATGTTAGGCAGTAACAGAGTAGAACTTAAAAAAAATGAAAAAAATATATTTAAAATGTACACACACTCAAACTCACAAAAAAAATTTTACAGCGTCATTTATCTTGTTTGATATTTGTATATTATAATAAGAGTATTAGTGAATTGTATATGTTAAGTAACGCATCTAGTATACTTTGTGTAATTCAAGGAATAAAATCCATTTGTTTTCTCCTCATAGTAGCCCTATGAGGAGTTATTTATTTGAATACATGTTCCATTGTCACATTCCATATTACATGTATGATTATGTTTAAATACATTTTTATTTTACCATATATACACGTTAATCAACCATTCAATCAAATATAATATAAAATAATAATTATACTAATAAAATAAAATAATTAAATAAGTAAGATAATTACAAATAAATTAATAAATTAAAGAAAAAAATAAATGAATAAAATAAATAAATTCAAAAAACCTTTCAATTAAAGTTAAACTGAACCGATGTTTAATTTGCGAGTCTAAGTAATGTAAATATATTGAATTATAATTCCCATTCCTCACAATCAACTTTACATTCTAACGTATTTTTGCTACATCCATATCTATACTTTTGATAAACTAACTTTATTATGCTCATTAAATATAATATGATGTGATTATGGCCAATTACCTCCTTTTAAAATTAAGTTCATAATTAAATTTCATCTATTTTGATTAAATGTTGACCAGTCATAAAGTACATGTAAAAACGTTTGTGTTGTCTGTGAGTCGCAAGTACCTTTGTCATTGTCTTGAATTTTAAATGTTGTTAAATAATGACCTGTCTGTCCATGTTCCGTTAGAAATTGTGTGCATTTGTGATGGATACTCTTAATTGTGTTGTATTTGTTGTGAGTTATATTTGGTATGTATTCATGTAAGCTGTAAGATTTGTTACATGTCGTCCATTCTCTTTTCCACTTATGTATTGTGTCGGTACGTAAGCCCCTTAATGTATGAGAGTGGTACGAGAGAGAATACTGGGATTATTTTTGTATTTTGAGCTGCATCGTTTGCTCACGTGCCAGCTTGTTCGTTTCCCCCAATGAATAAATTCAATAAAATCCCTTCTGGTTGGGTTACTTAGTGAAAAAAAAATCACACTCACAGCAGGTCAAATATGGTTGGGAACCCATAGTAGAGCGTCCGACTTCAGATCACCTGCGTCAAGTAGCATAGTCAAAACTAGCATGGGTGACAAGGTTCACTGATAGAGAGCGACGGTGGTTTGGCAGTAGTGGGATGGAGGGAGACTTTCTGTCGGTCCGTCCGTCCATCGGTTTGACGAAGGACATTGACTCTCCTAGATCCCGTTGACTAGCAAACTGGCCGTTGGCGATACGAGCACCCCCCCCCCACCCGGGCACGTTTCAGGTCCTTTTTAGTTAACGGGGGGTTTTACGTTGAGTTGATCACTCACTACGTGAAACTCTGATCGCGATTCCCTTGTGTCCCACTCAGGTGAGGCTAAAGGTCTTCAATGGCAACGAAAAAAAAGTCCGTCACGCAGGAGCTGCGTAAACTAAGCAGATTTTCCACGTGAAGTTTTACAGTTGAGAAATCTGCCTAATAACAACTGTACTAAAAAGAAACCTCTAAACCTATTCACGAGGGACGAATAGTTAAGGAAACGGCCGCCAGAGCTCTCGGCGGAAACTTCGAACATAGGCGAATTCTGGCGTCAACACACAGAATACAAATGCAAATATCTCGGTTAATATTCAAGATAGAGAATAAATGTATAAAACAATATTTATAGTAAATTTAATTTGTAATAAGATTGATTCTGTACAATTTTTCGATCCGACGTATGGTAACGGAGATATTTTGAATTTTCGAAAATCCTCCCCTCTAAACCCCCCCTCCCACTGGTCCGATTTCAGCCGTTAACGAACTTGATCTTTTTTTTTACATAAAACGCTCAAATATGAAGTTTGGTAAGGATCAAACAAAAATTGCGACCGCTAGAGCGGTAACAGACAAATATATATATATATATATATATATATATATATATATATATATATATATATATATATATATACAGTTTTGAACGGACCTCATTTTCGTCATCTACTAGGTAGGATCGATGGACATTTGAAGAAAAATGTCGAAAATTCCGTCATGAGTACAACCTCAATAGCTGATTTCCCTCAAGGGAAATCAGCTAAAAGGAGTTTAAATATAAAATTCAAATATAGCCTGTTCAAAGTACCTGTGATTTTCACTTAGTCAAATACTCTAATAAGGAAATTACATGAAACTACATTTTGTTGAGATCCATTAATTCTCTATTGCAGTATTATCTTTTTATTGAAAAAAAACAACAACAAAAATATATGTTTAGAATACATTCACTGTACTGTATACTAATTATGTATTACATTTCTTTATATTGATGTTTCCTTGAATGCCTATAATTTATAAAAACTTGCCTTCAAATTTCATTAAGAGCCATACTAAGCCAACCAAAGTTAAACTTCATATTTGGATTCATTTGACCGCACTAACACAGCAGTGAAACTACAAATATATACTAATCAAGATACTGAAACATTAGAATTCCTAATTGTTTTAAATTTAAATGTGTTTAAAGTGAAGTACATGCTTTTTATCTTTACTCGCCGTGTTGTTTATCTTGTGAGGAGTTTACCCCTTGCTCACTAAGTGGAATAAAACTTCTTTAATTGGCTTGATGGTCTAATGTATAAACTTTAATCAGGATAAGTAGTCCTTCGAGAACACACACAATTTACTGCTTCCTGGCCTGGAATTCCAAGTGGACTTTGCTGAACCAAGAAAAATTGCTGTTTTCTTCTTTTTGGAAGTTTCAGGCCATTCTTAGCTAAGTACTTTGTGAATTATTCAACAGTGGAGTTAGATTAACGTTAGCTGCAATTATATATTAAAAACCTATATCATCAGATTTTATATTTACGGAGTAGTTCTTGTAAAGGATTTTCTTAAACTTGTAACATGTTAAACGGATGGAAATTAAAGATGGTGACGCCTATTTAGATACTAGGAGAGCAGAAAACTTCCAATTCTTCACAAGTTTTTTTTATTTCAGCGCTAAGCGCTTTCAAAGACCATTGAATCTATTGCCTCCATCTTCAAAGCTACTTGCATGCGCTCATTGGGAAAGACGGAAAATGACTATTTAGATACCTAAAACCGTTTATATACTGTTGGAGTAGGATTTAATTTATTTGTAAAATACGAGTAGCATCTTATTCCTTTTTTGTTTCCTAAATCGTACTACGTGGAAGCGGTGTGAAACAAATATTTTGGAAGGCATTTGTTATTAAAGCTTTGAAAATAAATAATTAATAAAGACATCTTTTAGTAAAAATCACTACAAATTGTGTACCACTCTCTAACTCTCATTTGATCATCATAGTTAAGGCCTCACCTACCACTTTAACCATTCACTTCTGTTGATAACAAATTTCATTCTTTTGTAGCTACCTATGTATTCTTCGAAACCATCTCCTGCCAGGTTAACATTTTTTATCTGGAACCTCAAGATGAACTAAATAAGGCTCATTTTGGCATCAAATCGTGGTCCACGCTTTGCGCATGGGTTCCCCACATATAATATCACATATTAAAAATTCTTTGTGATTTTTGACATGGTCTTACACAAGAGTTATATTGTTAAAGTTGGTTTATTTAATCACTTAACGAATAGATTGCGGTCAACCAAAGAAGGAAAACATCAAATGATTATTAAATTCATTGTTTTACTCTACTAGTTTCGAGTCACATAAAGCCTCATCAGGAGAAAATAGAACACAAAGAGGTCACTACAACAACGACTGAAACACTAAGTAGGGAGGGACCTTTCACTAGCAGAGCCAGTCAGAGAATGGCTAGTGAAGTACTCGCCATACTTTATAAGTCAGTTGATTTAGATCAATACGTCGCGAATTAAAAATATCGATTATCCCTAATGAGGTGTAGTTTAAATACTAAAGGATAAAATTATAATTGAACAAAACTTTACTGCACATTTCCTAGCAAATATACATAATTCGCACGTTATTCTCTGTTTCTTATTGATTACCTTTAACCAGATTTCCCATAAGGGAACTCAGCTTGAGTTTGTACTCATGAAGCGATTACCGAAAAATGTCCATCGATCCTTCCTAGGAGATAAAGTATATATATGTGTGTTTGTGTGTGTGTATTTGTCTGGTATCACTCTAGTGGTTGCAATTTTTGTTTGATAGTTACGAAATTCCATACCTTAATGTGTCAGCTGCTTTAACGGCTGAAATCGGACCGGGGGGGTGGAGGAGTTTAGATGGGGGATTTCGAAAATTGAAATACCTTCGTTGTTATACGATGTATTGAGAGATTGTATAGAACTCATCTTATTGTATATTTATTGACCTATACATTTTGTTATATCCATTTTTCTTTCTTTATGTTCAAAAATAAACGAGTTATTTTTTTTTTATATTTCAGCCTTCAGTAGACACCCACTGTTACTCATGTCATATTAACGATAAGCTGTTATATCATCAAATACTTTATTCTGAGTTTAAATACCAAATAATGTTTTCATTGGACTTTTATTGTGAGATACATGCAAATATTTTGTGGGATGACATCCTAACATCATTTACTAGAAAATGTTTATTGAATCTATTTTGTTCTCGGTAAATTACTATATTATTCAAAACTAAAGACCATATTGGGACCAGAAATAGGTGGGAGGGATTAGAGGGACCATTTGAAAATTCATTATATATAATTTTGACCGGACGTCATCTACTTCTTAGGATCGATGGAATTTTGAAGATACTTTTCGAAAATCGTGTGATGAGTGCACCCTCAATAGTTGGTTTCTCTTAAGGGAAATCTGCTGGCTGGGAAATAGAATCATCCCTTTCCACGTGACTTGTAGATTTGGGAAGCCCTAACTCGTTGCTCTTCTTTACTCTTCGGACTTTTCTTATCCTGAACTTTATCTTTCCTTCTTGTCCCTTGTTTTCCTCCACCTTGTAGTTCTTTGAGGAATTGACCGATCTATCTTCTTCTCTTTCGGCCTCTCTTCCTGTTCCTAATCTGAACTAGACATTCCTTGGTCACTTTCGACCTTCTACACTTACATCTATCCAGGCGATATGGTCATTTGTAGTTGAATTTCATAATTATGACTAAGTCAATCTTAATTCATCGTTCTTCTATACCATTTACTTCTTATTATTCGGAGGAAACATTTCTTAACTGTCCCCAGCCGTCGAGAGAAGCTTGCTCTATATATTCTTTTTGACTTAATTTTTGTATAGCTGTGACCCAACGACGTTTAAACGTTTTACGTAAAACAATAGTTTCGAATGTATTTTTTGGTATTATGAGTTGTTTTGAAAAATTTCATTTAACTTTTGTCTCATCAACCTGGTATATTCTACAATTCTTTAACCTTAAAACTTACGGAGTTATTTGTATTTTCTGTTTTTCGCCTAATGTCATGTACTCTCTCATATTACCTTCATTATCACTGAACCTATATGCCACGAAACATTTTATTCCACTCTTAGTTTTGTTATTATCAGACCTTTACAACGTAAAATGTATGTGTAAATATTCACTATGGTGTCGTCAATGTTCCAGAGGTCTTAGTTTTTATTCGCTTGACACTAAACACATTTCATTTTAAATTAATGATTATGTTCTTGATAGCCTAAAATCAGACGAGGAGGAGCGAGGGTTTAAAGTAGGAGTTCATGAGTAAAATTAAAAATTATTTATATCAGCGTTATAAAAATATTATATAACTCGATTTATTAAAAAGGCCGACACGCAGAGGGTGCTTTAACTAATATTTCCAATGATCTCATGCATCTCGCGTGGGTGATCTCAACTTATCATCTATTTTATATTTTTTCCGCAATAAGAAACCACACTGTAAACAGGAGCCAAAATAACAGCAGGGTATGAGGTGTGAGGAGCTACTCAAAGAAAAATCGCATTTATAGGAGTGAGTGTCTATAGAGACAGGATACGAAAAATTCAAATACCTGTGTTAAAATTGCACAGCATAACATTTATAGTAAATTAAATGTTTAATAAGACTAGTTATATACTATTATTCTATCTGATCTATTATAGTAAGGTATTACGATTTTTCGGTTTTCTTAACCCCGGTCTACCATTGATCTTTTCAGCCATTACCGAACTTGATGTTTATTTGGTATAAAACTTATATATATATATATATATATATATATATATATATATATATATATATATATAAATGTATCGAGCATGGTAATGATCAAACAGGAATTGCACCTCTAGAAAAGCATTTATGTAATCGCATTACAAGTAAAAGCCCAATAACTGATTTCCTAATATAAGAAATCTGCTAAAAGAATGTAATGCAATTGTAGTTCCGCCAATTTTTCACTAACTCGAATATTATCTCTTGTAAGTTTCACTTGTAGTCGTTCTATCGATTGACATTTCAGGTCTAGCAAAACTGTTTATTAGACGTCATGCAACGGAAGAAACAGAGAGGAAAGTTTCTATTGATCTTAGCAGTCAAAGAAATGTAATAGATACAATCTCGTTAAACTATTGATGCTTTCAATCGAACGACTAGAGTTCGATACATTTTTTAGTAGCTCAAATATTATTTATTTATTTATTTAAGATGCCACTACAATGGCGATTCATCTTTTAACATGCTTGAGTATAGTTTTACAAAATTAAAGAAATATTTAAAATTTTATCACAGCTAAATTTTTCAAATGTACTAAATAAATAGAATGGACAAAAATAAATATAAATTGTTAGTATATTGACAATATGAGGGGAAAAAAGTAAAAATAAAACAAAAACAAAAAGAATATTAAAAGAAAAACTAAAAGGAATAGTTAAACTGGGAGGAGGCAAAACTTATATTCCACGTGCAGTGCTTGCTATGTACAACTTTCATTATCTTAAATAATAGCTTTTATATTTCATCAAATAACCCAGTATTTCTTAAATACATGAAAAACATCTTCTATAAATTGGCTACTGTTGGCCAGTAGTTTACATAAATTTGTGGGCCATGGGTACGTTTTCACTTGTGTGCTGTCAGTTAGTATCATATAGAAGGCAACTTCTAATTTCAAAATATGTCTTAAAAAGTATTTCATCAAATAGCCCATGTCTTCATTACATAGGTAACCACCTTTTTGAGACATACCAAAGAAATCCTACAGCACAGAAACCTCCTAATAATCAGATACAAAGAAACATTTACTGACATACCTGTAATTCACATTTCAAACTACAGACATAATGGCTCAAATATTAGGAAAGTTACGTTCTTTGTACTTTCATGTTTTCTGACACAGAAAGAGATGAATAGTACGTTCTATCAGTTCATGGAAAACATCTTTAGTTTACGAAGCCCCATGAGTAACTTACTTTTTTCCAAAATATGTTTTCATCTTTTTTGTATATTTTCTCCATTGCACATATTTATCACATTATTATACTCAGTATATATTGGCATTTTTCAAGTCCCATGTTGTCAAATGAAAGGTATTGTTCTTTCTGGTAGCCATGTAATATGACTGCGTCACTCCCGTAAATACTTGTTAGCCTGGAATAATACGACAGGTGCTAATTCAGAGAAACACCCACGTAGGGATAGTTCAGAGCCGAGGTCTACCGTAATACATGTGTCATTGTATTATAACACCCTCATAGCTGTCCACTTTGCTAAATAACAAACTTGGCTCTGAGAACTGGGATGTATTTATACCAAGTTAGCATTGCCGGTACTGCCAAGTTAGTGGTGGAAATATGTCACGGGCAGAAGTGAGCCCCGAGGGCGGCTCAGAGTGCCCTAACGAGGTAAAACTTCTTTAATTGGCTTCCTGCTCTCCTTATTTGAACTTTAACCAAGATAAATAAGCCTTTCAGAGGTCACCCAATTTGGGTTTGCAGATTTGGTCTACGATTCTCCGTTCTGTGTCTTTAGCATGTCTAATTCTTCGATTCCCACGCGCTTCTATCAGTTTTATTTCAGTTTTTAATATTTATTAATCCATTTCAGTATAGTAAAGGCAAAGAGAACTATTCATTTCTATAAAATTGTATAAAAGTGCTACTTCAGTTGGTGTTACAAATATGAAACCGTCGATCTTAGCCCTGGAGAAACAAGAGAAGATGCGAAGACTAAAAACATATTTTTAATGCATTTCCAAACCCAATTAATTATTTTTTGTGCCAATACTGATATTGTATATGCATATAGATTGACTATTGGCATTCCAATTATCGTTAGAAATAAGCAGTAACATCATACATTCGTGATGCAAACCACTTTGTGGCAACTGATTGTAAATCAATGTATAGATTTCTATGATATGATGTTTGAGTGTATCCAAGCAACGAGTAGCTAGCTATCAGTCCAACAACACGAACAAACTCGTCCTTAAAACATGGCCGAAACCCATCATCAACTCTATCCTACAATTATTGATTGCAGTATTTTACTATATAATCCTTTTAAATAAAGAAAACTATCCGCCGACCTCAATAATAGGATTAAATATTTTTTTTTTAAAACACGTTTCTGTTTATTTTCATATCACAGGCAGCAAATAACAAAATCAAATAAATGAAGTCTTATCAAAATATGTCTGTCACACCTGAGGCGCGTAACCCAACTGATGGTATGAGACACTTGTGATCTCATTTGAAAACAAATACTGTATTTCCTTGTAAAAAAAATCGTAGAAAGCGTAGAATCTCGTAGCGTAGAGTTTCTGAAAACTCAATAAAAGAAACCAGGAATAACTCGCTTATTACTTGAATTACGAAAAAAATGCATGGCGCGACAATTGTATAGCATTAATAGTCTAATAAGATTGGTTCTTTAACATTTTACCATCTAAGACGCTAAAACGGAGATATTTGTGAATTTTGGAATCCCCCCCCCCACTATTCTAGGACCGATTTCAGCCAATAACAAATATGATCTTAGCGTTGACTGAAACGGTTAAATATCGAGCATCGAAAGATCAAATAAACATATTCCAGGTCGGAACGTAATATCTTTATTGATGATGTCATCACACAACGAAGTTGCATGTATTTCGCATAATGAAAGCCTCTTGAAAATATTATTTGGCACTTAAGCTTCAAATGAATGTTCGTTATATAAGAGAGTATTGATTATGTGAATATAAGTGGGGGTTTACTGAGGGCTGAAAACTAAAATACCTAAATATCTCAGTTAGTATTGAATATACAGAATAAATGTAAATAACGATGTTGATAGTACATTTAAATGGCAAGAAAATTGTATCTATTCAATGTTTTGATCAGACTTATAATAATTAGATATTTTGAAATTTCTCCTCTGCAAACCTCCCCTTCTCCCTCCCACTGGTCCGATTTCAGAAATTAACAAACTTGATCTTTATTTTTGCATGAAACATTCAAAATATCAAGTTTCTTAATGGCAGAAGTCGAACCAGTGGGAGGGCACATTTTGAAATTCTCCATTATTATACGTTGGATCAAAAACATGTATAGAACCAATCTTATTGGAAATAAAATGTGCTATAAATATGATTATATACATTTATTCTTTCTCTATTATTAACGGATATATTTTCATTATTTATTTTTCAGCCTTCAGTAAGCCTCCACACTGACTCATTCCATATTAACTATAGTACGCTGTTATATTATGAAGCACTTTATTCAAAGCTAAATACCAAATATAAAACGCCGGAGTGGTAACGGATAAATATATATATAATTTAGAATGCACCTCATCTCCGTCATTGACTAGGTAGGATCGATGGATATTTAAGAAACTTATCATAATTCGCGTCACGAGTCCACCGTCAATAGCTAATTTCCCTTAAGGGACGTCTGTAATATGATTATGAATGTATATTTCCTAGCTACAACTTTAATTGCATTTTTTTTCTTTTTTAATTTTTCCTATTTTATATTTTCAAAGTTCGAGCACTTAGCGACCAACATTCACCTGAACCTACTGCGTTCAAACTTTAATTTTTTCATTCTTACAGAAAAGGAACTAGGAAAGCCCAGGAGAGAAGCCCTCCCGTTTATTATGGATGTTAATCCTACAAATTCGGCACGACGCAACGCTGCTCATTGGAACGCTCTCCCGATTCTTACGAAAAGAGTGTTCCAGAGGCTCACGGAACAACTTTTGAATCAGGTAAAGCCACAAGTACAGTGGTTTACTATTGCATTATGTACGGGGATCTAACGAAAAACTAAGGCAACCGTCGCCTTTATACACTAACTGCAACAATGACAGGCGTTTTTAGTAAGAGTTCCCAAATCTCAGCTTTAATTAATCTTGCCCTACTAACTTGGTGAAAATTTTCACCAAGTTGGATGAAAAATAATTGTATTATGATAAATTTAAACTACGAGAAATTAAAGACACTATTCGTGAATGGCTGTCAATTAATTGGGACACTAGAAGAGAAGAAGTAGTCCTTGCTCGTTTGAGACATGGCCATTCACGGATAACACACGGTCACCTCATGACTAGGACTGAACTACCACTATATACACTGTGTAATACACAACTATCAAACACTTACTTACAGACTGCAGACTAATAACGGACAAGATTTTACCCACCAACCTATCAGAACTACTACACGACAACAGCCCATACATTACAAAAATAATGAAACACCTCAAAGACACACACATTTACAACTAGATTTAACATTAAATAATTAAACTCTAGACTAGAATAATATCCACTCGAGAAAAAAAAATAACCGTACTATTACCTACCACTGTAGATTTTTTAACCTTTTTTTTGTTTTTTAGCTTTATAACAAGAAAACGTGTGAATCGCTTACATTGCGACACACGTAAATAAATAAATAAATATATTATAATTCTTTCGTGTTATATGAATTCTTATCTTATAGGACATTTAACTTGAGGAAAATCAGCTATTGAGATAGTCTCATGATGCCAGTTTCGAGAAACTTCTTCAAGCGTCATTTAGATGCTAGGACTCCAGGACTAGCAGTAGAGTCAGCATCTTACAAGAATCACTGTATATAAACCCCCTCCTTTCCTCCTTCTAAGCAATTGTTATCCAACCTCCGTACTATAAACATCTATGTAGTCTTTATATTTACGAATAAGGTTTTTTTTTTTTTTAAGTTCTAAGTGCGTTGTGAGATTTGATTGTCCATCAATCATACATACTCAGAGAAGAGACTTAGCTCTTTAGCACGTCAGATTAGATATCCATCCCAAAAACAAACTCGAACGTGTAAGAAAAATATACTCCCTCTTCACTTACCTAAAAGCAGCAAAATTCAGTTCATAACAGCTGTTTGAAATAGGAACTTTTCCGAGGATCCTTGTCTAACAGCGAAAGACATTTATCAGTGGACAAAGGCTGTCATTAGTTGATCCAAAGAAAGATGACTCTGGCATTCGACAATAATTCAGGATCGAGACAATGTGATTGCTTGTCTTCCTTCGACATAGCCTTGGAGAAGTTAATACTTGAAGCTGCCAAGGTGAAAGGAGGAATACATGTGGGCAATATGCATAAATTCCTGGCGTATGCAGATGATGCAGCTGTCCTCGGAAGAAAGAAAGAGGAGGTGCTCTCACTGATACCAGCTGCTAATACATAGGACCAAATACTTCTAGCTATGCCTTAGTTTACAGTTAGAAATTAGCTTGAGAATGGGCGAGTTTTTCTTCCGAAAAGTAGGAAAATTCAAATTCCTCAGAGTTGGAGTATCCTCGATCAAAAACAACGTTACTGTACATGACTGGTAGACAACCTCCATATCATGGAAAGCTTTATGGGCTTAAGTCTAATGGTATAAATGCGTGATTGAAGCCATAAATATGTCTGGGTGTGTGGTATGGCTGTTGACGGGTATTCTTGAAGAAAAGGTTGAAAGGATTGATCGAAAGTTTCTCAGATCATGTTTGTTTATGGCCGAAGGGAAAAGGGGGAGATCAAGAAGTGAGGATTTGCAGTACGAGTAAAATATACATATATATATATATATATATATATATATATATATATATATACGTATATACATACAGATAGTTTGCGCTTGGGCATGTGTGTGTGTGTGTGCGTGCGTGTATGTGTGTGTGTGTGTGTGTGTGTGTGTGTGTGTGTGTTGTGTCTGTTAACGCTCTAGCGGTCTCAATTTTCGTTTGATCGTTACCAAATTTGATATTAAATCGTTTTATTTAAAATTAAATCTTAAGTTCGTTAATAGCTGAAATCCGACCAGTGGGAGAGGGAGTTTAGAGAGAGAGAATTCTTAATATCTACGTTATTATGCGTTGGATCGAAAAATTGCATATAACCAATATTATATCAAATGTAATGTTATATAAATGTTATGTACGTTTTTTCAATTCTTGATTAAAACCGAGATATTTGCATTTTTTTAGTTTTTGGCCTTCAGGAGACCCCCACTCCTACTCGAGTCATATTAACAATAAGCTGTAATATTATGAAGCACATTATTGTTCAGCCTATCAAGCCTAAATATCAAATATTGTTCTCATTGAACTTTTAAATTTTGAGATAAATTCAAATACGTGACGCAAGAGGAAAATCTGTCTCCGTTATTATGTAAAGGTAAAAATTGATTATACACCCACTATAAATCAAGTTATAGGCACCTTATTAATTAGGTGATATATAAGAGTAATAATATATAATTATAATAAATTTATGTGATATCCAAAGAGGTTGTAAACTTTTGAAAGGAGATTTTATGAAAGGTCAAAATTTTTATTTCCATAAATATTAGTAAAATATATTAAATGTGAATATATCCACCTCTCTTAACACAGATATTATATTTTCCCCGCTCATCATCTAAGTGCTGCACAAATTTAATTATATTTCTGAAGAAGAAACAATGAAACATTTTTTAACATCTTCTAAAAATAGGGGGAAACTACATTAACTCCATGAATGGCGAAAGGATTGGCTATTAACTGACAACAAACTGAGACAAATTAAAACTGGAGTTAAGGCATGGAGTAATAAATACGAACCATTTACACAGATACGAAGTATTCATTATAAGACTACGTATTGGTAATTTTCCTAACTGCAATGTGTGTAATGCTCCGCTTACCACCACTATAAACCACATTCTAACAGACTGCAAAAGACGTGACCATCTAAAGATCCCTCATGACTTACACGACTCCCTTACTGAAGGTAGCCCACACATTCCCATAATACTCCAACATTTAAATGACATTAGCATATACTCACAAATTTTGAAGTATTACATTTTAAAATTCTTTTTAATCCTTCTTAACTTAAATCTTTTTAACTCCAGCTAATATTCTTGATGATATATATGTGAGTGTGTTTGTATGTGTGATATAGAAAGTGGGAGCTTATGATTGTGAATGTTTATGATATTAGAAAATTTAATCTGTATATTTTACTTATGTACATACTAATTCGTAATTTTATTTGTTCTTATAGTTTTTAATTATCTAGATATTTTTTTTGTTTTTGAATTTTATGTTTCGTTTTCGTTTATTTTTTTTTTATTTGTTGATTCGTGTTTTTTTTTGTCTCTTTGGTTGCGTTTCGTTGTTCGGTTGCGTTCTTAGTTTTTTCTGTTCTAATTGTATTGATTTATTTTTTCTGTTACTGTTTTCATTTTTTATTTTGGTTATATTCATAGTTTTTTGATGAGCAATATTACCTCGCAGCGAACTCTCCACAATAACGCCCCTACCACCCCTAACCAATAAATAAATAAAATAAAATTAGGGAATTAAGGATTGTAGCTACTTAAACGCAGTCATTATGGATCGTACACGCCCTTAAAACAACAACAACAAGTTTGATGTTGCATTTCCTCTGTCATGCTGTAATTGGTCAAGAGGGGTAGGGGATTGGAGGAGGTATATATTGTACAGGATATAGTGGCCGACGATAAAAAATCCTTTTTTATTGTATCCTGAGATCAGGTGGTGACCGGGAGGCAGGTGCTCAGTAACAGCATGTGCCCTTCACCGTAACAGCACATGTTGTTCACTGACGGAGCCCACCGGCTCAGTTCTTCCTTTTCCTACCTATAAGGTTTAGCGAAATTCCTCTCACAAGAATGGATAAATTATATGGACTTCTCGATAAAGCGGGAAAATCATTTCTTTAGCCTAAACTGTGTTCCTATTCCAGTTTATAACGTGAATGTTTTTGAGGAAAATAATCAAGAGTATAATACACTTACACAGAAAATAGGGAAACGGGGGGAATAGGAGGATTTTATACATAGAAAATAGGGAAAAGATCAGTTTAAAAAAAGTCCGTCACGCAGGGGCTGCGAAAACTAAGCAGATTTCCAACGAGAAGTTTTACAATAGAGAAATCTGCCTAATAACAACTGTAGTAGTAAGAAACCTCTAAACCTAAAACATTATTTAGGGCGTAATAACCCAGTAGTTTCTAGCCCCCAAAACACAGTTAACCTAACCTCTAAACCTATTCACGAGGGACGAATAGTTATAGAAACGGCCGCCAGAGCTCTCGGCGGAAAGTCCGAACATAGCCTACTGGTGACCACACACAGAATACAAATGCAAATATCTCGGTTAATGTTCAAGATACAGAATAAATGTGTAGAACAATATTTATAGTAAATTTAATTTTCAATAAGATATATTCTATACAATTTTTCGATCCGACGCATAATAACGGAGATATTTTGAATTTTCAAAAATCCCCCCTCTAAACCCCCCCCTCCTACTGGTCCGATTTCAGCCATTAAGTAACTTGATCTTCCTTTTTACATAAAACGATTAAATTCCGAGTTTGGTAAAGATCAAACAAAAATTGCGACCGCTAGAGCGTTAACAGACAAATATATATATATATATATATATATATATATATATATATATATATATATATATATATATATAATTTTGAAAGGACCTCATTTTCGTCATCTCCTGGGTAGGATCGATGGACATTTGAAGAAATTTTTCGAAACTCGCATCATGAGTACGACCTCAATAGCTGATTTCCCTTAAGGGAAATCTGCTAATACTGAAATTTTAACTTCTGAATTATGCATATTTTTTACTGATTAATATATTTGACTTCGGAGAAATCAGCTATTGAGGTTGTACTCATGATGAGATTTTCGAAAAATGTCTTAAAAAGTTTATCAATCCTATCTAGGAGATGAAGAAAAGTCCTTCAAGCAGAGGCCTCCTAAATTAAGAAAATTTCCGTCGTGTGCCATGTATTTGCATTTATCTCAAAAAGTAAAAGTTCAATAAGAACAATATTTTGTATTTATGCTTCAAATAATGTACTTCTTAATATAACAGCTTATTGTTAATATGACATGAGTAGGAGTGAGTGATTACTGAAGGCCGAAAACTATAAAATGAAAGTATGTCGGTTAATAATCTAGACAGTGAAAAAATGCACATTGCAACATTTATGTATATATATAAATAATTTTGAACGGACCTCATTTTCGTCATCTACTAGGTGGGATCGATGGACATTTGAAGACATTTTTCGAAAATCGCGTCATGAGTACAATCTATGTAGCTGAGTTCTCTTAAGGGAAAATTCGAAATATCTCCGTTATTGTGATTTGGATCGAAAAATTTCATTAGATCAACCTTATTGCAAATGTAATGGTCTATAAATTTTGTTATGCACGTTTTTTTTTTTATTATCTTAATTATTAACCGAGTTATTTGCATTTTTTAGTTTGTGGCCCTCAGTAAACCCCCACTCCTACATATTAACAATAAGCTGTTATATTATGAAGCACTTTATTTGAAGCCTAAGTACCAAATATTGTTTTTATTGAACTTTTATGTTTTGAGACAAATGCAAATACGTGACGCAAGTCGTATATATATATTCATAGAATACTTTATAATTTTGAACTTTTATGTAATAAATTCGTTAAACATCCAGTCTATACTTCTTCCGTGATAAATGATGTTTTACTTATTTTTTTTGTATGAATTGCAAGCAACTGGCATGATCCAGAATATTGCTTTTAGTTAGTTGATACCTGAAATAGCGAGTGGAAGTCCGTAACACAAATTGAGGTTGTGGGTTTACCATGTGTTGGATAGTGGTCCTGATGAGGCGAAAACTGGGCGCAAAACTTGTCGTGAAATAAAATGATTATAATCAATAATATTAATGTGTTTTTTTTATCTTGACCTTCCGCCAATATATTTTGATAAATGATTTTATGAAGGCGTTTTTACACCGTGAATATTTTTGTTCTATATGATCTCACCATATTTCTATATTATGTTATATATCCTCCTTCAGATCGATAGGTCTATAACTTCTGGCCCAATGCGATTTATTCTTTGAATGTGATATTATATAAGAGACGCCTGCTTAGGTTTTATATTAGAAAATATTCTTCCTGACAGATAATCAATCGAATTAGCATTTAATTATTTTTACTGATTTATTGATTATAAATGAATAATTGCAATCCATTTGAGCTAATAGTTTACCGAAATCAATAATACCTGTAGCTTCGTAATTAAAACATTAATGAATGTTAAATTATACTATCCACTAAAAGTATGCCATAAACGAAATTCTATAATACAAATGTGTTATTTCGTATTCATTAGAAACTATATCCACTCAGAACAGTTTCTTCTGCTGTTTAGTTTGGGGAGCTGGAGCTGTTTTTTTTATTGTAGGAGTCCAGGGGCTGCAATTTCTTCTAAACCCAGAGGGAATTCGAATCGTGATTGACACTTACTACTTACCCCAAACACCAACAAATGTGTACAACCCAATCTCTAAAGCCACAACTACATAAATTTAATGAGAATTGTTGATTTTAGGACCTGATACAATGGCGGCTAACTAGAATGATCCTTAAGAAAAAAATTTGTAAGCACCCCTTGTAAAAAATTTCATACATTAGCGCTAGAAATATTTTCAATTTCCCTTATTATGCACATTCTAGCAAATTCCTGATATGATAATAATTTATTGGCATATATACATAACGTTGCCATGGGGTCTGGCCATTTGTTGTTAATTTGTTAGTCCTACAGTCTATCATACTACTTAACTTAAGTAGACAACTAAGATAAGCTTATAAATAATAATATATAGAACAATTTTATGAAAGTATAAGCCGTTAACATCAAGAAACAAGTCATATTAAATGATAGTAATTAATTACATTTCAAAAAAATAATACATTATTTAACTTTTCAATGCTCTTAATATTTAAAATATAATCTAAAAAAAAATGAAAAGAAAAGAAAAAGTTCATCCCTGTTTCCGAGATTAATGTATAATTCCGAGTTTTGTATTAAAAATATATGTTTTGCATATTTCATCTGACATGATGATCTGAGGCACGTTTTGTGAAATATTTTTAGTCAATCAGTAACAGAATAATAATTACAAAACTTAAATAAGTATTAATCATGCAGGTGCTCTTATTTTATGAACTACAAATTCACGTATTTATGTTAACATATAGTTATTCTCTACTCATGCCTTATGATTCTATTTTTGTACAACATATGAAAATAGACTACTATGACAGCTAACATGCCAACGATTTTAACCGCTTAAAGCGCCAAAGAAACATTTTTATTCGTTATATAAAGTCGAAAATTACGTTCAGCCAGTCGTTTGCTATTAAAACAATGTCCCAATATAAATTATTGTTGTTTTACCGCGCTGCTTTGTTCTAGCAGGAATTATAGAAAAGCGTAAATAATTTGGCGGGCAAGGTGGAAGGATAAAATTATTGTCCATTAACCTGTTTTTTCAACACAAAATGCTAAATTATTTTTAGTAGTATTTGAATTTAAATTCAATATGTTTGAGTTCACCTTTTAAACATTATCTCATAATTTATTTGGTGAGATATAAGCATTAATTTTACCAGTTAATTACTCTTAAAGTATATTTACATGTAATAATGTATTCTAATAATTCTGAAAGTCATTCCTTTTGAAATAATCTCTTTTTGTTTTGAGTCTGCCCTTATTCAGTTACAGAATCTTTAATTAAAAATCAAACGTGCCACAAAATGTTTTGTGAGTTGAAGTAGAAGAAACAATCTATTGCGTTTCGATTGCCAATGAACGGTATATTAGATACTAGCTAATTCCTGCAACTACACAATCCATGCTAGCCCAGATATCAGTCTGAAACAATGAACAGAAAATGCTCTCTTAAAATTTCCCTCTCACAAAAAAGGGATATTTAAATTTGAATAATCCCATCTTAATAAAACATCCTAAAACTGATTACTTACTTTGTGCTCTTACATTTTGTCTATTTGGATAGGCGCAAGACCGATTGCATTCCTTCTTAAATCCACAAAAGCAATAAAATGACAAATATAAATCTTATTTAAAAAAAAGTCCGTCACGCAGGGACTGAGTAAACTAAGCATATTTCCCACGTGAAGTTTTACAATAAAGAAATCGGCATACTGCTAACACTTAACGCCACCGTGAGTAAATACAAACGGTAATGAGGAATCTTTTAGGCAATTTTAATAAGCTCCCAACAGCTTCTGAATTGTAAACAAATAGGTCTGCCAACCGCTCAGAGCGGAACAGATAGATAGACATATTTAGTTAATGCAGCCCCTGCGTGACAGATATTTTCTTTTTCAGAATTGAAGTATCACAGCCGTAAACGGGTAAGTGATTAATTATCTACTTTGCAGTACAATATGAATCCTAACTTCATACTATTTCCTAGCATTAAATTCCCACTCCACGATGGGTTAAATACGGCTTAAGTCGTCAGCCTTAGCTCCCTTAACCGGCAGAATCCGTTTCCATGTTGCCTTGACGGTCACGTTTATTGTTTACAGTAAACTGTAAGGCGCGCTAATGAGTAACTTTTATGAAATGATGTGTCTGCTGATAAAAAGTAGAAAATTATAGTAAGAAATATGCCTCTATAACAATTTTGCGAATTTAGTATACATCAGCCATTCCTAAGCTCAATCAATCTCTAAAATTAAACGTTCTTACATTCAAATACCTCCTCAAAGTCTCCAGATAAGTGTAGCTCATGAATAAATCTAATAACCATAGCGTGACAAGCTGCAACTTACAATCTAAGTCCAAGCTGTAACGATCCATATGTTTTTTTTCGACCTTTATAGAACAATAAATTATACTGTCCTATTTTCCCTCCCATTTTCGTGGATCAACTCTTAATTAATTTATAAAACTATCCCACATAAAAGTAAATATGTGTCCTACTAAATGTTATAATTATTATAAATTAAACTGGGTCCATTAATTAAACGTTATTCATCGTTTAGAGGATAATTACTCTTATTGAAAATAATAATTTTAAAGTTTTAAAGCATTCTCAAAATATGATTCAACTTGGATATGACTTTCCAGTCAATATAATTTTATACTAGATGAGATGATGTGTGGTTTTTATTATGATAAATGTTGCATATGGTTTATTATTTAACAACAAAATAACACCATAAAAGACACCGCGTTGTACGTGGCGGATAAATGTATTCTTTTGGTTTATTTTCCAGCAAATCCTGATCCTTTAGTTGAATCACTCTCATCTACCCATATTCCAGAAAACCCAAGACGACGTCTGAAGCGTAAGTGGCCCAGAGATCTTCTTGTGTAGTGCACAGTATAACTCCAAATAGTACAATCCAACGTTCCCTACAATGTGTGTATTGTCAATGGGCAACTTCCCACCACAAGCCAATTGTTATTATCATTCATATCATTTGCTTGTAATATTTAATATGGTTGCAAATAAACGAATAAATATATATAAAAAAAAAAGGTTAATTTTTAGATCTGATTCAATCACTGAATTTATTTCCACCATTGGAAATAAATTCCCTTTGCATCTTAGGGAACGATCAAGAAGTAATAAATCTGTATCACAATTTAGTTATAAGAAATTTAAAATTTATTTGGAACAGACTTTATTTCTGTTGCTTTTACTTTATTAAAAGGAGATTTTATATTCTAATATCGTAGCTCTCTGCTCTAAAAAGAAGAAGCTTCAAGCCTTCAAACATACTTTATTTTGAAATCTACAAAACACTGAATTCCACCAGGCATATGGAAACCGTTTAGATCTTATCAAATTAAAATCGCGGCTCCATTTGAATTTATTTCTTCTGACAGGGATAAAATACTAATCCAATATGGTGTCCTTGAGTTTGCGAGTTGGGGTAGATGTAAAACGATGGGAGGTGGTGTGAATGTTTCATCAGCAGCCCTACGACTCCGAATTAAAGAATTATGAGAAAGTTCTTCTGATCAATACGTGGTCTCTCTCTCTCTCTCTCTCTCTCTCTCTCTCTCTCTCTCTCTCTCTCTCTCATCTATCTATCCTTTCCTCTACCTCTAATCCTAGGTCATACTTTTTTTCCACACTAGATTTGAGAAGTTATAATAAAAATAGTAACTACAAAATAAAAATAATAATTACACTAATACTGTAGGAGTTTTAGTATATTTTTTTTGAAGCGAATACATTGTACTTTAATAACGAGGAATAATTTTTTAGTAAAATTTAACAGGGTTATAATCTAGATACAACCAGAAATTTTTTAGAAAGTGTGTTCATTTCGCCAATACTAATTCTTATAGATAGGTATTGGGAAGTTTTCTTCAAACGTCTATCGATGCAATCATATACTCGTATATCTATCAACCTCTCCGTCTGTCTGTCATGTTTCGCTTTTCTCTCCCTCCCTCTCTCTCTCCCTCCCACTATCTCTCTCTTTCCGCACACACGCACGGTATATGTAATATATATGTTTCCAATTTTAGTAGATAGGTAGACGCTGAAGAGTTTTCAATAATGACCACCATAGTTGACTTCTAGATACAAATCCTATTCTACAAAAAGTCCTTCACGAAGAAGCTAAGTAAACTTAGCAGATTTCTCACCTGCTGGTATGACACACTACTGTTCTCATCTCACCATATATCCTCTATTTTAAGAAAAATTCCGATGAGAAGAGTTAGTAGCTAACAGAACGCTGAAACAATAATATAAATAATGAACACATGAGTTAAGAACATTTATGCAACAGTGTTAGGCCATATTTTAACAAGATTGGTTCTACAACATTTTTCCTTCCCACTGATAATAAAAGAGATATTAATAAATGTCAAACCTCCCCCTTCTAAACCCCACCCCTATTCATTTTATGATTTCAGGCGTTAACGAACATGAACATTAGAGTTTCTATCAAATGGTTAAATGTCGAGTATGTTATTGATCAAATAATCATTTTCGAGTGAAGAACGGGAAATCTTAATTGATGGCATAATCACACTACTTGTATCCCACACAGTAAAAGATCAATGAAGAAAATATTTGGTATTAAGCTTCGAATAATGTCGTTCAAGGTATAACAACTTATTGTTAAAATGACATGATTAGGCGTGGGGGTTTAATGAAGGATGAATATAAAAATGCAAATATATCGGTTAATAATCAAGATAGTGATAAAAACATATATAACAACATTTATAGAAAGTTTAATTTGAAATAAGGTTCGTTTTATTCAATTTTTCCAGGCGAGCATAACAGCAGAGATATTTCGAATTTTCGAAGTTTCCCCTCTAAACTTCCCCTCCCAGTGCTACGGTTTTGAACATTACTTGATCTTTATTTTTACATGAAATATTTAAATATGGAGTTTGGCACCGAGCGAACTCAAATTGATAGCCGATAGAGCTATAACAGACACACACGCACACACACACACACACACACACACACACACACACACACACACACACACACACATATATATATATATATATATATATGAATTACATGAATAATGTAATCAAACTACGAATATATACACATTTAATATAAATTTCACTTTTCCAATAGATTTCTAACCTAGTATATTGGAAAGAAAACTGAAAGGGCTTCTGAGAAAGGACTTAATTTATATTTTGATTTAGTAGCTCGTAATTAACTACAGACTATTCGTGCTGAAATAGTTTTGTTTACATGCTGAATAGTGATTTGAAGCTCTTAGTTATTGAAGGTAACACTTTTATGAGGGGACTATGAATTGATGGTGGATGATTCTTAGAATACAATCACCAGTTTCCGAGGTTACTGCAACCTCCTTCTTAAGGTGTGTAACATTTATTGATATGTCATTATGATTAGAAACGTACTGATATAGTATGCAGTAATATATCAGTTTCTAATATCTCATACCTTTCAGCAGATTTCCCCTAAGGGAATTGAGCTATTGAGGCCGTACTCATGACGCGATTTTCGAAAAATTTCTTCAAATGTCCATCGATCCTACCCAGGGGATGACGAAAATGAGGTCCGTTCAAAATTATATACTTGTCTCTCTCTCTCTCTCTCTCTCTCTCTCTATATATATATATATATATATATATATATATATATATATATATTTGTCTGTTAACGCTCTAGCGGTCGCAATTTTTGTTTGATCGTTACCAAACTCGATATTTAATCGTTTTATGCAAAAAGACAGATCAAGTTCGTTAATGGCTGAATTCGGACCAGTGGGAGGGGGAGTTTAGAGGAGGGGATTTTTGAAAATTTGAAATATCTCCGTTACCATACGTCGGATCAAAAAATATTTGGATATTGAACCAATCTTATTGTAAATTAAATTTACTATAAATATTGTTCTATACATTTATTCTTTATCTTGAATACTAACCGAGATATATGCGTTTTTATTAATTGTGGGCCGATAACAGATGACTGAATTTCCCGCCAAAAGCTAATTCCGCCATTTACCGTAACTGTTCGGCTCTCGTATGGAGATTTCTCCATTGTATAACTTCACGTGGGAAATCTGCTTAGTTTACGCAGCCCCTGCGTGACGGACTTTTTTCAATGGGGCCAGAAAACCCTTCCAGAATTTTACTCACTTGTTTAGTAGATCGTTGCTCTCTTGTAGTAAATGACTTTCTAAAATCCAAACAATATCGAAAGTTGAGCTTAAACTTTTCTTTATATAGAACATGAATAAAGTTTGAAAATAGTAACATCGTTAATCAGGTTCATGAAAATGGAACTCTCTGACACTCATTTACTACTTCAAGGAATGTCATCTAACTAATGGTTCCCATTCAGTGAAATAAACATTTGTTTACAGAGTATATACGGATCTGTAAATTCGTCTCAATTGGTATATAATAAGAAATACACAGAGACTAGCTCATGCACATGAATTGTAAACGTAGTATGAAGTATATAGATGATTAGAACAATGAATACCACCTGGCGGCGAAAAGTCGAAGAATAATGTCTGTTTTGGCACTCAACTTCGTGGCCTTTAGATTTCCTCTTAAGCTTGAAGTTTAAATGTATTAAAGTTCTCAATTTGAAGAAGAAAATTGCGAAGAACGAAAAGTCTGAGTTTTTATTAGGGTATTATATATCCAGCTCAGTCCACGGTCTAGGGTTTCGAGCTAGAGAGACGATTCCATGGCGAGCCCCATTCTTCAATCGATAGACATTGAAGAGACAGAATTATATCGGTTTATGAATTCATTTTTGTCGAACCACCCGCCATAATCAATAGACAGCGTCTATGGACGGTAACATTCAACGTTATTTTCTTTTACTTTCAACTTCTTCGTTCGTTCAATAACTTATTCTGATCTTTTCTGTTTCACTCGTATATTAATTTTAGCCTTTCTTTGATTTATTTATTACTTTTTCCTGTAAACTTATATTCCTCTTTTAATAACTGTTAATAGATGGGATTGATTGGTATGCTGTGTGTAGGTGAAACTCAATTTAATTGAGTAGTTGATACTTTTTTTTTATCAAAGTTTTTTCTTTCTTGGAGCTCACGCCTCAGATTTCTCCCTTTTATGAACGGTCCATCACTCAGGGGCTGCGTAAAATAAGCAAATTTCCCACGATCGTGTACGACAAACTATTCATCTCATTATTTTACATTTCTAAGTCATAATCCGAACTCGCTCAAGGTTTGAGCTACGGAAAAATGTGAGCATCAGTAGTTTAACAATATTAGTTCTATAATAGTTTTAGATATGACTCATGATAACGGAGATATTATGAATTTTCGCATTCCTCCCCTTTCTCTCACCCCCCCCCCTCCTAATTTCTCTCACGGTTTCAGCCACTAACTAATATGGCATTTAGTGTTGAATGAAACAGGTAAATATCGAGAATGATATTGATCAAATAAACCTTTCCGAGTTGCGAGAACGTATAATCGTAAATGATGGCACCATCACAAAACGTATTTGTATGTACTTCACACAGTACGCACCATGGTTGGAAATAGGTCAACACCTACAGAGCTAGGTCCCAGGCTCATCACCAGTACTTGTACTCTGTAAGTCAGTCACGTCTGCCTCTGATTGGTCTCAAATGGATATATGAGGACATTTTTTTCAAAAATTACGTAATGAGTGCAACCGTAATAGCTTTAATATCATATTTCATATCTCTGCAAAATTATGTCTGATTCTCTGATGCCTCTTAATTATTTTAAGTAAATCACGAAAACTATCGGTTTCCAGGTTTGAACGCAATATCCATTTTCACTCTCCCTGAACTGTTTCAGCTAGTTCCGACGTGGCGCCTGTACGTGCTTTGCAAAATTCAAAAACAGTTAACTTTCGAATGGTAAAAGTTCGTATTTAGGATTTTTAGCAGATTTACCTTGAGGGAAATATTGAGGTTGCAGTCATGACGCTATTTCCAAAACTTTTCATCAAATGTCCAACAATCCTACCTAGTAGATGACGAAAATAAGGTCCGTTCGAAATTATATATGTATATATATATATATATATATATATATATATATATATATATATAAAATTGTAACCTCTGTCTGTACATTGATTTTTTTCGCGAAATTTCAAGATAACTTTTCGTTTCACATGTCATAGACACCATAACTGCATTTAGTTTCTTTGGTGTCTGTTTGTTTGTTTATTTGTTTGTTACCTTTTCACGCATAAACGGCTGAACCAAATTTTATGAAACTTGGTATGTATAATACTACTTACCCAACTTAGACTTTAGGCTATATTGATTTTCTCTGAGAAGAACAGGAGTGGGGGTTATAAGGGAAGCCTGAAATTAAAAATAGCGATATTTCGTTTTCTATAGGTTTTTCGGCAAATATGCAAATAACAAAAGTTGTTTATTTTGTTATTTAGAGTAACCTTTGTTATATACATTTTTGTCGTATACCGAAGTTTAAAGGCGTTATACACTAAAAATTATAGTGGGAGTCAACAATATTATTTGCCAATAAAGACTCAACCGAACTAAATAAAACTCGGTATGTGTATTAGCAGTAAGGCCTTCATTATAATAAGCCATACCAACATTTCTATGGACGGGCAGAAGTGGGGGTTATAGGGTAAGCCTGAAATTAAAAATGGCGATATTTCGTTTCCTATTGGTTTTTCCGCAAATATAAACATAACAAAAGTTGTTTATTTTGTTATTTGGAGTAACTTTTGTTATATACACTTTTGTCGTATACCTAAGTATAAATGAGTTATACGTTAAAACTTTAGCGGACACTAACGGTTGAACCGAACTAAACTATACTCGGTATGTCAATTAGCATTAATTCTTCCATGATTATAAGTTATATTAAAATTTTTAGGTTCGAACGGGAGGGGGGTTATAAGGGAGGTCTGAAATAAAAATTCACCATATATACATGTATAAGAGACGGGAAATATAAAAATATCGGACTGTGAAGCCTTATCGAACAAATAATTCTATTATTAGCAACGGGTATCAATCCTAAACACTGGGACGGTAAATGTCAAAATATTGTGCAATGTAAAGCCTGCTAAAAAATACCATCACCATTCAGCCTCAAATGAATTCCCGGGCGAAGGCGGGTAGCTGAGCTAGTATATATATATATATATATATATATATATATATATATATATATATATATATATATATCTGTTACCAAATTCCTGGTCGCAATTTTGGTTTAATCGTCCCCAAACTCGATATTTAATCGATTTATGGAAAAAGAAAGATAGTGTTCGTTAATGACTGAAATCCGACCAGTGGGAGAGGGATTTAAAGGAGAGGAATTACAAAAAGTCTTAATATCCCCGTTATTATGCGTCTGATTGAAACATATTATATAATCTATCTTATTTTTAATAAGTTGATTATAAACGGAAATATTCGGATTTTTCAGTATTCAGTAAACCCCTCCTCTTACTTATGCCATATTAACAATAACCTGTTATATTATGAAACACATTATTTAAAGCCTATATACTAAATATTGTTCTCATTAAAATTTTACTTTTTATAGGAACGTGGGAAATCTGCTTAGTTTACGCAGCCCCTGTGTGACTAAGTTTTTTGTAACATTTAGTTGTTTATTTCTGCAGAATTTCTACTTGTGTACCTCCTCTTTTGATTGAAATCGATTAATGGGAAGGATGAGGGGGGGGGGTGAGATAGTAGGGTATAAAAAATATTGGGGATTTCATATTTCAACAGAATTATCTTCCCTGAGCTTCTCGGTACGTATTAGAGATTCAAACAACATTTTTTTAGGACCATTTTTCTTTGTCCTAAAAAATCTATAAATTAAGATCCTACAACAGTTTTCGATTCGATGCATCGGAACGGAGACGTATAAAATAATTTTAAATGGAGTACAAACAGACATTCTGCTTGTTTAATTTAATGGGATTTCAAGGAAGTCATGTGGTGTTAGTACGTTAGTTTAAAGCACACACTGCTGTATATATCGAATTACAGACAGACGAGTTCCATGCACTGCCATCAATACAGTACGTTATTCTAACACCAATCAATATTTATGGAATTTATTTATTTATACGTCTCGCTACTGCCCTCTATTCCGAAATTTGAGTTCCCTTGGTCTGGGCGAAGAGTATCTCCAGTTTGATGTGCCTTTAGAGAAGAAGAGAGCCCTAATCCAGCTGAGACTGTCGTCGAGTGATGAGATTCGTCTCTTCCTGAATGGCGTTGCCTACAAGATAAACACTCAGCACATCTGTACAGTCTGCAACCAGTATAAACAAGGGACTCTGTATCACTTTATCCTCGAATGTCCACTCTATCATTCATTGAGAGCACGCTATCTTGTACACAATGAACTTCCAGCAAGAAATGAAGAACAGCTCCAGTCTTTACTTATGCCAATTGACAATAGTGCTTTGTCAAATTTGTATTATTATATCACTGGGGCCTTCAGGATAAGATCGTTTGTTCTTTTTGAATAGAAGCTTTGAGTGGATTAATTATTTTTAATTTTATTTAGTTTTCATAGACGAATTTATTTATTTTTTAATTATACTCTATCATTTTGTTTTAATTTTTTTTTGTGGTATCCTCTTTTTCTAAAATTCTAAATGTTGAAGTTTTGCATTTCATTTAGTTGAACATTACTTTGATTGTATTCTCGTTTGCTCTATGTTATTTATTTATTTATCCTTCTTACTAAGGCCACCAGACCCCTGTAAATAGTTATATAACTATTTAAAAAATATTATTGATTGATTGATTACTTATTTATACGACGAAACATTTGAAATTGCATATTTAGAAACGAAAAACTTATATTTTTCTCCTGTTTCCTGGAGCCATACATGAGGTTACGGCTGGAGGAAGGAGCTCGGCGATCGATAGTTGGTGTAGCGTGGACTACGGAATTCGGTGACGTGGCAGCTCTCACGAACTACACCGAATTATAGAGGTATTCTCATTGGGCTGCCTCTATTATTTCGACCTCGAGTTTTCGACTGTCAACACTCTGCGTTTTCTTCTGACATGATCGTTACTCTCAGCTTGAGTCTTGTACACATCGACTAGATGCTATTATGCAGGGGGTTTCTTAAAGGAAATTAGCTATTCAGGTTGAATGAAGTTCTCAAATTGTTTAATATAACAGCAAATATATGTCAGCTGATACTCTTACTTATACATATTCAAACTTACTGACTCAAATACTTGTAAATGCGACAGTTACCTTGAACAGACATTCACCCACCTGATTTATGAATGTAGACTGACTCAAGACATACGAAGACAGTTAAAGACTCATATTCCTGCATGGCCAATCAGTCCCGATATTTTATTTTCAAAATAAATAAATTTACGAGTATTAAAAGCAATAGTCTATGATAGCCTTTAGTTGTGAGAGGAAATAATAATATAAAATTAATAGTATGTAATTTTTTATTGGTTATTTAACAGTATTACTGAATTGTTCTATTTAATGTTTTATTTTGTCGTTTAATTTTCATAATTTTATTTACATTTTTAATATGTATATATATTATTATATAAAAAATTGTTAATAGTTTTGACAAAATGCACATATAATGCAAATATGCATGGGATGTGCAGAAAAATAAAATCCCTCCACATAGGGTTACTATGTAGAGGAAATACTTAAAAAAAATATTAAAAAAATAGTCAGCAGTCAGCGATCAAGCACCTACATTCTTTATTTGTTCGTAGTCATTGTCGACATTTCAGCGATTCGAATTAAACTGAAGGCCAATATCTTTAATGACTGACTTCGGATAAATAGCAAAAAGGTTTAGAGAAGGATTAAAATTTAAAATTGTAATCAGAAACGTCCCTTATTACGCGATGCATTGTAATCCTCCATTAATCCCGTTAATCAACTTATTTTTCGAAATTGATTCTACCTAATTTGGTCAAATTGGAATATTAACGGAGTTATTTGAAATTCCATACCTTCTCATATTATATTTACGTTAAGCTACTGTATAATCAAGAATTTCTTTCTATCACTGGATGTAAACAGAGTTAATATATTAGATTACATTTATTCATGTAAGAAATTCAAGAGTTACCAGGTTAGCCATGTGAGTTAAGGCGTTGATCTTTAGCTCCCTTGGTAAACTTAGAGTGACGAGTTCAATTCTCACCTCAGCAATAGGAATTTATTTAGTGACGAACTCATTAAATAAAACCCTTAGGCCCAAGCTGGCTAGAAATGGGTAGTGAGTAACCTGTAGATGACCCGTCACAATTAGCTTTATCAGCATAAACTAGATGTAACTTAATAAAACGTAATCGATAATCATTATGTGCAACGTGACTTACAAATTTTGGAGATTAAAAAATTAATTTGAATACATAATTTTAATCATTTGATTTTATATATTTGTTTCTTTTAGGTCCATCTTTTAAATTTAATCAGAAAAATGTCTGAGTTTCTTAAAGAACTATTTGCTGGACACATTTTGGGTAAATTTCAGAAAACTAAATTCCTAAGTAAAATGACTTCATCATTTATTTAAAAACCGTGATTTCATTATTTATTATTTAAAGGTTTATGGTACACCCAAATATATTTAAATATTTAACAAGTGAATAGAGATGGAAAAATATTTTCTTGGTATTAAAGAACGATTCTCTTTTGAATGCTCAATGTATACTTTTTGACAACCCACTGCAATAAATTATTCTGGTTGTGGAGTAGGTCTATAAATAAAAAAGTCAGTCTGGAAAGGACGGAAAAACTAAGCAGATTTCCCACGTTCTTGAGCTACAAGCAAATGGAGTCATGCTACATTTTTTGTTTGGGGAAAGTGAGAGAGAGGGAGAGAGGGAGAGTTTGTGTGTGTGGGTGTGTGTGTGTGTGTGTGTGTGTGTGTGTGTGTGTGCGAGTGTGTGTGTGTGTGTGTGTGTGTGCGAGTGTGTGTGTGTGTGTGTGTGTGTGTGTGTGTGTGTGTGTGTGTGTGTGTGTGTGTGTGTGTGTGAGAGAGAGAGAGAGAGAGAGAGAGAGAGAGAGAGAGAGAGAGAGAGAGAGAGAGAGAGAGAGAGAGAGAGAGAGAGAGAGAGTATATATGCATGCATATCATTATGGATATGAAGAATGCTCATATCTTAAGTGTGTCGCAGCTGCATGCGTCGCCCCAATGATTTGGTTACCGATAGGTATTTATTATAACCAAATAAATACGCGATGTGAGGAAAATATTGTATTAAATTCCCTCCAATTCTATGAGTCGTCAAGAAAAGATTTATTCAAAACTAAAAATAAAAAAAAAGGAGGCATTTAATAAAATATTTCTTCAAGCTATTGAGCAAGAGATAAATACAACAGGCAATTTTGACTTCACTCTACATGTTTTAAATTTTTCTAATGCCGTACAATGAGCATTTCCAGACACATTAATACCCATTTTATTCTCGTTCTACTGTCTTCTGCTTGCAATGCTACGTGTGGATTAATAAAGGTAATAATCAAGTCGTGAGTTCGATTCTAACCTGGCCATTAGGGAGTGACGCAGTCATTAAATAAAGAAAATGATGTCAACCTGTTATAAGGCTAATTGTGATGTTACGATAATCCTTATTATTACAAAAAAAAAAAAAGCGTTGGCCTTAATCTCACATGGTAAAAATAAAGTGGCGAGTTCGATTGTCGCCTGGGCAATAGGGATTAATTTAGTGACGCATTCATTAAATAAAATCTCTTAGTCCCATTCTGGCTAGAAAAGGTTGGTAACTTATAGATAACAGCTCCTAATCAGCCATAATTGCTCAAAGTGGGCGTTGAAAAATAGTATGATGAGTACTAGTCAGCTGTTAAAATCGATATTTCAGAAAAATGTATTAAGAGAAACGAAAAAGTATGGAGATAAACGTACCAAAAAAATATTAAGTAAATTAAATAGTTAGTTGAATGTTAACAACACATGTTTACATGTTTGTTTTCTGTGTTTTTATCAATTAGCCTCTTTCTCAAAATATTTTCAAAAATCACAAAAAATAATTGTGTTGAACCTCAGTAGCAGATTGTCTCGTTAGTTAAATCAGCTAAAAGCAAACAAAAATGAAGTAGATCTATAGCGTCTATAGTTGGTGGAGAATATTTCATTCTTGAGACATATACATTTTTTTTTTAGTCATCAGTTTACATTGATGCTAACTAGTATATGGTTAAGATAAAAAAAAAAGACCCATTGTGAATGTGGCCGGAGTGGTAATTGCCGTAGGAAGGGGGAGGGATTATTAGCGATCGATGGGAAGGGGTAAAATGGACAAAGTGGCTAGACTGTCTCACCAGCTGTTCCGAATTACGGCTAGCTGTTATTAGGGTTGCCACTCTGCTCCTGGTGGCGCTTCTGGCTACCACCCAATGCACATCAGGTCCTTTTACAGAAACCAGACTTAAACCTATTTAAACTTTTATTATATTAATAATACTCCTTACAACAAAAACACAAACATTTCAACAAAATAAACTAAAATAAATATTAATTTCAAAAATTTGTAAAGAAAGTATTTCAAATATTTTAATAAAGAGGAAACGATTGAATTTTCTCAGACACAGTGTCAGGCCGAGCTTTTTTTATCCTAACCTTATCTTATGTGGTTGAAACAGTTTGTCACAAAATTTATTTATTACCTTTGTCAAAGCCTGAAATATTAAATATATATTAACAACAAATAGGACTAATTTTGGAACAATTTCACCTACTAAACTCTAACAACACACACATTACTCTTTTATGGTTATCCGGACATACAGACATTGAGGAAAGTACAGACATCCAAAGATTAGCAAAAGGTTCAGTAGGCACACCAGACATTAACATAAACTCCACAGACCACCAAGACGTATTAATCGAATGCACTAAGGCACTACAAGAGCAGTGTCAGAAATCTTTGGTTAAAACACACCACAATAAACTATAAATATATAGATTGATTTTATTGGCTAGTATATACATATTTTAGTCCGATTCTGACCCATTTAGTGTTTTTAATCCTACTAATAATGTGCAATATATATATATTATATAAGAACTACTTGCAAAGTATTAACCAACAATATACATCAAATAATAATTTTTTTAAAAATAAATGTCTTCAAGTAGTGCTTAAATTTAAAAAAAAATCTTATAAACTTAATCTGATTAGTACTATTTAGACATCATATGTATATATTACATTTATTTATTTGTTTACTCTGACGTGTAAATAGACTTCGTTGGACGTTTCTATATCATTGTGTTTAGTTATCAATATAATTGTATACTTTAAGTCGTTGCCTAGTTGTATACTGCTGAAAGGAATAAGTAAATCATGTTCAGTTTATGAATGTCCTCAATGTGAAGACTATTTTCTGAGACATTAAGTCATCACTTCAATAAACTTATTGTCACACTATAACAATAAACTGAGACAAATAAAATTTGCATTTAACGAATGGGCATCAAGTAACAGGAGCACACTAAAAGAGAAAATCCTGTTGACCAGATTACGCATTGGCCATTCCTTGCAGACTTACGTCACTTAATGTCAATCAGGGACACACAGACTTGTAGATATTGCAACGATACTTTGACTGCACATCACATATTAACTACCTGTCGACGAAGAGACAATTTAGACATTCCACATGGCTTAGAAGAACTTTTGACCGATAGCAGTCACACAGATAGACACAATCATTATACATCTAAAAACATTAATATATACAGCACACTATAGTCAACAATTTCTACACACAGCTCTTCACTTCTCTTCTACATTAGAAAAGTGCATTCACTTTAATTTTATATATATGTTTTTTATTTTTTTTTGGGGGGGGGTTGTTTTTATTTAATAAAATAACGTACTGCAACTTTTTCACTAACTCGAACATTAGCCGAGTTATTTGGGTTTTCTATCTTTCAGTTTTCAGATACGCTCCTCTCCAATGTCCACTGAAAAGAGCTGTAAGACTATGCACCTAATTATACACAAGATGAATATTATGAACAATGTTTAAATCTTAAATAATACTTCAATATATTTGTAAATCGCTCAAAAATATTTTATTAGTAGGTATATTGTAAAGTTGGAGACATGTTTCGCATTATTTATACAGGATGTAACCCTTACAGACTAATAACCAAATTTTTCATTAAATTAAAAATGTATATCATATAATAAGAGTGTTATTAAGATTTTTAATAAAATTTATATACTATAAATAATTGTTAAGCTAATATATTATAGAAAGAATATTCATTGAAGTTAAGATATTTTTACAACGAATATATCATTCTAAAATACGTAAAAAGAACTATTGTCTAAATACTAGTAAGTTAGTTACATCAAACCAGAAATATTTAATACTCAGACTATATTATACTTCTTTATTTAATTTTTTTTTTCAAACCATCAATGGGAACAAAATTTCCTCTCATATATTTCAAGTCCTCTTCAAATAGGCCTTTCATAACAGGATAAATAAAGAAAAGAAAGTGAGATGATATCGTCAGCATGTAATTCCAGGACTAGGGAAATGTTAGTTTCATGACTTCGAAAAGTTTTAGTTAAAATACATACTTAATTATTATATCTCATATGGGCTCTGTGTACATTTGTGCAATCATGCAAATATTAGAACTTGAGGATGTATTATTAATGTAAATCTTTAAATGATTTCTTCTAATATAGTTTTTAATGCGTCTTCATCTAATCAGTTATTAATAAACAATTTTTTTCTTCAAATCGCATTTACGTACTCATTGTTTCACTAACTTGTGAATATGATAATAAAACTGATGTCCTAAAAATATGTTACTCCGTCCCTTGTTTAAAGTTTGGAAGTAAACTGGTAACAGAAATAAAACAAAAAAAAAAAAAAGGATCCTCTTTTTTTTGTTAATGTTTGAGAAAGGGGTGAGACTTAATCCCTTTTATCCTAAGTAGAGAGTTCATATTTCCTCGGAGAGCTTTTTAAGATAATAAGTAAAGTATAATCTATTGAAATGCCAAAATGAATTATAAATATTCTTCCCTATGCATGATTATATATATATAAACAACTAAAAATGAAATAATAAATTGAATTATTTTTGCTCAAAACGTTTACTACTCACAAGAAAACAATCCAAATTCAAGAAGAAGCAGTGTATAATTAAATTTTGGACACACCATCTACAGTATCATTCTTTACACTGGAATAAAACATATGTATAGTACAATTAAAATCGTTAATAGGAAATAATTAATAACTTATTTATTACTTCGTTTTTGTTTACAATAAAATAAGAATTCTTATCAACGAGGGGTTGATCTCACATCTCCTGAAATCTTGCCCAGAACTCTTCCACTGAGCTGAAAGCAGGTTCAACGGCTCGAACGAAATATTCTGTTCTAGCCCAGTCTTCCAATTTGTCAAACACGAGGTTCGATTCATGATGGTCAACAATAGCCAATGAAAGCCTTTCAATCACTATACCACCAACTGAAAAAGCAATAGTTGATTGACAATTATTGTCGCCCTACTATCGATTTTCGTGGGGCGTCGTTATCTGTGTGACACTCTCCTACGTCGTGGGATAACAGCGTGTTTTGATTGGAATATTTTTATTAATTGGGAGTATTTTAAACATGACCTTAGAGTTTTGCCTGAAAGAGATAAGAGTTTTACGATGACGACTTCACTTTACAAATCATTATTATCACCTTCCTGTGACACACAATCTCGGCAATAAATAAAAAACTATAACGTACTTTTTTTTTATTTCCATCACTGTGTTAATTACATTTTATTTCTTATATATATTTTCTTATATTTAACTACGAAAAATTTGTAAAATTTTACAAGGCTGGAATTTTATTCAGTATAGCCCAGAATTCGATCCTCACTTGGGCAATAGGAATTTATTTAGTGACGAACTAAATAAATAAAATTAGTTAGTTCCACCCTGGCTAGAAAACAGTGGCAACATATATATATATATATATATATATATATATATATTTTGACTTCATTATTATAATTATAATAAACAGTTAATTTATCTAACATCATTCTTGGTTTTTACTATTTTTTATAATTGTGTTAGTTATTTGTGTTTAAAGTTTATTAAATATGATTAATTTTATTCGTTATGTGGTTATTTGTTGCCTTTATTTAGTAAATTGTTTTACACAATAGTGTTTTATTCTATATGAATAGTTACTGAGTGAGTAAATTCCCCTAGTCCCGGGCCCTCTTAAATTAATAAATATTATGCAAAGGTATTGATTTTGATGGGGAGCGTAGTGTTGGAGTAGACATCAACGATAGAGATGTCAGGGTGGAAACTGGGGATTGCATACAATATTTTATTTAGCTGTGCTAATTCCCGGTATTCGAGGATGAGGTTCAAACCTATCCCTCCATCGCATACTGTCGCGAGCTGTGTTCGAAGATAAGAAAAATGAAGTTTGAAAACTTTTGTTTCAAGGGGTAATATAAAAATTAGAAGTTAGGACAGATTGAAAAAATCGGATTTAGAATATTAAAACAAAACTCAAAGCAAAGGATTAACATTAATTGCTGATACAAATACAATAAATAGAACTGGTCGATTAGTAAGTATTTACTTTGGCAGTTCCAAACTTATTACATGATCATTCCCATTCGTCTTTTCACCTGTTCAGTTCTAAATGAATCGTTCATTGACTATTATTGACCAAGAGTGCGAAAGTGAGCAAGTTCTATTCATTGAGATTAAATGAGAAATTGTCATCAATTTTTCAACTTTGGTATTGATTTAAAAAAAAAAGAACACGTAAAAAACGGTTTTTTTTTTCATACTTTAATCATAAATAGCACATTGTTTTACAATTATTTTGATACCTGATAGTTTACCTGATTTTGCTTCTTATGGTGATTTGTGTGTTTAGATTACATAACCAATGCACTGCTGTACGCCGTCTGGCCCAGTAAGTTGCCAAACATCCAGATACCCAGCTTTATTTGATAGAATTATGAAAGAATATAATTTATCGGAATGTTCTGATGTAGGTAAGGAGAATATCAGAAAATTCATATGATTGTTTTGTTTTGATATTCAAAAAAAGTGGAACCTCTGTTACATTACAGGAACTTTCGAAACAGAATACGAAGTAAAGTAGTTGAGTAAAATCATTAAACTTCCCGATAACGTTTTTGAAATATGTAAAAGAGATAATAATCAAGCAGGCCCTTTTTGAAAGTAGTTTCTAGTGGTAAATTAATATACCGAAATTCACAGAATTAATTGTGGAAACTAAAGATTTATATTTCAGGCTTTATTCATAGTATATGTATATACAAAAATCAGCATTAATAAGTCTTTAGATAAATTGCTTTTACATGGACCTGATATTATTTATTTTTTCACCAATTGGTCAATTATCAAAAGAAGCATTGGAGGGCCAGCGTAATGTATCTCAGAGAACTCAATACAAGGAAAACATTTTGTATTGATACAAATATGGATTTAATGAAAATGCTCCTCCTTTCGTCAGATCCATATTTGTGAACTTTAAGATAGACTTAACTTATTGTTATCCTAGCTTTTAGTACTCCCTCCGATTATTATATGTATTTCATCCATAGTCTCATTCATTGCACCATTTCTAGTCCTCGATTCTCCTCTATCCCGCTGACTGTATTTAAGTGAGCATGACTGCAAAGTCCATTAAAACTATTCTCTGCCTGTTTATAGACAGGTAATGAAATCTACCGGCTGATGCCTTTTAGCATATGTCTTTTGATCCGCTGAGGAAGCACTCGTGACGCGATTTTCGAAAAATTTCCGCAAATGTCTTCCGATGCTACCTAGTACATGACGAAATAGTTCATCACGCAGGGGCTGCGTAAACTAAGCAGATTTCCCACGTGAAGTTTTACAATAGAGAAATTTCACGAGAGCCGAGCAATTAATGAAACGGCCGAACTAGCTTTTGGCGGGAAAGACACTTCGTCCGTTAGCCTCCCAGGATTTAATAAAAATTCAAATATCTCGGCTAATATTCAAGATAGAGAATAAATGTATATAACAATATTTATAGTAAATTTAATGTGTATTAAGATTGATTCTGTACAATTTTTCGATCCGACGAATAGTAAGGGAGATATTTCGATTTTTCGAAAATCCTCTCTTAACCCTCCTCCTCTCTTAACCCCCCCCCTTCCTGTGGTCCGATTTCAGCTGTTAACAAACTTGATCTTTCTTTTTACATAAAACGACTAAATATCGAGTTTGGTAACGATCAAACAATAATTGCGACTGCTAGAGCGGTAACAGACTCTAAATCTGCTAAAAGAGATCGTTTCAAAATTATATGTATACTTTAATATGTACTTGTCACATTCCACTTTAGCGGTTATGATTGTTATTTGTTCGTTAGCGAATTCGATTTATAAGCTTTTCACCTAAAACTAAAGGTCAAGTTCGTTAATGGCTAAAATCGGACAAATGGGAGGGGGCGGGGAGGTTTGAGAAGGTGAATTAAATATCTATGTTATTATAAGTCGGGCGGAAAAATTGCATAAAACCAATCTCAGTACCAATTAAATTTACTATGAATGTCGCTTCATTCATTTATTCAATATCGTCAATATTAACTGAGATATTCGGATTTTTTAAACTTCAAGAAACCATCATTCTTACTCCTGTCACACAAACAATACTCTGGTGGGGAGATGATCGGCTCTATTACCGCTACACTCTGTTACATAATGTCTCACATCATTCCAAGCTTAAATTCCAAATATTGTTTTCAGAGACCTTTATTATGCGATATTCATGCAAATTCTTTGTTTGATGACGAATCATCAGTTGAAGACCTTACGTTTTTGTCTCAAATACGTCTGTTTAATTTATCTATAAAATACTCGATTTTTAACCGTTTCAGTCAACACTAAAGATCATATTTGTTATTGGCTGAAATCAGACCCGGATTAATGGGTTATGATGGGGGGGGGGGAATTCACAAATATAGTGAGTCGGATCGTAAAATGTTATAGAACCAATCTTCTTAACCCATTACCTGCCAAATTTTTTGTATTGAGGATATACAATTGTTGTTATAGGCATTTTTTCATAAATCAAATATTTATCGAGTTTTGCGTACTTCCATGTTTTCCAGCTTCAGTAACCCCCCCCCCCTCTACTCATCGCTTTTTTTACACAGAAATAGAGAATATATTGTGAGATGAGATCACAAGTGTGTTGTACCCCACCCCTGCGTGGCGGACGATTTTGACAGTCCTACTGTCGAGCGGTATTTTCTCAAAATTCTCTATATTGAAATCCTTGTCGCAGAATCTAAGGCAAACCCACAGTTTGGCCATGTGATCCTCACTCTTCCTTGGCTGTTTTTCGGTAAAATTAATTTTTTTTCAAAAGACGGAAGGTGTGGCATCTGTATCAAAGTTAGATTAGCCCCCGATTTATTGAAAGGTCCTCGACGGACAGGTACTTGAAGGTTAAATTTCAATCAGGCACCCAAATATAAAAATAGTCCGTCACGTAGGGGCTGCGTAAACTAAGCAGATTTCCCTCGCGATGTTTAACATACTCGTAACACAATATCACCGTCAACATCAAATGAATAAATACAATCGATAAAAAGAAACCTCCAGACGGGAAGCACCTCACACGTAAATAAACAGGTGTGCCAAATTCTCACAGGAAAGAAAAACAATTACTGAAATATATCAGAATATAAGATATTAATTTTATTGAAAACTATTTACTATATTTAGTACTTTAATTTATAATGGATCAGAACAACTTTTATCTCAGTCAATCAAATTTTAGTATTTCAATAACTTAAGAAAAGGGGAGGGGGTCACCATAGAATATTAGCATTTATCTCGTATAATAAAGGTCTCTTGAAAACAATTTTATGGTATTTAAGGTTCGAATAATGTGGTTTATTACATAACAGAGTATTGTTTATGTAACCCGAGTAGAAGAGGGGGTTTGCTGAAGGATGAAAACTGAAAAATGCAAATATCTCAGTTAATATTCAAGATTGGGAATACATTTATATAACAATAATTATAGCACATTTAATTTCTAATAAGATTCATTTTATACAACGTTTCAATCTGACTTATAATAACGGATATATTTCGAATTTTCAAAATTCTCCCCCTGTAAACCCCCCCTCCCCCCCTATTTCAGCCGTTAACGAACCTGATCTTTCTTTTTACATAAAACGGCTAAATATCGAGTTTGGTAACGATCAAACAATAATTGCGACCGCTAGAGCGGTAACAGACAAATATATAGATAGGTAGATATATACTTAAGGGAAATCTGCTAAAAATATTAGGATTTTATGTATTTACTAGTTAAAATAGAATAAGAATCTACTTATTTTAAAAGAAGAGTTGAAAGTAGTAAAATATAAATTAGAAAAATTGTTTGCGAACTGAATCTATTAATCGAATATAATTAAGTATAAATATTATTCAAATTCAACAAACATAAATAATATACTGGAAATAAATATACTTTGCAATACGAGCTGAGCACGGTTTCGACCAGATCCTTCTGGTTGGCGTGTGTGACCTTCATACTTTCTTTCATTGATTCGTAGAGGGAGCCACTAACCTTTAGCGTAATGCTAAGCGTTCAAAAACACACAATACCTCAGCCCATGAGTTGGGAAATTTGCAACAATATCTGCCATGGTATAATTAATTTACATATACCTCCCGGCATCTGCCACATCGCGTGCTGTAGCCGAAGGAAGGTTGGCATATGTGTGGCCAGCAGAGCGGAACGAGGGGTCCATGTCCCTTTTTCACAATAATTTCTATGGGCTAGGGTAGCTTACAAGATAATTGCAAACGGGTTGACTGCGATTTACTCTAAGTGTGTGTGTGTTACGTTTTATAAAATATATTTTCGACTAATTGCACACAGATACCAAGCCTGAAGAAGAGCTACTTGAAAATTAGCACTGCGCGAACGAGACCACTGGAATAATAAAGAAGACAACCGACCTCGCATATTACTTATTTATGGAATATAATTTGATAACACGCTCGAATAACTTCAATTTCGTTTCTTTGAGTTATGGTAATGAATAAAGTAACATTAAATATAATAGAATATTATTTATTAGCTTATTGAAACTCTGAGCGGACAGAGCGTGTGGGCATACTTTAAACGAAATAACGTCGTCAGTGGTTGACGGAAGATAGCAAGTCCATCACGCAGAGGCTGCGTAAACTAAGCAGTTTTTCACTATTCATTTCTTCTCACCATATACTTACTACTTCTAAGTAAAAATCCGATGAGAAGAAGTAGGGGCTTACTGAAAATAATTACAAAAATTGAAAGACCCTAAATATTTCAGTTACGGAAAATTGTATAAAATAACTTTTGTTTAACAAGATTGGTTCCATAATATACTTTGATACGGCCCATAAGAACGAAGATATTTTGAATTTCGGAATCTCCCCCTCTTAACCTCTATTTTTGTCGAATGGAACGGCAGTTATTATTGTTTAGCAAGGAAAGGAATAGGAATGATTTTATTTATTGTGGAGTATTCGCTGCGAGGCGATATTCCTCATAAAAATAACAATGAATATAAACCAAATAAAGTATGAAAATATTAACAGAAAAAATTTAAAAAATAAAAATAGAAACACGAATCAACAAATAAACTAAAAACAAAATGAAAACGAAACATTAAATTTATCAAAAAAAATATCTTATGAAGAAACTAGATAATTAAAAAACAATAACGACAAATGAAATTAGGAAAACAATTATACTTTCAATGCTTAAAATTAAAACTAAAATCAAATAAATAAAAATGATTTTAGGTAGTTTCTTTAGATAAATAAGGAATTATTTTAGCCAATACACAAGCAGCATTTTATCAAATAGTTCTAAATCTCTTTATTATCTTCAAAGCCATCAGTCTCTGAACTCTCCATTTTCCTTAAATTGTATTGCCGCTGTGAGCCTTCATATTTATGTATATAAATTACTACTATAGCAGTAGCAATTTTTGTAAATCATATCATGAACAATAAGCTGTTATATCATGATACATTTAATTGGGAGCATTGTACTTTTACTGTGTGGGATATTATTTAACAGATAATATTTATTCCACGGCAGTGTTTGTTGGAAGTGAAGAATGTTTACTTGGAGAGAGAGAAAAAACGTCCAATTCTTCACAATTTGTTTATTTCAGCGCTAAGCGCTTTCAAAGACTAATGTCTCCATCTTCAGAGCTACTTGCATGCGCTCATTGGGAAAGACAGCAAGCGACTCTCCCAATGAGCTTGCTGTCTTTCCCAATGAGCGCATGCAAGTAGCTCTGAAGATGGAGACATTAGTCTTTGAAAGCGCTTAGCGCTGAAATAAACAAATTGTGAAGAATTGGACGTTTTTTCTCTCTCTCCAGATAATATTTAATTTAAAGGTTGGGAAGACAAATTTAATGTAGCTATTAAAACTTTAATATTGATAGCGGTTAGTCTCAGATGGCTAATAGATATGTAAATCTTTTGTAATTTGTTCCCTCATTAGAAAGAAGTACATTGACTACTCATTTAACGCTAGCTGGCTGAATCCTGGCAGAATGAGAGCAGAACGACACGTCAGCATGTGTTTTTCCTACCTCTCTGTACACACATGTGCACCTTTGCCGCCAGGTGTTTGATTACATTGGCACTACTGTCTCCCACCTCACCTTCGCCTAGCCAACCATTTAATAGAGACATTCAATCTATTTTCCTGCTCGTCTCTTTGTTATTGTGTGTTGCAACAATATTGGTGTTTATATTAGTGACCCATATAGAAGATATGAACGATTTAGAATGCAGGTATGCGCAGCCTCAATAAAAATGTATATTCTATATTAATGTTGTTCGAGGAAGAATTGTTATAAGTATTTAAGTATTGTTTCGTATCAAGGTTATCCTCTAGCCATTACCTCATGTTACATTCAACAAGGGTTTTTTTTGTGTGTTTCTATTAGCCTCCATACAAAAAACATGATTTACTTTGAAAATATTTTAGGAAATTTAAATAAGTAAAACACAGTTAACTGTGTCATAATAAATATCTTTTAACAAAAGGACATTTGAAATCACTTTAAATTGGCCTCGGAAATGAAGGTTAAAAAAAGGGAATAAGATCTGCTCAATATTAATCAGTATTAACATGGATGGTGCAGGAACCAATCCATTTCATGAATTCAGTATGGAAAATGTGTTACTTGTGAGTTATTAGCATTCTCTTCATGTTAATAAAGCTAATCAGGAATGGAAATATCAGCTAGTAGCCATCGTTTTTTTAGCTATGGTCGGGCAAAATTTCTCTTTTCAATCAAATAAAACTAAACATAGTGAGAGACATATTCGGAGAACAATTTTTGAATCATAACATTGATATTAAAATAAAACTGATATTATTAATATAGTGCAGTAATTTTATTGTAATCTCAAGTGAATTAATGACAAACAAAGACACACCGACTTGTAGACACTGAAACTCTGAAAATAAGTCACATATTGACTGACTGCCGACGAAGAAACAATTCGGACATTCCACATGACTTACAGGACTTTATTACTGGATATTACGCGCGCGCGCACACACACACGCATATATATACATGTATTTATAAATTTATCTATAAGTCCCTACTTAGAATCAGTAATTATTCCAGTTAGTTTTACAGTAAATTATTCCATTGATCCAACAAGAGTATCAGTGCTTTTCTTCGAGAACCCACCACATCAACCAATGCTATGTGCTACATAACGTCTGATATTAATAACCCATTCTTACGGATCTTTCTTAGCGTCTCTAATGCAGGGTTTAACTGCGCCATGAGGTTCTTATTGGGACATTTCCTCTTTGGTAAATCACCAATTTATTACTCAGTTTTTCAATGCATTCTTGATATATATTGCCACTAGAGCCGTGCTATGTTTCTGCTGTAGGGAATAGAGAATGTAGTTTGGCTCTGACGAAAGTTTGAAGCATGATTCGAGGGACCCTCTTATTTGGAAGCTGGTGGCTTCGTTGATAAATGTCACTCATGAGTTCAGCCTACACCAGCTACGAGTCTAGCTGACACAGCTTAGCAATATGCTACCAGCCACTGCTTAATCAAGTGTTTTGTGTTTTTGACATAGCAAACGGTGGTGGGGTTGCACCTGTGCATTACGAAATGAATTGGGTAGGAACAGCACTTATTATCTGTATAATATGTTTATATTTTTCTCTAGGATCTCATACATTCTTGTGAATAATCTGACTGCTGGTAGTCTGAGTATCCTATTTATATTATTTTTTTATTTATTTTGTAAATATTGATGTTGATTGAAAAATCGCCCTATTCGTTGACTGCCTTTTTTCAAATGTTTGTGCATTTGTAAATAGTTAAGACATCTGCATTCAGTTGGTAATTTTATATTTTTTAAGTAAGGTTGCACCGTTACAGGTTGGTTTATTATTTCTTCCCATTACAACCTATTGGAAAATCTCCCCTCAGAAACCTTTATTTAATGATATTGTGTGAGAAAAGGTTAATTATATTGGAAGTTACTCAATTTTCTTAATCTCGCCTAGTACTTATTTTCTTTAATCCTAAAGATCTCGTTGGATCTCGGTTGTTTTATTGCAAGTATTTTACTACTTCAGATACAAATCTTTTCAAGTGTTAACCAAAACTGTTTTGTGTGTGTTTCGATTTTACAATTTTTTTCTATGTTAATATCTCCGTAGACTGGTTTCTATTTGTCTTTCGGGCTGTTCTGTCTACTTTCCACTCAGTTCCTGTGCCTTTACGACCTAGTAGGTAATTTTATTATAGCAAAGCACGGAACACTTAGCTGTTTCACTTAGACGGCAGTGTTCCTTTATTATAAACGTTTTGTAAGAAGGATAGGGAGTGATTTAGTAGATAGGCTTTGGTAGTGTACTTATTGGTGCATTTATTTCATTGTTCAATTTTAGTGAGTATGTTTCGTTTTCCGTTAGCTTACTGTCTCACACAAATAGTTTGAGATCCAAGGTAGCTAAGACTTAAGTTTTGAGAATTGGAATAGTTGCATTCCTCCATGACTAACGATAAAGGGCATAGACGGTCTGATTTGTGGGAGTAGGGGACAAGGGGATCGCATCATAATCGAAAGTTGAAATATAATATTGGGTCTCAAATCAAGGCATTTCTTGAAGTCTCCTCGCTGCCAGATGATTTTTTTATTTTTATGAAATTCACTCTACTCACTAAATTAACAGGATTTCATGGAACGTCTCCCTCCCGTTTAGAATGAATTTCCTTTTATCATGACATATTTTCTAATTAAAGCTGGGCTTCTTTTCTTTTTGGTGTATGTAGGTCTTTCGTGTTTATCTTAGTTAAATTTTCGATTTAGCCTCATTTATTTCGTTTATGGTTTCTACATATCCAAGCAATAAACGAAGAGTGCAACTCAAAATTGCAAAATATTTTTTCAAGGCCAGGTGTATTCTACCATTATTCCCTGCATTTACTATACACGGGTCGCTGTGTGTGTGTGTTTATGCACGTATAAATGTACATAATCGTTAATTATTAACATAACATTAATTATGACATTACAACTCATCTTTGGTCCTCAGCAGAAGAACAATGCATTTCCTACTTCTGAACATGTTCTCGGAGACATAAGTGAAACTCCAAAATAAAAACAAATCTCTGGATTGTTACTATAACACCCAGTTTTATAAAAGCGAATACGAATACAATACAATTTATATATATATTGAAAACTCTAACCTTTTTATTCAAATTAAAAAATAAGACAATTTACCCGACTTACGCATAAGTAATAGGCACAATAAATAGTAATTAAAATGATTATAGAGCTGAAGTTTCCAATAACATATTCTGTATTTTTGATTTTGACTTATGTTGCCATCCATTATCATGTCATAATCATAATAATTAGATAACTTAAACTTATAATAATTATAAAGAATAATATCAAATATTACTGAATGGCATAAATTGTAGTGCATGATTAACTAAGTTCATTAGTATGGATATTAGAAAGCATCCATTTGTATTTTATCATTGCAAATATTTATGTACCTTTTATTCCAAGGTTTATGTTAACTAAAGCAGAAGAAAAATTTTAATATTTCGTTGATTTCTTTTTGTTCAAGTTCTATACTAAATGTCTGATGAACCTGCATATTTCATTAAATAGATTTTCACTTTTAAATATATTTGTGTGTTTGAATTATGGCTCAATTGCTCTTAGGATTGTATTAAATTTTATTTTAGAATAAAATATTTATTTAAATTGCTTATTAGTGTTGTCCGAATTATTTTCCAAATTGTCGACAAGACTACCATTTATCTCACATTTTACACAACGACTTTCTAATGTACCAGATTCTTATAGGAGGACACGACAGAAATGACATGTTATCAATACTGTAGCGTGTGAAACATTATTTAAAGACGGAAGGAAATTTTCAATAATATTTGATAAAGGAGCTACATGTCGAAATTTATGAGTTAGGGATGGGTTTAGAGGGAGGATTTTGAACATTTTAAATATCTGTCATTATACCCATCAGTTTTCAGTCTTAGGTTAACCCCACTCCTATTCACGTCAGTAATATGTTGTATAATTCATTCGAAGCTTACACAGAAAAATTGTTTTCATTGAGCTATTCACCGAAACTGGTTGAATTGATGCATGCAAATACGTTGTGTGATGACTTCGTCAATTACGATGTTAGGTACTTAACTCGGAAACGTTTATTTGACCTCTACCATACTCGATATTTAACTGCTTCATTCGACACTAAAGTTCATAGTTGTTAATGTCAGAAGTCGGACCCTAAATAGGAGGGGGGGGCGTTTAGAGGAGGCCAATTCGAAAACTCAAAACATGTCTGTTTTGACATATTGAAAAACGTTATAAAACCATTTTTGTAAAATTATTGATGCTCTACAATTGTTGCCCTAAACATTTTTTTCGCAGCTGAAATGTTAAGCTATTCATACTTTCTCGTTTTCAGCCTTCGTTGAACACTCACTTCTACTCATCAAATTTTTACTTAGAAAGAGAAAATAAGAATAAATAAAAAATAGTGTATTATACCAGAACGTGAGGCATTTAATTAGTTTACGAGGGACATCGGCGAAGCCTATGTGACGCTTTTTTTTCTTTAGACCGTAAATATAACAAACTGAGAATCAAATAAACTGAATATTTAGGATTAAAAGTTGTATTATTCATAGTTTTAGTATTAAAATAAAAATTTATTGTGGGTTTTAATTCCAGCCCTTCTAGAGCTAGCACAAATTGCTTATGGTTTCCGTCGAATGAATTGGTTATGTCCAAGCATTAATTAATTGAAAATTTGGAATTGTATCCATTAGTAACTAGAGTTCATTGTAGTAATATGAAAGATGTCGAAAAACGGGGTAACATAGTAACTAGGAGCAGGTGTTGGAACGGGATTGGATGGTCATCGTTATTTGTATCAGCAGATTTTTCCAATTGAGTATTGAGGTTGAACACGCGACGCGATTTTCGAAAAAGATTGTCAAACGTCCAGTGATCCTACTCCTAGGACACGAAGAAAATGATGACCGTAAAAAAAAAAAAAAAAAATGTTATATATACTCTAGTGGACGCACCTTTTGTTTGATCGTTGACTAACTTGATACTTCGACGTTTCGTGTAAAACTAAAGATAAAGTTCGATAAATGCTGTTGTCAAACCACGTGAAGTGGGAGATCTCCATTATTATTCGTCGGATCGAAAAATTGTATAGAAACAGTTTCATTGGTCATTAATTTAATTTTCCACGAGAGCTGTAATATTCATTTAAATAAAAATAAATAGAAAATTGAGTATCATACCAACCCTTGGAATATCTGCTTAGCTTACTTGCAAAATCGGCGTAGACTGCAAGACGGGCTTTTTAGCACAGTAACTATCAGATCGTATTAGAAATCAGCTATCGATTTTGTACAAATGGTGGGTTTTCGAAAATTTTCCAAGAATGTCCACCGATCCAACACAGGAGATGACGAAAATGAGGTCCGTTCAAAACCAAATATCTATTTGCCTACCTAACTATCTATCTATCTATCTACCTATCTATCTATCTATCTATCTATCTATATATATATATATATATATATATATGTGTGTGTGTGTGTGTGTGTGTGTGTATGTGTGTGTCTTTTAACCCTCTAGCGGTCGTCATTTTTGTTTGAACCTCACCAAAATCGATATTTAAACATTTTATGTAAAACTAAAGATGAAGTTCTTTAATGGCTGAAATCCGACCAGTTTGGGGGAGGGTTTAAAGGGGGGGGGATTTCGAAAATTCTTAATATTTCCGTTATCCGTCGAATCGAAAAAATGTATAGAACCAATCTTATTGGAAATGGAATGTTCTATAAACGTTATTATGTACGTATTTACTCTATCTTGATTATTAACCGAGATATTTGCAATTTTTTTTAGTTTTCGGCCTTCAGCAAACTCACTCTTATTCATGTCATATTAACAATAAGCTGTTTTATTATGAAACACATTATTTGAAGCTTAGCTACTAAAGATTGTCGTCATTGAACTTTTACATTTTTGGGGTAAATGCAAATACGTGACTCACTTGGGAAATCTGCTTAGTTAACGCAGCCCCTGCGTGTCGGACTTTAGTTCTGGTAAACATAACGAGTTGAGAATCAAAATAAATTAAATAATTTAGTGTTAAATGTTGTATTATTCATAGTTAAAATGGACACAATTTTATGTGTGTTTCATTCAAATTAATTTTCAAAATTTGATTTTGGAGGTCAGAGCCTGACCGGCGAGCTGAGGGCAGAGAGGTGGCGCATGCTGGTGGCGAGGGCAGGGACTGGCGTATGGATTATTGGCGGCGCCTCCTGGTGGGGGCGGTCGGCGGGGAAGCAGGGGTGGGGATATTCCGAGGGAGGGGAGGGGCGGCGTGCACGTGAGCCTTCCCGCCAGTCCGAGCCCCAGGTAGCGACGGTTATGTTCTGTACGGCCGAGTAAAAGTCGACAAGGCGGAGTTTTGAAGTCTTGGCAAGCTCGCTAAACCCCACCAGCAAGAAGAGTCAGACACCTAGGGCCTTTAGCTAAAGGAACCCTAGAGCCGTTGCCTGCCCAGCTCGTGAAGCCACTATCAGCCGCCGGCTAGGGGGCGGCCTCTCCTATCGTACTCCCCTCTAACCGTGGATCCTTCCAGCGGCCCCGGTCAGAAGAGACTTCGTGCCCTTGTGTCGGCAGAGACCGGGAAGAGGCCCAGGACAGAAGCAATGAACCCAGGACAACCGGAGCCGGCAGGACAGCTGGCTATCTGCCAGGACACTCCAGAGGAAGAGGTTAGTCAACAATTGAACTTTACATTTTTTTTTAATAGAGATAGAAATATTTGACATCTAGTAAACCAACCATTTAAAATCATCCGACTGCAGCCACCAATGCAAATAACATAAATATGAGTTCACTTCATTTAAAAACATCAAAAATAATATATAAAAGTATTTCCTTAGCGAACAACTACCATACAAAAAATCCAAATATGTATTCAAGCTCCTTTAGCCAATGCCAAATATTTGAAAATTATTTTCGCCATAAAAAGAACCATTTCCTAACACAAATCTAACATTTCATAATTCATTGAGCTTATCAATAGCACTAACTTTCAAGACAAACGGAATATTACTCATACAAACCTTATCACACCATATACTCACCTATCGAAATGAGTGTGTTGAATATCACACTCGATTAAAAAAAAAAAAGTAAAAGAGAATCGAAATTAAAAGAATGATGTGTTTTGATAAAGTGTAATGCGGTGCCTCAAGTCACCGATAGCAACCGATCAACAATGACGTTTCTCGCCACATCGGTTTCACAAAATTATCTTATTCTCGATTATCTTTTAAATTTAATTTAAATTATGTCGACCGCATTTCTTTGATGATATAATCTCGGTTTCTTGAATATGGAGTTCGTATTTTGAAATTATATGTTTGTCATCCTAGAATTAATAAATAGATAAAATATAATTCATTATAATGTTAAACGAATAATAATTTTTGAAGAAAAAAAAAACACTACCAAGACATTTACATTGAAAAAAAAATTATTGAGATCAAATCTTATCCTGTAGTTATTTAGAAAGTTTATTAGAATTTTTTTATTACAGCAATTGATATTATATCTCCCCCTTCAATTATTCTTATTCTATATAGAGTAATTTAAAAAAGGTATACCGTTATTATTAAAGTATTAGCATAAAGTAAATAAATAAAATTTCTCAAGGCAATGGTTTTAATTTATTTGCGCACTACCTAAATTCCGGCGATATTTTAATTTTCGTATTAATAATAATATTATTTATTACGTGAGTTAATATTACTCTGATTAAGAACGGTGCTAATTTTTTTTTCACTATGGGAATTATATTTATCAATTATAATATTTTATTTTAAGTATGACAATATTTTTCGAAATTATAAGTTTGCATGTGTTGCCTTACCTGCAGAGTTATTTATAGCTTACCTTCCACCCTTTCCTTGCAATATTCTGGAATTTGGCGAGGCTTAACCAAATAAAACCCATGCCAGCAAATGAAATGAACCCAAAACCTATTTATGAAATTTATTAGTTTTAAGGACCAGTATATTTAGGTATTTAACAACCAGTTTTTTTTTTTCATTTTTTCTGGTTATTTTGCGATACCGAGTCAGATGGGAAGCCCGTTTCTGTTATAGAAGTGGGCTCAGTAATGACAGTGTTTTATTTAAATAAAATAAATTGAGGCAAAAGGAAAAGCTTCAAATAATATTATTACATTAAAATATATTTCGTTTTATTAACTATGCGTATTTTCAAATCTACTCAAAAATATAATATTATTAGAGAGTATTTAGTGAAATACCTTAAATTGTACCATAGTTTTCCTCTTTTTTAGAAAAAAATAAAATATTTATTTATATATATATGTTGTATAATATGTTCAATGTAATTTCATTTTCTATTTGCATTCTGTTGCAAATTTAAACAGTAAATTCCAGGATTTCTTACATTTGTTTGCCAGTCATTCAAATAGTTAATGCCTTAAGAAACAGTGTTTCCCTCCAGCGAATAACGAACTATGTAGTCTAAAAACTATATGAAATTATTGAACATATCACAATGTTTTTAACTTTATTTTTGTATCATACCAGATTGTGTAACAGAATCGTACATTTAACTTGCACTATCAATTTGGTTAAATAGTAAATTTTCAATAGAAGGTAATATGGTCATTTTTATTAAATAATATTAATTTATAGTTTTAAGTACTTAGTTTTCCATAATTTTTAATTATGTTAACTTTATTTGGTTTTTATTAATAGTTTTAACAATAATAACAACTAGCTTAATTAATGTGGATCAAGTAGTAGTAAATGTTACTAAAGATTACTTGCGATCTCTTACGGAGCTTTTTTGATAAGAGTGTAATGATGCATTATAATATGTCGGTTGGTAATATGTTATTTTTCCCCATCCTGCGGGCCCTGTGAACAACGTCTTCTCCAACAGCTACACTAGGTCCTCAGATCGTCGAAGTAAACGTTTTAGGAGACAATCAATCCGACTTCAGTAAGGATAAAAAAACAGATAAGTAATCGTGTGTACATAATTGATTTTTCTATAAAATGAAAGGGGAAAAAATTGTGTTATATTTTTCTAGACGACTGGAGTATGGTTTTCCAATCAGTCAAAAAAGTGTTTCCATTATATATAATTTCATAACATATATTATTCATGTATCACATTTCAGGTTACATTTTTAGTTCCTAGCAATTTATATTATGTCCTAAGTATATTTGTATTTTTTAATTTCAATATTTCCACAGTTACACTTCTATCTGGACTATAACTTTATTTCTTTGGGAAAATTGAATTACTGTGACCCCGGCTTGTGGGATGACCTGATTATTTTATTACAAAAATATTTGTTCTGTGATTTCTATGATATATGTTTACAGGAAATTGCATTAACTTTGCTGTAAGTTTCTCTAATTCAAGAATGATAAGGGGAGTATTATAGATTTTATAGGGGTTTCTTCAGAAGATTGTGCTCGAAAATAAACAAAAATTCCTTCAAATCTAATGTTTATTTGTAGTCTTTATTTTTTTCTATCAGTTTTTTGTTATTTTTTTATAATTTTGCTTGTATTTTACATTCTGAATTTCTGTATTTCGAGCCAAATTGGAGTTACGGTTGCTCTTGTATAAATAAACAATAAAAAAAAAATCCTTTAAATCTCTGGGAAACATAGTTTATTAGTAGCAAAAACAACCTCAGTTTTACTTTTAAAATTTTATATATATATATATGCGTATCCCTTCCAAATGCGTGTTGTGGTTAAAAAGAAACAGCTTGAATTATATTCAGTATAGCTTAAGTTACGTAGTCATATTGCCCTTCCTTCCTCCCCCTCCATCCGTTTACTTTTCGCCCAAATTCCTGTCTAAAAAAAAATCGAGTTAAACAATGATCAAGAACTCTATAGTGTTCTATATGGTTTTCTGAGTTCTGGTTATGATGTTAGGAGTTATCTTATCGCCCACCTTTTATTAATAATTTTTCCTTAGTGATAAATGGTCTTTGTTGGACAGAAGGAAAAGGGGATTTTCACAAGTTTCACAATTAATGTATATAATGTTTCAGGATCATCATCGCAATCTGTTACATTATTTATTAAGGCCTCTTTATGCTTATAACGCAAAATGAGACGGGCTATTCATAGTTGACCACCATTTCTAGCCAGGAAGGGACTAAAGGACTTTATTTACTGCGCTCAACAGTAAATAAATTCTTCTTGGTCTCCCAGGAATCGAACCCACGACACTAGTTTTACCGAATGTATTAACGCTGGATGGCATAGTTCAAAAGGCTTAACTAACACGTCTCATCCGACACCTTACGGCGCTAAGTGCAGGAAAAAATTGTTTTAAAATAACTTTCTACTATGCAAAGATGCTAAGCGAAGCAATGGAATGGGCGTAATTTATATTTTAAATTTTCCCTTTCTAAGCTCACACATATTCTATTTCGATTTTAGAAGGTTATCATTTAGTTTCAAACGAAAAGTTTGAATACAGTATTTGGAAAGGTCCTAAGACACACATATATATACATATATATATATATATATATATATATATATATATATATATATATATATATTAGGCTATTGTCATGCTCACAATAATGATATTCTACCCAACAGGGCTTTCTCACTGATATAATGTCGGATTAATTTTGAATTTCTGTTCCTGATGCTTCTTAAATTGGGTGCTATCATAAGACAGGCTACAAGATTGTATTGTATGTTCACTTTCCTGGTCTATATATAATTTCGGAAACCTGCTAGCTCATATAAAAAGGTGTCGCCTTAGAGACATATGTACATAACGTTTGACACCTAATTGAAATGATTAGTAGACACATGAACAATTTATGAAAAAAAAGAGGGTGGCAATCTAAATAACTAATAAAGAGTATCTTAAAAAAAAAAAATTAGTAAACGTATTTAAGAATGAAGTAAACTAGCTCCTTATTCTCGGGTTTAAAGATGAAAAATGGACGTCAATGCCTTATTTAAATAGTTCTTTTCACTAGTCATATCTGTATTCCTGAGCAGTACTGTATTAGTGACAAGTACGTTCTGGTTGTCCTCCAAAATAGGTTAAGTTGGATCTGGTTGACTGCATACCTGTAAAACAGCTGTCAATGCCTGCTGCTGTCTCTATGGCAGGTGCTTCCTCCATAACAACCGTTAATACCCCGATGCTCGAATTGCCTGTTTTATTCTATACACACAATATTATTTCAATTTTAGCTGTTCAACATTATTAATTCCCTTCATCAGCTAGAATCGTCTAGTAGACAGAATCTTCATTCAGAGCCAAACCTCCTGCGCAGTCATCCAAACATATATTTTTGGGCGGATTTGTGATCTTCATCAAAACCCACATTCATTTCCAACTTTTAACTCCTGTAATATATGGAGCTGTGCCTCCAGTCTTTAATCATTAACTGTAGCCTGGAGCCGATTTGGCTAACCCAGGTATGAGGGGGAGAGGTAGAACTATGGTTATTAACAGACCAGATTTATGACTACTGGAAGTTCATTGAGCCCCAGCAATTATAATTTAAGAAAGTTTGGTTTGGTTATGGAAATTATAATTTCTTTATTTTATTCAGTAATATAAAAATATTAAATAGTAATAATTTCAACAACAATTAATAACAATTGTTTGGTGATAAATGCGTTGGAGACGTCTTAAACGTATGAGATAATTAATTATTTTCATATGTTGAAAATTGGGGAATTTGTGACAGACCTTCTCTATTCAATATGATAAACTCTACCTTCATTCTGATTAAACCTATTTTCAAAATAAAAATTAATGCCCTTGTAATTTGAATTATACTACTGGAACGGGCTATCTACAAGTTGCCATTTTTCATTTGTGGGCTGCCCATCAGTAAATAAAATCCCCTGTACACGTGGCAATCGACTCACCCAATTCAGTTACCCAAGTTTTGAGACTAAAGCACGAAAACACCTTTCTTAACTTGGCTCAAAAGAGGCTCAATTTTAAACCACTTGCAAGTTCTGTTGCAGTCGAATAAAATGAATAACTTTAACTAAACCTTTTTATTAGCATATTCCTATTAATGGAAATCAGATATTAAGGTCGTAATCATGACATGAAAATGTCTTCAAATGTCCTTCCATCCAACCTGGCAGGTAAATTGGGGTTGATCGTCTCTAAACTCGATATTTAAACGATTTATTTATACATAAAGATCAAGTTCATTAATGGCAGAAATAGGACAGTGGGAGAGTAGGCTTCAGAGGGGACATTGAATATTCAAAATATCTCTGAAATTATACATAGGATCCGAAAAGTTTCTAGATCAAATCTTTTTGCAAATTAAATGTTCTATAAATGTTGTTATATGCGTATTTTCACTATCTTGATTATTAACCGAGATATTTGCATTTTTTTTAGTTTTCGTCCTTCAGTAAACCTCCACTCCTACTCATGTCTTATTAACAATAGGCTGTTATATCATGACGTATTTCATTTGAAGTTTAAATACAAAATATTATTCTCATTGAGCTTTTACTTTTTGTGATAAATGCAAATATGTGGCGTACCTTGGAAAGGAGTAGTTAATTCAGACCTTGCATGACGGACTTTTATACGAGGGCTTGGCGTAATCTGCTTATTTCACGCAGCCCAAGCTACTATTTTCATTTGAAGCGAGCAATGTTGATAGGTGGCATACAGTGTGCCGGAGGTGGTATACGATAGGAGGTAGCGTGGACTAGGCGTGTCAACTCATGTTTCCATCTATCTCAGGTTCCGTTGTCCTTTCACCAGCCTTGAAGTGTAGCTCCCCTCAGGAGATGGACTTGCTCACCAGCTTTGGCCAGAGTCCATATCACACGCTCCTCTATGACTCATATTGTTCAGCTCTGTAATGTCTCAATGTGTTATGATAATTATTTATAACAGGGGTGTAATCAACTGAATGGTGTTTGTTTATTTACTCTCTATAGGATCGCTTCCTCTCCCTTTAAATTCTCACTTACAACGTGTCAATGGGGCAAGACTGGAGGGTAGATTAGAGTTGTAGTCTGTATACTCATACTGGCTAATAATCCGTCATTAGTCACCTCATAATCAGGCAACATGCTTCGGAGGTATCTATCAACTCAAGCCTTGAATCGAATATGATGACGAAAATGAGGTCCGTTCAAAATTATATATATATATATATATATATATATATATATATATATATATTTGTCTGTTAACGTCCTAGCGGTCGAAATGTTTGTTTGTTCGTTGCCAAAAACGATATTTATTCTTTTCATGTAAAAAAAAGGTCAAGCTCGTAAATGGCAGTACTAGTCCGATTGAATATTTTGAATATTTCTATAGAACCAAACTTATTGCAAATTGAAAGGTTTATAAATGTTGTTCAATGCGTATTTTCAGTGTCATGAATATTAACCGAGATATTTGGATTTTAGAGTTTTAGGGTTTCAGTAAACCTCTACTCCCACTCATGTCATATTAATAATAAGTTATTATATCATGAACCACTTCATTATAAGACTAAATACTAAATATTGTTTTCATTGGTCTTTTACTTCGCGAGATAAATGCAAATTCGTTCTGTTGCTCCCCTCTTTATTTTTTTCTTGAATTACTAACATTTGGGTGATTAAGATAAAAATTATTATGATTTGTTATAAACTTCAACACTAGATATGGGAACATTAATTGTTTTTGTGTCCGGTCTATATTTTCAGCTCTGAGAGATTGACTGATTTATTTGTTTACAATTCTTACGCTTTCCATTGTAGAGATTATTAACTTGTAAATTGACTGAAAGATTTCTATTACAGTTTGTATTTATTCACTTAATGTCACGGTGGTGTTACTAGTATGTAGATTTATCTGTTGTAAACCCTCACGTAGGAAATTTTCTTAGTTTACGGAGCCACTGCCTGGCGGACTTTTTCATCCGTATCTGCATCTGCATTCACTGAAATTCGTAAGTGTGGTAAGTAAAAGAGCCACATAGACACGAAGTGGTATCCCATTGTTTTTTGCATAAGACTACCATTAAAATTATCAGGAAGAATTAGTTGATAGGGAAAGTACGACTCTCCTTAAGTTCACAATTTTTAAAGATCATCCCTCTATAACATGTATTGACTTACTATATTATCGGCTGTATTGGTACTTTAACTAACAAATAAGTATTGAGCTCGCAAGTGCTGCCGCCATTGGTGAGTTCTGTAGATGGAGACATGAGACTCCAAAAACAAAAGAAATAATTGCAAAAGAGAAAGCCTCCAATTCAACCAGTCTATTATCAACTTTGTGCAAACAAAATAAAATTGAATATTATATGGCTCTTAACCTACGAACATGGGATCGATGAGAATGGGCAAAAGAGAACGTCTAGATGGAACTTGAAAAAATGTTAACGCAACAAAAATTATGAAAAATATCATACAAAAAATCGAATGCAATGTTTGTTTTTCATTAATTTGCCTACATTAATTACTAAATACATTGTTGATAGAGTATACTTGTTACAAGGAGATTTTAGTCGTGGTAATTGTTTATTAAAAATGTGTCTTAATGTCGCTCTCTTTATGCTAGCTCGGCTAATTGGGGCGGTAACACCAGGTTATCATTCTTTTCTAGCCAAGGACTTAGTTTAGTTATTTTGTCACTAATGGAGATGCCGAAATCGAGCACACGCTATATGTTTGCCGAGTGTTAACGCCTCAAACAAATAGCTGATTATTTTAAAAATGATCTATAAGAACCTCACATATAGTTCATTATATATTTGTAAGGTCATCTTGAGTTGAATTGAAAGGTAACTGTATGCTTAGGACTTGAAGTGTGGTCCGTAGAAAGAGGATTAAGGTGAGTTGTATGGCTTTTTTCGTATCTACTAGGTTTCCTCGTCTCATTGAGGAATGTAAGTAGGTCCCATACAACTTACATATGCAACATTTTCATATTTAATCATTATTTACGGTTTCTCAAATATATAGCATATACAATGTATAGGTTTTTTAACGAAAATATTGCTCATCTACCACAACAAAATAATTGACTTCCTTTTAATTATATATACATTCGAGCCTCGAAAACTGTATTATATATTTGAAGTAATCCTACTACTGCTTAAAAATGAATAGAGTAACCTGCTGGAAGTTCGAATCAAACTAAGAGTGTCACCTAACCTAATTGCTAAATTTACACAAGTGAAATACTATATAATTTTTTCTAACAAAATTAAGAACTATTAATTTAATATTTGACGATAAAATCAATTAAAATAATTATTCATCAACATGCATAATAAGGCAGAGTGTTTGGGCATAGGCCAAATTAAATTTGAAGTTATGAGAAATTATTACATTGTAACAAAAGAAATAATAATCCCCCCATTGTAATGTTGTGTCAGCCCTATTTTGACAGAAGTACATAAACGTATTTATTATCTGCTTCTTCAGTGCCATATTTTGTTTTTGATTCTATATATTTTTCAAAACTGTAATTAAAAAAAATTGCCTACCTTGTTATTAAGAGCAATTTTAGTTATATGCATTTTTGTCATTTAATGTTTATGTTGGCCTGTATTTTGATGGGAGTACTTACTTACCTGCTTCGGCCTTCCGCCTCCTGACTTGACAATGGTTTTATGCTTACAAGTCATTAAATGCTTTTAATTTGAATAAATTATGTTAAATATTATTCTTTACGTCCCCTTTATGCAACTATAGCAAATCGGAACGGTTGTCTGTAGGGTTATCTTTTTCTAGCCAGAGTTTGACTAAGGATTCTATTTGATGAGCTTATCACTAAATAAATTCCTATGGCACAGGTGGAAATCGACAAACTGCCTGGGCCAACGCAATAACTCACATGACCAACCTGAGCCTTCTTTTAATACTTGACTATGACTCATCCTGCCCACGGTGTTTCGAACAGTGAATTGGGATTGATTAGGAAGTCATTTAAATCATTATCATTTTAGTTAATATATTCTTCAAGTCTCTATAAAATTCTATAATGTTGGTAGATGAATGAATTGGCTACGCTTCCACTGTAACGATTTATTAAAACGACAGAGCGCTTTCGATGCAGTGCATCATCGTCAGTGCCCCGTTGACACACAAAAACAATAATTACTAACTCTATTAAAAAAAAAAAAAACTATCTTTTTAAAAAAAATAACAGTAAAAAACTATCTTTCTTAGAACTAAATAACACATAAAACTTTTCATACATCAACAGGCAATTTTGTTTATTAAATTAAGTAAGTACAAGTAGGACATTAAATATGGGATATTATTATATTTTAATAGAGATGATACTTATTTATTTATATCGAGATAAAAATAAATAAGTATCATCAAAGATAAAATAGTTTTTTTATTTTAATAGAGATAAGTAATTATAGTCTTTGTGTGTCAACATGGTACTGACGATGATGCACTGCATCGAAAGCGCTCTATCGTTTTAATAAATTGTTTCAGTGGAAGCGTCACTTCCACCTACCAGAATACCAACCCAGAACATTATATAAGTTTGCTAATATTAACAGCCGCTTTGAAAATATGTTGAAACAGTGACGGAAAATATAAAAAGATTGTGTCTTGTGAGGCCTTGTAATAAAAAAGTCCGTCACGCAGGGGCTGCGTAAACTAAGCAGATTTCCCACGTGAAGCTATACAATAGAGAAATCTTTATACGAGAGCCGTCTCTCTATACCTTCGTTATCGGCCCACATTTAATAAAAATACAAATATCTCGGTTAATATTCAAGATAGAGAATAATGTATAGAACGATATTTATAGTAATTTTAATTTGTAATAAGATTGGTTCTATACAATGTTTTGATCCGACGTATGGTAACGGAGATATTTTGAATTTTCAAAAAACCTCCCCTCTAAACCCCCTCCCCCTGGTCCGATTTCAGCCGTTAACGAACTTGATCTTTCTTTTTACATAAAACGACTAAATATCGAGTTTGGTAACGATTAAACAAAAATTGCGACCGCTAGAGCGGTAACAGACAAATATATATATATATATATATATATATATATATATATATATATATATATATATATATATATACATACAGTTTTGAACGGACCTCATTTTCGTCATCTCCTGGGTAGGATTGATGGACATTTGAAGAAAAATTTAGAAAATCGCGTCATGAGTACAACCTCAATAGCTGATTTCCCTTCAGGGAAATCTGCTAAAATAAAATAGCACCTCTCTAGTCAAGAGAGAAATATTTATATATTCGTCATTCCAATATACAGATCAAGATTTGATGGAAGGGAACACGTTATTCAATTTTTGCTTTTTCAATTTAATTGCCAAATTGCCAATATTAATTAACACTATTTTAAACCTGTATTAGCCTTAACGTAAATCAAATGTTGATAAATTTATTTCAATTTACCTGCATTGGGACTTTTAGGTTGCTTTAAAAATAGCTGGCCGCAATTAAAACCAATAAATGATTTAAAAAGAATGGGATAAAAATACCAATTGATGAAGAATTAAGCGTCAATATAGTGGCTGGGGAAGACGGGGCCTCGCACCACCGAAATGGGGAACAAAGGAGTGAAAGCGAGCCGGCCCATTGTTAGAATCTAGAACGGCCAGATAAACGTTTAGCTCGCTTTGTTCTCCTCCTAATAGCACTTACTCTCTTCCAAAACCTTATAGTTTTATGGAAAAAAAATGTGTGTTCACTCAAAAATGTTAAACGTATATAAATAAAAATTTGGCGCCTGTCTGAAAATCTATATTAATTTAGAGAGAAAATGTTTTTCACAAGTCGGTTCATTCAAAGGCTTATGACATCGGACATTTCTCAATCACTTAGAAGTCGCTCCAAAGGTATGAATGGAAGTAACTTATAATTGCCATTATTTTCATTACTGAAGGTTTTATCGTGCAAATGAAAAGAAAAAAGCTATTGTCTAGAATATATTATTCTGTGTTATTTAATCGGAAATTTTCAAAATATTGACTTCCTTGTAATAATTTCCTGTTCCTGCCAACAGCAGAGTAACTGGATTTTGTGGTATTTCTATAAAGTAACTGGCGGTGTGAAAATGTAATATATTCTATATTAAACTCTATTGGATATTCAGGTTGAAAAGGAAAATTGTATTTCCTAGAAGTAAAAAGAAACCTTTATCTTTATCTTAGATGTTATTTTATATTTAAAAACAGAAGGTATAAAAGAAATTGCGTCAAAAATATAGGTTTCAGTAATAGAGTGTTTTTTTTTCTGTTGTACTAAGGAGCCTAAATTTCTCCAAGGTTAATATATAATTGAATTGAATCAAATTATTCAGTGTAAATAGCAAAGTTAATATAAATGAAAAAAAACATACTTAATTCAACTCTTCAACAAAAAGTAATCAACGATGTCACCATTCATTTTGTAAATAATAAAATTAACTCAATATCATAACATATGAGTGAAAAAATTGTTTCATATATATATATTTATCTTTTTTTCGGTTGGCATTATAGACGTTCAATATGCTTACCCTCCCCGTGTTAGACTCAAGATGTCCTTGATCAGAATTTTTACGTAGTGAGCGATCAACTCGACGCACAACCTCCCTTGTCTAAGGAGGGCCTGGAATGAACTGTCTCCAGTGACGGGCCCCATTGTACCCGGGGGGTCTGTGGCTAGTTCACGCTGTCAGCCTGCCTGTGGTCGGGATCTAAGAGAATCATATTCGTTCGTCCTGAGGGGCATCCAGACGTATAAACTCTTTGGAGTCCCGCTGATCCAAAAGCACTGCGACACTGTTGCGAAGTCGTGAACTAATGTTTTCCCTTGGCTGGGATTAACCACCACTTAAATATCTTCAGCTTGCTTACGGTGGTATACCCACGACTTAACCCACACTGCCACCGGCGCTCCATTGTCATATATATACATATATATATATATATATATATATATATATATATATTTATTAATTTAAGAAAATAGATAGGTTTTTTTGATAAGATATATCATTATTTTTTTTTTTACTTATAAGGCTAGGACAAAGAATTCAGAATATTATAATTAAGAAATTTTATGTTGGTCGTCTCAGTTTGGCCATGTGTGTTGATTCATTGAGGTGTATGAAGTTGAATATGAACTTCGTGCACTAATATATATACTCACAATGAAGTGACTCTAATTTTTAGGGATTGCAATTTAAAATCTGATAATGATGGGAAATAAGTTCAGTAAGCTTTCATAATCTCTCTCTATATATATAAATGAATGTTTGACTGTCATCTATAAAATCGTAAACGGTTGAACCGAATTTTATGAAACTTGAATCTGGTAACCCATCTGAGATTTTAGGCTATATTAATGTTCTCTGAGCCAAACAGGTGTGGGGGTTATAGGGGAAGCCTGAAATTAAAAATAGGGATATTTCGTTTCCTATTGGTTTTTCGACAAATATGCATATAACAAAAGTTGTTTATGTTGTTATTTAGAGTAACGTTTGTAATATACACTTTTGTCGTATACCGAAGTATAAATGAGTTTCACGCTAAAAACTATAGTGGGAGTCAACAATTTTATATGCCACAAATACTCAACTGAACTAAATGAAACCCCGTATGCGATTTGGTATTAACACCTCCCTGATTATAAGCTATATTAAAATTTCGAGGTACGAAGAGGAGTTGGGCTTATAACGGAGGTCTGAATTATAAAATGACGATATTTCGTAACCTATTCATTTTTCGGTAAACGTTCATAAAACAAAAATTGTTTGTTTTGTTATTTAAAGTAACTTTTGCTATATGCACTTTTGCCGTATAACGAAGTTTGAATGAGCTATACACGAAAAACTATAGAAGAGGTCAACAATGTTATTGGACGCGAAAGACTAAATCGGAATCAACGAAACTCCGTATTTTTTACTATAATAATTTGATTATCTATGATTATGTTATATATATAAAAAAATACATGCACAGGAAACGGGTAATATTAAAATATTGTGTATTTTGTGAATTAAATCTTAGGCATTGAGACGAGAAAATGTAGAAATATTGTACAAAGTAAAGCCCCCCCCCCAAAAAAAAATACCATCATCATTCAGCCTCAAATGATTTCCCGGCCGAAGCCTGGTACATTAGCTAATCACCCAATAAAATGTGAGGACTTTAATCAATAATTATTCATTAATCAATCATTGTACTTAATAATTGTATGATTGCTGAATGAGTGTGTAGGCTTGGTGCAAATATTCTAATGAAGAAAATCGGCAGTGCTGAGTGCCCTTGTACGACCGGCCTTTCGCTAACATTGTAAAGAGATATCTGGTATATTCTCTTTACTCTATTTTAAAACGCTCACGTACTAAATTTAAAAAAGTCTAAATACAAATAACTTCGTCCGTATTTTAGGAAAGCGCAATGAATATAATAATAATTTCGTCCTCAAGAAGGCTTATATAAAATTCATCGATGGCTTGATGGATAAGCGAGAAGTTTAGAATTGTATATTTCACCCTACTGAAAAACGTTTAAATATTCGGTTTGGCAATGTCCCAATGAGAATTACGGCACTCAGTGCCAATATATATTTATATAATATACTAGCTAAGGTACCCGGCGATGCCCGGGAAATCATTGTTGACTTACTAATGATGGTATTTTGATAGCAAGACTTCAATGTGTACAATTACACTTCCATCCAAGACGTAATGGTTTTCCGAAATAGCCAACCCTGAAACTTCAGGGGATTGATATAATAGAAATTTTAGTTTTGAAGAATAAATGAAAATATGTTCCTGATCTATCCCTTTACACTTTTTGACTCACCTTTTTTCAATTCTCGTAATTCAAACCATAAACATGGGTAGCATTTATTTCATTTAAATATCATCTATAATGAACATACTTCCTTTCAAAAGCCAATCCGAGCTCATATAATATTAGGCAAAGTTTTTGCACGTAAGATTATATTTGTAATAGTGAATCACACTGGAAACTACTTTCAGTAATGCCAGACGGGAAATTAGTAAACTCAATTATCTAGTAAGGCTCCATTCATCTTCCGCTCCCGATGAGACTTCTCAAAATTCTTCTACTTAAATTATTGATTCAAAACATTATTTTAATAATTTATCTACTGGATGGAATTAAATAATAGAGGTACCCTGAAAATATCATATCATATACGCATATTGTTTTTTATCATAATGACATTACCATCAACGTTTAATTATTATGATAGCACATATTTGTTTCAATAACATCAAGGTACATTATACAAATTAAATAATGGAAATGCTCTTATAGTTTATATTTCTATTGGAAATAAATAACAAAGCTATTTTCTAGGAAAAATAAATAAATGAGGAGGGGGTGACGAAGATTTATACCTCACTAATCCGAATCATACTCTGAACTATCATATAAGACGAAAACATAACATCATTTGTCATAGTATTCATTTATTAAAACCCCTTAAATGAGTACTAATATAATTATTGACTCTCGTTTAGCGTATATCCCGTGTTTACTTCATTTTACGACAAAAGTGAATGCACACATAAGTTACTCTAAATAACAAAGTAGACCACTTTTGTTATGTGTACGTTTGCCGAAAAACAAATAGAAAATAGAAAAACCGAGTTTTTCATTTCAGCCTCTCTTATAATCCCCACTCCCCTTTGAACCTAAAATTTTTAATATAGCTTATAATCATGGAAGAATTAATGCTAATTCACGCACCGAGTTTTGCTAAGTTCGGTTCAATCGTTAGTGCCCAACAAAATTGTTGGCTCCCGCTTTAGATTTTAGTGTATATCTCATTTATACTTTTCTATACGACAAAAGTGAATAAAACAAAAGTTACTTTAAATAGAAAAATAAACTACTTTTGTTATGTTCATATTTGCCGAAAAAGCAATAGGAAACGAAATATCGCTATTTTTAAATTCAGGCCTCCCTTATAACCTCCACTCCTGCCCGTCCCTAGAAATGTTAGTATGGCTTATTATAATGAAGGCGTTAGTACTAATTCACATACCGAGTTTGGTTTAATTCGGTTTTGTCTTTATTGCCAAATAAAATTGTGGACTCCCGCTTTAGTTTATAGCGTTTAACTCATTTATGCTTCCGTATACGTCAAAAGTGCATATAACAAAAGTTACTTTAAATTACAAAATAAACAACTTTTGTTACGTGCATATTTGCTGAAAAAGCAATAGGAATCGAAATATCGCTATTTTTAATTTCAGGCCTCCCTTATAACCCCCACTCTTGTTCGTCTTAGAGAATATTAATATAGCCTAAAGTCTAAGTTGGGCTAGTAGTAATATACATACCAATTTTCATAAAATTCGGTTCAGCCGTTTATGCGTGAAAAGGTAACAAACAAACAAACAAATAAACAAACAAACAAACAAACAAACAAACAAACAGACACGGAAGAAACAAAATGTAGTTATGGTGTCTATGACATGTGAAACGAAAAGTTATCGTGAAATTTCGCGAAAAAAATCAATGTACAGACAGAGGTTACAATTTTATATATATATAGATTCGCACATAAGTGTTACAGGTCACCGAAAGGATGGCCGAATTCAAATTGGATTTTGCTATCGGCCTTAGGACTTAGTCGTGAAACATATTTCCCGGCCTTGTTATGGAATTACTTCCCCTTTTCAATGGCCTGTTTAAGTATACAAACTACATTGACCTCTTTGGGTGAAATATGCAAAGGACCATATTGCCTTACTTCTTATTAAGGTTGATGTATTTTTTAGAGGGCTGTATTGTTGGGTGAAAATAGAAAGATAAAAACAGACATGGAAAACTTTATTTCCGTTTGGAAAGGAGGCAGAGGGAGGGGGAGGGGGTGATTTTCACCGAGGAATGACTCGGCTTTTACTTCTTCCCTTAAATTAAATAGCATGAAGTGAACTTCTTCGGCAGGGGGCGAGCACCACGAAAATTTCTACTTTTCTCTTCGCTACCCTTCCCTACTCTCCTTTTTATTTTAGATATCACGCCCTCTCATTTTCTCTCCCACTCCTTAAGAAATATTACTCCTGAAAGTTGTGATTCAAAATATTATTATATCTTTGGCTGTTCCGTGTCATTTGATGTGCTCATGCGAGTGAACCATTGCACGAATTGAATGCCATTCTTTCTCATAAGTTGATATCAGATAAATCTCTTCACATTTAAACTGACGTATATTCGTATTAGGTATACGTATATTTATAGTATTAGTTATACTTAAATGAATTTATATTAGCATTTTCTACCTTTTTATTTGTTCTTCATAGTTTCATGGCAGGGGTCACCAATATACAACATTTTTCCACGCAAACTTTATTCATACGAGGTTAAATACCCACCTCTTCGTCAAGATTCATATTAGAATTTCAAAATAAAAATCCTCGCCCCTCCGTTCATTTGCCATGGATTCCATTATTCTTCTAATTCTGGGTCCAAAATGTCTATATGTTCTTCATAGTTTCTTGGCAGGGGTCCCGATAAAAAAACATTTTTTCAGCGCAAACTTTATTCGTACTGCTTCCAGAATTAGAAGAATACTTTTTTATTACAGATGAAAAGCTGAATAGCGTAGGTAAGCACTTTTAAAAAGGAATTTGTTTTTTTCACCTGTCTGTATGTCATTCAATAGCAATCGCAGCGAAAATCGTACCCAACTGAAATTCATGCTCAGCGTACTCTGGATCTTAGCATTTTAGTTTTTGGCAGAGTTCTGAAGATCATAAGCTACATGATGAATATTGATGATGGTTATAGAACTGAATATTGGGCTTGTGGTGTACCTCAATGACCCAAAACAGATATGCCATTCCATTTCGTGCTAAATGTATTCATGATGCGGAAACCCCCTCAATAAAGAAAACAAAACTGAACGTATCTCCTTGATAAACATATTCGGTTTTTGATACGTTGTCGAATAAATTCAAATACAAATTTAATATTCATACATAAAAAAGAAGTTCTTTAACACTATGGAATAGTCAGAATGGCTATTGTTACGAATGTTTTCCTACATATCTCAAGAACAAGCGATGCACTATTGGAATGCCGACGTAAGTTCTACGTATTTCTTAATTTGTGGCTTCAGCCCCTACTTTCCTGCGTGTACCAACGCCTTACAAAGTAACTCATAACGCATATCACTAACTGGTGGTTAGGGGTTTCTGGTGGATCTCCTTGTTAATTACGCTGATCTATTAATAGGTGTATGAGAATTACTTCAAAGAAAGCTATATTGATAATGTTGATCTTAGTGGGAGTTACCTTACTTATCGCATTTACCTTATTTAGAAAGTAAATTCAGAGGGCTAGAGAAGGAATCGTTGCTATTGAAGCAAGCTGAGGCTCCCTTACTTATCTAGTTTGGCTGAGTCTCCCTTACTTATCTAGTTTGGCTGAGTCTCCCTTACTTCACCAGTTTGCCTGATTCTCCTTTACTTCACTAGTTTAGCTAAGTCTCTCTTATTTCACTAGTATTGCTGAGTCTTCCTTACTTCACTAGTATGGCTGAGTCTCCCTTACTTATCTAGTTTGGCGGAGTCTCCCTTACTTTACTAGTTTGGCAGATTCTCCCTTACTTCACTAGCATGGCTGAGTCTCCCTTACTTCATTAGTTTATCTGAGTCTCCCTTACTTCACTAGTTAGGCTGATTCTCCTTTACTTCACTAGTATAGCTTAGGCTCCCTTACTTCACTAGTATGGCTGAGTCTCCCTTACTTATCTAGTTTGGCGGAGTCTCCCTTACTTCACTAGTTTGGCTGAATCTCCCTTATTTCATTAGAATATCTGAGTCTCCCTTACTTCACTAGTATAGCTTAGGCTCACTTACTTCACTAGTTAGGCTGATTCTCCTTTACTTCACTGGTTTGGCGGAGCCTCCCTTACTTCACTAGTATAGCTTAGTCTCCCTTACTTCATTAGTATAACTCAGTCTCCCTTACTCCTCTAGTTTGCCTGAGTCTCCGTTACTTCACTAGTTTGGCTGATTCTTCTTTACTTCACTAGTTTGGCTATGTCTCCCACACTTCACTAGTATGGCTGATGCTCCCTACTTCACTTATAACATTCATCTAAACGAAGTCTTAGATTCATCACTATTTTCTGCAGTTCTTCCTTCCAACGGCCAATTGGTAATGGTAATAGCGAAAACAACCACATGCCAAAAACAATGACTTACACCGAGTTCTGAAACACCTCTGTGTGCGTATAATAGTATGTTCCTACGTTGTTGTACCTCTTGACTACTCCTGCCGATTGTTCTCTTGAAAAGGAAATCCTCATTTCCAATGGAACTAAAAAGGAACGGAAACTAGTCGAGATATCAGAATGGCAATATGATGTTATTGTCTCCCGCCCCGAGATATGACTACACCATAATTTGGTGTCATTATTTTTGATTAGAGGTTGAAGTTAGCTTTAAATTTTTTTAATGAAGTGAATTGTATTATATTGTTTTAGCATTAATTTAAATCAATAGAAACAGCTATAAACAATGCCCTTTTGTATAATACTAATTGTTAGCACGACCTTATTAGTGGTGGGATATTTGTAAATGGAATTGCAGTCAATAAACCTAAAATAAAAACTTATTAGTTTCTTTTATCAAAATGTCTTTTGCAGTTGAAATTTAAAAGTTTATCGAAAACTAAATTTGTCAATCTGAGCTTGTATAGTCGAATCCCAACTATGTGCACTTAATTTTATTTATTTTTTAATGTAGGTAAATAATTTTGTCAACACTGCTTACTTAAATTGTTATTTTATAGGTATCGCGTACACTTAAAACTGTTCTTTCCCATTTCAATTTTAGAATAGCTGTAGTTGTATTCTTTAAATAAAAAGGTTATTCCCTGAAGCGTATTGTCTCAGTTATTTTATGTTTTCTTTCTCAATAACGTAGAGGATTCTATTTCAGTTTCAAGGTTTATGAGCGCACGTGCTTTTGGAACAGTTTTTACTCAGTATTTGCTCAGGTGAGATATGCTTCATTGAGACTTTAGCAAGCTGCTTTATTTTTTAATTCCTTCATATAAAATGTTTTATAAAGTAATTATTGCTTAACCCGTCCTCAGAATCTATGAGTTTTATACCCTGAGTTACTTTGAATAAATTGTATTTTTAAAATTACTGTTTCCACTGCATATATCAATAATTTATAGTTTTTTTTTTACAAAAAATAGTTTATCTTGAAAAGTGAGAAATAATTTTAATTTATCTCTGTATCTTCCAAAGTTATTATTTCCCATAGTTTTTTTTAAAAGCAAAATGAGGATCTTAGCTTTTAAAAAAGGATGTATTAAAACCTTGTGCAGTCATATTTCTTATCAGCGATTGTATAATATGGTAAAACCTTTTTTACTTATGTCATCGAGTATTGAGGTTTTTTCTGTGAATTATAATAATGCATTCGTGAATTATAAGAACTATAATGCTTTCCTGTTTTAATAATTTCGAGTTATATTCAGGTTAGTCAACTACTTTTGAGCGTGGTTTTGAATGGGGAGTTTAAATAATTACAGAGTTTATTGATATTATTATCAACATTAAGTAGTCTTTTGCCACATAAGTGCCTCCTTTGTTGTTTCACCTATTTATTTTCTACGTTCACCAAATTCCCCTGAAACACACGCTTAAAACGTTAAAAAGTTTTCTCTTATAAAAGAATTAATTCAAAGTTAAACCTCGAGGGTAGAGGCCCAAATGTTTCTATTCAAAGTTATAATTGTTGTTCGTCTCAAACTGCCCGTGAAATGCAGAATGCTTTCCAGTTCTATTTTCCACTTTTTGAAAGGCCTTTGTTGTACATTCTGGCGTGATTTAATAAAACCGAAAAGTCATTAATTCATTTACATCATTACATTCGTAAAGGGTTCAACCAGTGCCATTGTTATAGTATGTTCAAAAAGGCTGTGCATATAATGGACATCAATGTTGATTACATTGTAACTGTTCCTTCAGCCAAAGGAAATGTTTTATTTCATTGGAAGAATTTCTATATAAACATGTATGGACCATCCATATTTATAAAGGGTCCTGACCCCTTTTCCCGTTTCTATAGTTGTACTATATCTAAGATTGTAGAACTAAATACTGCAATTATAATTGGGCATCATTGTAACGTGCATTTAAAGTTTATTTACTGCTGACGTTGCCGAATCAATTGATCCTGGAGATAAGAGGCTGTCGACAAACCACTTTCCAAGTTTCTCTAAACTCCTTCGAAACTCTGTTGGAACCAATCTGTATAAGCCTGACTACGAACGTCTAAATTATCTGTAGATTTGTAAACTATTACACCTCATTTAACTTCCTAATTAATCGAATCTCATTTTTAAAAAAAAAATATTTTTATTAAGTATTATGTTAAGACTATCATTCTGAAGAAAGAAAAATTGATGTTTTGTGGCACTCCACTGTTTTATGAGTTTCTTAGGTTATTTGAAATATAGTTCACAAAATATGAGAAAATGAATTTGAAAATTCAATTTCTTATGAGAAAGACAGAAATGAAAACAATGTTTTGTTGTTTTTTTCCCCTATTTCTGTCAAGTTTTCAGGTCTTATTGGAAAACGATCATTACGGGAGTTGTTGATATACTATTATCTACCACTTCTACTAATAAGAAGCTTAGTTTTATCAGAAAACGCGAATCATCCCTACATCTCTCCCCAAAAATAATTTGGGGGAAAATATTTTTTCTCTACTTTTTTCATTCTTCAAGACTTGCTCCTCGGGTTGTGAACCTCTTTTGCCGCAAAATATTTTCACCGTTGTCCTATTACATGTCTTTATATACAACTGGAGCTCAGGTTAAGGTGGTTTTAATCTCACATGATAAACCGAGAGTGTCGTATTTGATTCCCACCTGGACACTAGGAATTTATTCAACCTGGGAAATTTAGTGGCGAACTCATTAAATAAACTCCCTAGTCCCACCCTGGCTAGAAAAGGGCGGTAACCTGCAAATAATTCGTCTCGATTAGCCGTGATTGAATAAAGTGGACATAAATAACAATCTTGCAAACAACTAATATAAATCAGTCCACACCACAGTACTTACTCAGCTTAAAAATAATAAACACCTTTATCTTAAGTTTAATCGTACGATTAAGCAGACTTTCTTGAGAGAAACCAGCAATTAAGGTTGTACTCATGACGCGATTTTCAAACATTTCCTCGAACATACATTGATCCTAACTATGACATGACGAAAAGGAGGTCCATAGTAATTTATATATATATATATATATATATATATATATATATATATATATATATATATCTGTGTGTTTGTGTTTGTGTGTCTGTTACCCCTCCAGTGGTCGTAATTTTTCTTTCACCATATTCCATATTTAATCGTTTTATTCAACACTAAAGATAATAATCGTTTATTGTGGAATCCGAACCCGAAATAAGGGGTTTTGGGGGGGGGAGTTTAAAAATTCCAAATATTTCCGTTATTATGGGTTATAGAAAAATTGTTGTGTAATTAATCTTTTTAAGCTATTATTGGTCTACAATTGTTGCCTGATACATTTTCTCTTAACACTCAAATATAGAAGCCACATATTCCTGCTTTCTTGTTTTCAACCTTGAGCAAAACTTCCCTTCTACCAATCGGATTTTTACTTTAAAATTGAGAAGTGGTAATATGAGTTCACTAGTATTGTAGCGTGGGCGGGAAATCTACGTACGTTTACGCAGCACCTGCGTGACGGACGTTTTTCTGTGATTAGGATAAAATTGGAATTTATTCTTTTAATAAAGTTTAACACACAGAATTTAGAAAGTATGCAAATTTATAGTCTTAGAAGTCCAATGTAGTAAGTAATTAAATGTGGTGTTGTCAAATTCTAATAATTTTAATACCTTATAAGTTATTTATATATGATACATGCCATTGTCAGCGGAGTTAATTACAATTACAATGCTATGTTTAACTATTCTTAGTGTTAATTGTTTTATATATATATATATATCAGGGGGTTTCTTGGAGTTTTGGTCTATGTTGGTGGAAAAAAATATTAGTTTATGCCAGTCTTTCGAGAAAATTTATTTTCTCTTCTTCAGGGCTGTAAAAATACAGGTACTACTTAATATATATTGCACATTGTTATTAAACTAGAGTGTAACAGATGGTGTTTATGTTATTTCTACTTACCAAGACTAGAAATACTTAAAAACTATTGTACATTATGTATTGCACTTCTGGTTACATTAGGAACAATGATTGTAACCTTCCTTGGTCTGTTTACACTGAGCAGGGTCACAGCCTTATGTCTTTGTATATCTATTATGTATGTCTATAGTTTATTGTATTTTCTTTGTTGAACTATATTACAATTATTATACTACAGTTATTATATCTTGTTATATACATCCAACATTGACCAAAATTCCAAGAAACAATAACAACGACACCTTACATAAATATTACCTGGTCGAAAACATCCACATAATTAATTATATATATTTTAGGAAAAATAAAGCAAATGAATGTGTTAATTTGTAATCTACATTTCTAATCACATTTCATTGATTATGTATATGTCGTAGTTCATTGTTATGGCTGCATAAATGTGCATGGGGTGCTCATGAGTTATGGTTTTGCTGAAGCGAGAGGGGGTGGGCCATGGTCAACACATTATCTCATTCTTAGAAATTGACAGTGTCTGTTTGTGAAGAGCTAATATAAGAGGAGGTACTTAAGATGTAAAACATTAGCTGATAAGGAGAGCTGCTGGATAAGAGATTCAAAGAAGGAAGTGGGAGGGGAGTGAGAGTCCCTAGATAGAAATCGCTACCCAACTTCTACCCCAATCTCCGTTTACTGCTTGATCCCATCCTGAACCAAAGCAGACAATCTCATCGCTTTTCTTCCCCACTCCTGCCCAAATTATCCTCCTAATATTGGGAAAATACCCCCGTCGCTGTCTTTTTACACTTTCAGTTTACAGTTGGGTTTAACCGACTGTGAAACAATGCGGCTTTCCTCTTTTTCTTTACAGTCAGCCGTTCCATTTCCCCCTCCGAACCATCCTTGGCCCGTTATCTGTCAGCACGTGTTATCAGTGATAGCTCCTTACAGGCCCTAAGCTGTTGTATTTCATTGAACTCTGCCCGCATAAATATCTCTTACACCTTCATCCACTTTGTTGTCTCTTTCTAGAAGATTTTCCTTTAACCCCCTTCTTATTAGGAATCAGCTATTGAGGTTCTGTTCCTAACTCGATTATCATCAAAGGCCCATCAATCCTTCCCTGAAGATGACGAAAATCAGGTCCGTTCACAATCATATATATATATATATATATATATATATATATATATGTGTGTGTATATACATATGTTAACATAATTTTGGTTTGACCGTTTAAAATTCATGGTATAATTTGGGTCAACAATTGTTTTTAATCCGGGGAAGAGGGGGATAAAATAACTCCGTTAAGAGGGATCAAAACATGTAAAATAACAAATTATGTTGCAATTTAAGTATTGTTTAATTGTTGTGTCTTACATTCTTATCTCGAATATTAAGCGATTTGTTCCCCATGTTTTAGTTTCCATTCCTCAGGAAACCGTCCATTTCTGCAATTCTGTAGTTTACAATAAACCAATATATCACAAACACGTCTAATCCTTTATTGCAAATTTAGTTTTCATCGGGCCTGTACTATGTGAGATACGTGTGAATACGTTATGTGAAACGATCATGAGTAAATATTTTTTGGTTATTGACTCGAAAATGTTTATCTGCACCATAGTCGATAATTAACGGTTACATTCAACACTGGTGATCTTATTCGTTAATGGCTGAAATCGAACTACGAAGAGGGGAGGTTTAGAAGTGAAAAATTGAATTATCTTGGTTATTTTGACTCAGATCGAAAAATGTTGTAGAACCAATCTTATTGAGAATTTAACGTTATACAATTACTGTTTTATACATTATTTTCTTAACTTGGATAGTAAGCGAGTTATTTCTTTTTTTACTTTTGAAGCCTGCAGTTCAATCCCACTTCTAGTAGTGTCATGTTTACCTTAAGTCACTCAGAAATCACAGTTCAGCGTTTATTACAATTTCTATTAGTACAGGCTTCGTACTAAGGTAAATATAGAAGAATAGGGGTGGGAGGCACGTGGTGACCAGTGTGTTATTCCAGTTCGTTGGAAATCTGCTTAGTTTACGCAGCCCTGAAGACGGCTTTTCAAAGCATTGAAGCAATACTTATAGTATCCTCGTTGATTTAATGAACATCTATTTGGAGTTTCGACAACGAGTAATCTTAATGTATGAGATTGTACCAACCCCTCAGATGTTAAATCAGTCGCGAAATGAATCGTATTCAGCCAGATATTTTATATTAATAGTATTGTTCTTAAGCACAAAAAAAGGTATAGAATTATTAATCAGTATGTATCTCTTATTATTCAACTCATGACTGTCCAAGAAGAAAAGCCTGTCTTCTAAATATACAAAATATACGTTTTACACCTAACCTATAAAGAGAGATATAAATATTCCAAAGAGCTATAAACACAACAATCCTTCATTACACTCCCTAACAAGTATATAACTCCATGTGTAAAGTGACCTATGAATTTGGTCAGCTTTTAGACTTCTAAGAAATGTACTGACATTAATTAAAATGTCTTTATTTAAGAGCGGTTATATCAGTAGGACGGCCTAAGTAGTAGTACTAAAACGCAATGAAATGTCTAGTAAAGTATTATTGCACATTTACAGCTACCTCATTATCTTAATGAAGTTACTTAAAAAGATTTGATGGTGCCCCTTTAGATGAGAATCCACTAATTTATATTAGCATTGCTACTGAAGGCTTAAGGGCAGAATTTACGGCTGAGAATTTCTGTGATATTTCGAAATATATATTGACAAGTCGTGCTTTGAACGTACGAAAAAGTTTGGCCTCGTCATCCAAGTCACGCTAACCGCAATCGATTCTAAGAACCGTAAGCGAGAAGAAGGCAATGGCCAAAAACCTGCTATCGAACTTCCTAACAACTAGCCGGAGTTTCTTTCAGTTCCAACACTTGTTAAGCAGCTACACGAATACGAGCGGGAAAAAAGAGCCCGATACTCCACAACTACACGGCTATCTCTGTAGTCACTGCAAGAACTATTGTAGTCTGGGGCCTTGTGTGTTTGCCGCATATCCGCAGAGGACATTCCTAATGATATCTCATTCGTCCTTGAATGTTTGCTTTATTTTATCCATCTGTGCTGTATCCAGATGATATTTTTTATTTTAAGGATTCACTCTGCCCTTTTTAACACACATTTACGAGTATATATACGCAAACACAGGCACACGCGAGCGCATAAAATGTGTAGAATATTGTCGGAAATTAAATTTTCAACGAGATTTCTAATATAACACTTTTTTATTCAACTCATAATAACGGCGATATTTCATATTTGTTCACCTAATTGAACTCGGTAAACCAAGAGTCGAGGGTTTGGTTTCAGTCTGTGAAATAGGAGTTTATTTAGTGACCATCTTATTAAATGAAATTCTCTGGCTGAAAAATGTTTGTAACTTGGTTGTAGTCGTATAAAGTGGACATAATAACATAATATTTTATGTTGTCACGCCTATCCGTGAAGATTGTCGTCCCTGGCTAACGATCGAGTACATCAGGCAAGCGCTTTCAATGCGTAGGCACTGTGTTCAAACGTTGTGCTGAGTTAGTTGTCCTTTAGCCAGTAGGTTTCAGGCGTCTGTTATCCATTTACATTTTTAGTCCGGGTCTGATTATTTACATCTTAAACCTGTCAAAGGAAGCGTAGTTTTAATTTTGCCCAGGTAAATTGTTTTCGTACAGTAAGTCGTTGTCCATTATCTGTATCGTTTATAATGGCGGTGCCAACCATTTATTTGGTAATATATATGTATTTATTTCCTCTCTAACCCCCCTTTTCTTCTCTCAGGTAAGAAAAAAACACCTCGTTTCTTCACTATTACGCTCCATCAACAGTGCCCTGCTGGCAAACATTTACCATAAAAAACGTTGACATATTATATCATTTAATTAAAAAATATATGTACAGGTCGATGGTCCAGAATTAGAGTTAAAACGTAAAACTTTAAGAATATAAATTAGTGTTCCATTGAATATTTACAGAAATAAGGAAACTATTTTTACAGATTAAAATTAAAAACTTGTCAGTAGAATATATACACAATTTCAATAAAAAGTTAAAATAAATAAATGAATAAAAAATGAATCTTTTCTTCTCTTCCTCACCCGATTTCAGCCTATAACGGAAATTATTTTGCTTTAAACCCTTAAATATCGAGATTAATAATGATCAAGCATCCCCTTGGGGGATATATAAAAAATACATTTGAGCGTAACTCATTTCCTTTATCTCGTAGGTAGGAGCGATTAGATAAGAGATAAGATTGATATTACTATCACTATCAGTGAATGCAACTGGATGTAGGAGGAGTGTATAGTGTCTGTTACGACATCGGTCCATGACTCAATGCTGGCCGGGCTAGAGACAGCGCAGTGGGCTATTGAGGTGAAGGTGGAGGGGGCGCTCTGAATTCCAAGGCGTACTCTTCCAACATCATTCGTATCTTCTTCCTTCCCCACTCCCGCTCCACTGCTATGCAATACACCCATTCTATGAAAACTTATCCGCTCGCTCTGTTTTCACCATTTATTAAACACTCCGTCACGCAGGGGCTGCGTAAAATAGGCAGATTTCTCGCATGCTGGTACGATAAACTACTTATCTCATCTCACCATATATTCTTTATTCCTAAATGAAAATCCACTGACTAGATGTGCGTGTTTACTCAATACTGAGGGTAAACTAGGAATTACGTATTTAATATTGAGTTAAGAAAAAAATGTAAACAACAAAAATTGTAGTGCATCACTAGTTTAACATATTTCAAATTATTCGAAATGCCCTCTAGACCCCATCCCACTGGTCTCATTTTGAGTGTTTAATGAACTTGAGTATCATGCCGATCAATCAAAAATTGCGACGGCAGGCAAATATATATAATTTTTATCGAATTTCATTTTCTTCATCTCCTGGGGATGATCGATGGACATTGGAAGATTTTTTTTAGAAAATCGCATCTTGAGTACAATTTCAATAGCTGACTCCCCTTAGGGATATCGGCCCTTGAAGAATCAGAATTACGACAATTTGTGAAGTTTACGGTACTAAAACGTTGCGTTCATCCGTGACATTACAGAGCAAATAATAATATAATGCACTTAAGAAAACAATTTCTAATTCCTAATTAATTTAAATATATGAGTTTAAAAGTTTGTAGTCCTCATTTTTAACTAAGGATCAATGTAAAAGTTAATTTTTGACTGTGTAGAAAATAAAAGTGATCAGCAGAAACTAATCTCTGCTAGAAAAAACTGATAATAATAGGAAAGTCAAAAAGTCTGCCTAGTACATAGAGATATTCATTTATTAGGCTTAATATTTGGAACTTGAGTCCCTTACATCTTATGAATGCTTGTAGAGAACGCCTATGAACAAGAATATGCTTTTTGTATACGTAATATTGCATTCTGGAAATGTAGTTGAATCGTTCCATTCTGTAACCACAAAAGAGCTTTCTTTCTCGTCTAATTTTGGTTCATTTGAAAACACCGGTACATTAATGCCAAAAATGTTAAGGTAAAATAAATTATTTAAATATAAATTACAATTTTAGATTTAATTGACTATTAGTAACTAGAATAACATAAAAGAGCTATGTTGTTATTTAAAACGTAAAGAATATAGTTATAATAAAAATGAAAGGCAGACTTGAAAAATAAATGATCACTTCATGAAATGAGATATATATACAGTACCTGACAAAATATCAAATAACATTACAAAAAAAGTCATGTAACATGATTAAGTAAAACCATATTTTACTATTATTAAATACATTTTTAACGTAAGAAGAAATATAAGAAATTTCAATAAAGTTATCTCACCATCATAGAAGTGAAAAAGAATCACTCACTATCAGCTCTTTAATTGACTTAACTAATTTTTAGATCTTATTGGACAGGAAAATGGCCAAAGTTGTGATGATTGGGAATTATTGTTGTTGTCAAAATTCTCATATTAGAATACCAAATCCAAATTTATTGCTTTCATATGTCCTCAACATAAACTTGACAACATTTTCCTACCTTATCAGATTTGGGTCTACTGCTAACACAACTGCTCTTAATACTATTCTGTATTTCAAGTCTTCTTTTGCTCGGGATTGATTACGTAAGTCAAGGTAACACAGTTACTACTGAAATCATATGTATAAACCAACAGGCACGTGAGGTGCTGAGTTCAACATATTTTTTTATTTTTTTTTAGTAATTGCACCATCTCAATTAATGCTCTCGGGGGCATAATGGTATAACAATAATAATGTATAGCAGATTGAGTAATTAAATACATACTTTTATTCGTAAGGAAGCACCAGGAAAATGTTTGGAGTTTTTGATCTAAAATGAATTTGTGCTTTTACTTTTCATGTATATTTGGTCCAAGCTGTTGGAATAAAGTTGTATTATATTAAAAAAAGAAGAGAGAGATCCATTTTGAGCTTGATAGTGAAAAAACCATTCATTGTTTCAGCTTTGAGAAGAACGGGTAGAACTACCATTATATATATATATATTAAAGTTTCGAAAATATTCATATTGATATGAATCTTATTTGGTTCGGAGTAAAACAAAGAAACTGTCTGTAAGATGAAGGCGTGAGAGCATCCTTGGGAATAGCTAGTCAGATATTATTAAGTGCTTGATATTGTTTACGAAGAGCAAGTTGGACGTGGGAGCAGTTTGACTAATTAAGCGTTTATATGTTGATAAGGAAGCTGCTGGAAAATAGAGTTAGTGTTCTAGAATGTAGACTGCTGGCTGGTGGGAGTTGTTCTGCAGGCAACGCTAGTAGTTCGGTGTGCCTTCTCTGCTACGCTTCTTACAATCCAAGGCCGGCGTAGCCTTCTTTCACTTCTCCTATTCTCACTACAATGTACAACAAAACCTTTACCAAAAACAGTCGTATTAAATGCAGGGAATTGTTACTTAATTGCTCCCTTCATCGCTTATTGCAATCTATAATATGCTACTGCCATGATTATCCCCGCATTTTATTTATATAAAGTATATTGTAAGTATATCCCATTGAATCTACAATTCCACTGAGATATATGAAAGTTGGAATTATATCAGGGGTATAGCGTAAACTAAGCAGATTTCCCTCGTGAAGTTTTAACAATACATAAATCTACATGCTAGTAACACAAAACCACCGTGAATATTAAGTGACTAAATACAAACGGTAATAAGGAAACTTTCAGTCAATTTTAATAACCTCCCGGAAGAATATAAGTTATTAATTTTCTTTAAAACTATTTACTATATCTAGTACTGTAATTTATAATGAATCAATATAATTTTTATCTCAATCAATCAAATTTTATTAGTCCAAGAATTTAAGACAGGGGGATCACCAGAAAATATTTGGAAGTATCTTGTATAATAAAGGCCTCTTGAATAAAATAATTGGTATATAAGCTTGGTTTATAATATAATATAGTATTATTTAGCTACCACGAGTACAAGTGTGGGTTTGCTGAAGACTGAAAACAGAAAAATGCACGTATCTCGGTTAATATTCAAGATAGACAAAAAATGTATACAACCAATATTTATAGTACATTTAATTTGCAATAAGATTGACTTTATACACTTTTCCGATACGACGTATAGTAACGGAGATATTTCGAATTTTCGAAAATTCCCCTCCTCTGGTCTGATTTCAGCCATTAACGAACTTGATCTTTCTTTTTACATAAAACGATTAAATATCGAGTTTGGTAACGATAAACAAAAATTGCGACCTAGAGTGTTAACAGACTAATATATATATATAATTTTGTACGAACCTCATTTTCGTCATCTCCTTTGTAGGATCGATGGACATATGGGGAAATTTATCAAAAATCGCGTCATGAGTACGACCACAATCTGCTAAAATGAAGAAAGATCCTCCTTAGAGGGAAATATTTGTCCATATGCTACTACAGAAGGCTTATAATTGATCATCATTATGATATTGGTCATTGTATTGCCCTCTTTGTATACATATATAATTGTTTTTTTTCTTTTAGACCTTTTGACTCCTCATTGTTTTCATTATTAAGAACTTTTTTTATACAATTAGATACAATATTCAGTTGGCAGGTTAGAACTGACAAGATAAATAGTTGTTTTTCAAACTAAATTTCTTCTTCCTGTCACAATTATTGCCTATTTTCTAATTCAACTATATAACTATTATACATTAATAGAATCTAGTTATTTTAGCTGATATTAACGTTCGATTATTTTGAACACTCCTTCCCATTCTCTGAATTAGAAGAAATATTGATCTAAGGTTAATAGGAACATAAGTGTGAGTGGTTAATTTGACATTTTAGCCCCGATGCTCGGAGATTAAATTATACTTGCCAATTTCTGGGGATTATCAAGAAGGTGTTCTGCCCTTATCCCACCTTCGGTAGTTCTCGTTGCTACAAAACATGGTTCCATGTAAATTTAGCAGATAACAAGATGTAGTTTATTTTACTAATAAAAGTATTTCTTTTTTTAAGCTTAGCTTATCTGGAAAGTTACAATGAAATGAGAAAGAATTTTTTCGTTCTTTCTAATTTTCGTATCCTTTTGAGCACTTGCAAAAGGCTGCCAATTCAGTTCATGTCTGCCATAGTACAACGGCCATATCTCCACTTTACAGCACCTTTTGCTGCCTATATTGCCAATCCATTTTAGCACTTTTCCTTTAAGGGAAATCAGCTATTGAGGTTATTTTCGGAATATTTCTTCAAATGCCCATCGATCCTACCAAGTAAGGTCCGCTCAATTTTGTATGTATGTATATATATACACGTTAGTTACCGTTCTAGCGGTTACGAAACTCGGTATATAATCATTACATGAGAAAGAACGATCAAGTTTTTTAATTGCTGAATTTGGACCAGCAAAAGGGGGGGGGGTTAGAAGGGGAAATTTTGAAAAGTCGAAATATTTCCGTGATTATGCAGCTGATCGAAAAATTGTATAGAATTAATCTTCTTAGAAATGGAATAATCTATAACTTATGGTCTATACATATTTTCTGTATCATGAATATTAACCGAGATTTTGGATTTTATGGTTTTTGGCTTTCAGTAAACACTCCAACTCATGCCATATTAACAATAAGCTGTTTTATAATGAACCACGTTTTTTGAAGCCTAAATAATAAATATTGAATCTCATTGAACTTTCACTTTTCGAGATTCGAGAAATGCAAGTATGCAACACACTTGGGAAATCTGCTTAGTTATCGCAGCCCGTGCTTGACGGACTTTTTTTCCACTGAAAATACCACTTTTTAATTTAATAATTAATTAAATCACTGTCCCTCTACATGTATTAATAACTATTGTAATGATATCTGTCATAATTGTTTTGAAGTTAGATTCATTAATGATATAAATTAATTTTACAATTCACTTACAAATATGATTAAGTCAATCGAATTGAATTGTCCAAGCTTTGGAATCTAAACTGACTAAATGAGTTTTAGACTGAGAAATTTTAAATTAGTCTTGAAAGCAAAATAACTTGCGCCACTTTCCCTTAAATATTAATGAATATTTCCACGGCAACGTCTTTCTAGATGCTGAGAATTTCTTGGATATCCGGTGAAGTGATAACGTAGCTCAATATTTAATAATCATTCTTTACCCATGGAAGATTTTCAATCGGTGACATTTCTGATTGAATTAAATATATGAAGTCATAGAGAGAATATTTTCCGAATGGATTTAGCATATATTTGTATTTTTATGTGTATTTTATAAAAATAATTAATTGAGCTAAAATATTTATTTAGCTGTACTGAATCATGACTCGAACCAACTAAGACATTCCCTCTGGCCCAAGTTGTGAGTTCCTTATTTCCTGCGAATTTGATTTTTTATTATCTCATACATACCTGTTCATGATTAACATTCGTGGTTGTGCTATTCTAGACAGTATTGAAACTGCGTAGCATATATTTTTAAATTAGGAGTATTTCCGAAGAAATATTATTCACTTATAATATACTCGGTCCTTGCTGTTGGAACAAGGCTATAGATTAAAGTTGTAGTATGGGACAAAAAAAAATTTGAGCTTAATGTTCAAAAGGGAGAAGAATTTCAAAATAATCCCCATTAGTGAGAATCTTAATATATCCTATTTGTCTCGGAGTAAAACAAAGAAACTATCTGGAAGATGATGTGTGAGCTTCCTTGAGAAGAGTTAGTTAGATATTATTAAGTACTTGATATTGTTTACAAAGAGCAAGGGATCGGTTCTTTGCTAAGTGTCTAAAACATCTAAGGAAGTTCATATGAAGAGGACGAGTGGAGGGGGTAAACAAGATAATATTAAACTTGAAGCATTATAAGAGGCTTTTCCAGTCACCCCCAGTCTCTTCGCCTTAGCCTTCACTTCCCTCAGTCACTTTATTCACGACAACCTTCTACTTCTCGCTCTTTATCTAGTAGATAAGTGATTCTAATGTAAAAACTGATTATGCTGATTAGAAAAGCTTTATTTTCATTTTAAATACTCAAGCGAATAATAGCATTACAATGTACTCTGTAAATATGTAAACATGTTATAGTCAGAGTTGGGCAGTAATTAAATACTTTTGTAATTAACTACTTTTTCAACTATTAAATACTAGTTATGTAATTGCAACTACAGTTACAAAAATATAGTTGGTAACTGAAGTTGCATTTTCTTGGTATCGCAATTACAGTAATTGTAGTTGGTATTCAAAAATTAAACTACTAATTGAAATAAAAAGTAGTTATCAAAATAATTACAATTAGTAGTTGTAATTTTAACTGTAGTTATTGAGTAAAAACTAAATAAATCAGCTGTTTTTTAAGTTCCAAAGAGCGAATATATTTTGATAGCCTCTATATAAATATTTATGTTCGTGGTGGTGATGAATGGATCATCTGAGACGAGCCATGTTCAATTGGTCCACAGAATATGTCAAACAGAAAATGTCAGAAGAACTGAAGGTGGGCGCTCCTATCAGCACATTCTCTTGTTGCGCCGATCGCTTCTTGTCACTCACGCGAAGTGCACTCCAGACTGTCCAGTCCTCGGCGACGAAAAGATTTTTGAAACAAATTACAATGAGTGACAGTGAAAGTGAGGGCGAGAACTCCTTATTTTTTAGAGCCCCAAAATCAAATAGCCTGTAGGACAAAAATTCTGAGCTAAGAGAAATTTTAATGGCTAATTAGTTTAAATTTTAAAGTTTAAAAGTATTATTTAATTTTATTCGACTCGGGAAAATATAAAAAGCAATTTACATAATATTTTCGTTAGTTTTAATTTATTTACATTAAAATTATTTTCATTTATTATAATAATGTAGTGTATGTATATAATATACTTTTGAATATAAAGACATTGAATATAGTTATATCTTAACAGCCTCAACTACTTCAGTCAGTGTTCCACACAGTTTTTAAAGTAACTACCCAAGTAACTGTAGTTGTTTTTGGAACTACTGATTTTCTCAACTACTAACTGTAGTTGTGAAATTCCAATTCCAATTACTTTAGTTGAAAAATATAGTTGCCCATTACCAATAACTAATTGCATTAGTAGTTGTAATTGTAACTATATTTCAACTAATGTAGTTATAACTTATAACTTGTAAGTGTAATTACAATTTTGCCCAACTCTGGTTATAGAATCAATCTTATTACAAATTAAATGTCCTATAAATATTGAAATCATCAAGTTAAAAATTTTATCAAGTGTCTCCAAAACTGATCATACGTGATTGAACAGAATCGCAAAATATCAACTAGTTTTAAAATTCATTCTATTCTTCAACTCTATTGTCATCCGCAGTAAAATTGTTTACTTGATGATAGAAATATACGTCAGTGATCCAAGGCCAAGCACAATGAAAATATAGCTCTAAAGTATAAAACTTTTTAAAGAATATTTTTATGTCTTGAGATAGAAAATTTTAATTGTAAAATAAAATAATAACAAATGAACCATAAAGTTAAATAAAACTGTTTAAAAATAATATTCAAATATCTTTGTTATAATTGATAATTTTATACTTATGTATTCAATTAATAATATATTTCTTGCATAATATTTCCTTATATCACATTTATTTTTAACAGAAAGCATTCGATTTTTTTTAAATATTTGGAGCACGCTAAAAATGAAATGCCATTAATTAAATAAAAACATTTTATTCATTTATTAATATTATAAAAACGCCCTAGAAGCAAAAAAATAGAAACACATAGTTGCTCCCGGCGAGATTCGATCTCGAGATTTTTGGTTAAAAAAAAGAAAGCACTATCAACTGAGCCACGGGGACTTTTTGAAATCGACGTCTTGGCAACAACTTATCAGGTCAGGCAAAATTTAACATTTTTTTTTTTTATTCGAACGGGAGAAGTGCGTTCTCTTGCTTTAACAGAATTTGTTTTTCATTAGGTAGTAAACATTAAAAAATTTCGTTCAAATCGAAGGGGGTGGGGAAGGCCGTACGCTCCCCTTGTTAGTTTGCGCAGCTCCTGCGTGACGGGCTTTTAATGAGGTTAAGGATAGCTAACACGATCTTACACAATCCTTCTTCAGTCATGTTTTCTTATAAGTATTGAAGCTAGCTTAGATATGTAGAATAAATTACAAGTTTTTGTTCTTTGGGCTTACAGATAATTTGTTTTAGAAAGCTCCCTTTTCCTTTTCAATCCCTTATCGAAAATTGCGGCTGCTTTGAACGGATAAATGATTTCCTTAGCAGTATTAAATTCATGGCGTCGTTAATGAAGTGTAAAATTCCCCGAGGTCCGTATAATTTGTTTTCCTTTAAATTAGAGCGAGCCGAACGAATGAAAATAAAGAATGATGAAGGAGAAGTCCTTTCTAGCTCTAAATGGGTTGTACAAAATATATTGCCGTCATTCTTAACCACCCTTTTCAATGTACTCAAATTATACAATTAAATTTAAGACACTCGAAGAAAAAGCAAGTTTCATGATTAACAACTTTACCGCTTCTTTTAGCAAATTCATTTAGAGAAATCAAATATTATACATATTCTAAAAATATGAATATATACACACAAATAGGTTGGCATTACGGACCTCAGAGGTCTTCAGCCACCACCAAGCGAGACTCGACTGATTCCTGATCAAAGTTTTACGTAGTGAGTACTCGGTGTACAGCCCCTGATACCAATATATATATATATATATATATATATATATATATATATATATATATATATATACACATAGATAGGATTATTTCCTAGCAATTGGGGTTCAGCTTATATAATTGTGTGCGCGTACTCTCCTGTCATCTAAGTGACTTCCAATAATAACAGAAAAATCTTTCCCTGTACAAAATGGATCCAGAAATTCGGCAATAACATTTAAAATTTTCCGGTTAAGATTTCATGGACTCCAAAGTCAATTGGGGAAGTCCTTCGCCTGAGAAAAACTCAATGTTTAGCGGCAAGAGTGAAACCTAACTACTCAGTTGGGAAAAATGTGTACCAATTTGAGCAATAGGCGCAGCACAGTAACAAACTAACCAACTGTGGCAATTTATTCTAGTCAATTCGGAAAAACAATTTTTTAGAAAAAGAAATTCCTATTATGTACTTATTAATTAAACTGTAGCACTTTGGCCCGAATAATGTGGTTTACTATATAACAGAGTATTGTTTATGTGCACGAGAGGATTTGCCGAAGGATGAAAAATGCAAATATCTCGGTTAATGTTCAAGATAGAGAATAAATGTAAATAACAATATTTATAGTACATTTAATTTGAAATAATATATATATACAGTTTTGAACGGACCTCATTTTCTTCATCTTCTAGATAGGACCGATGGACGTATGTAGAAAAAAGTCCGTCACGCAGGGGCTGCGTAAACTAAGCAGATTTCCCACGTGAAGTTATACATTAGAGAAATCTCCTTACGAGAGACGAACAGTTACGGAAACGGTCGAACTAGCTTTTAGCGGGAAACTCACTCATCCGTTATCGGCCCACATTTAATAAAAATGCAAATATATCAGTTAATATTCAAGGTAGAGAATAAATGTATAGAAGAATATTTATAGTAAATTTAATTTGCAATAAGATTGGTTCTATTTTTTTTTTGATCCGACGTATGGTAACGGAGATATTTCGAATTTTCGAAAATCCCCCTCTAAACCCCTTCCACCACTGGTCCGATTTCGGTCACTAACGAACTTGATCTGTCTTTTTGCATAAAACGATTAAATATCGAGTTTAGTAAGGATCAAACAAAAATTGCGACCGCTAGAGCGTTAACAGACAAATATATATATAATTTTGAACGGACCTCATTTTCGTCATCTCCATCGATGGACATTTGAAGGAATTTTTCAAAAATCGCTTCATGAGTTCGACCTCAATAGCTGATTTCTCTTAAGAATTTGAAGGAAGAGCAGATTCTTCTTGGGTGTAAGGTGCCATCTCACGTGTTGATATAGCATTAAGGGTAGTAGTGGTATTACTTTTGTTAATGGCTGTAGGCAGAAAAGGGGAGTTTTAAAGAAAGGTAGTAGTATTGGATGAGAGGGGATAAAGAGACAGTACCTCATTGTGCAGTACCTCATAGATGGCAGATATAATAGCTGAGGTATTTGACTGTAGCCTCCCTTTGGGATAAGTATATTCGACGGGGACCATTCACTCTCTCACCCTCTGTCTCTTCACTCACTGTTATGTCTCTCTCTCTCTCTCTCCTCCATTCCACCCCTACTCTATATTAATTATTATTTCCTCGCTTCTCCTCAAACAATCCCAGTATTTCTGTTGTCTTTCCCCCCTACATTTCCTCCTCCACTCCGATTCCTCCCTCTCCTCGACCTTCTAATGTATTTTCCTCTGTTCCATTATACACCCCTTGCTTGCCTAATTTATCACTGTTTCCCTAAATTTTCCCCTGCCTCCAGCAGTTTATCTTTCTTTCCGTCGCCGTGCTCGGGACAAACCAGCTTGGGCATGTCTCTTTTATTTGTATTGTTACAGTTAAATTAATTAGATTTACCTCTGCGCTGTTGAGCATGGGCAGGTGTCTTTTTGTTTGCCATTACTAATTTAGTCGACAGTCTTTTTTTTTTAATTTACTTCCTTTGTTTTTCTCTCTAATTCTCATTAACAGCCGAGTACTGCAATTACAAAGTGTCCTATAAATTTTCGATCTTATGCTTGCTATTGAATTGTAGCAGATTTTCCTAGGAAATCAGCTATTGAGGTCGTGCTCATTTCACGATTTTTGAAAATGTCTTTAAAAGTCCATCGATCCTACCCAGGAGATGACGAAAATGAGGTCCGTTCAAAACTATATATATATATATATATATATATATATATATATATATATATATATATATATATATATATATGGTGTTATTTATTGGAGTTTTGGTCAATGTTGGGTAATCCTAATATAACTAGAAGTGCAACAAGTTATGTGCAATAGTTTTTAAGTATCTTTAGTCCTTGCCTAGAAGAAGAGAAAATAAATATTCTCGAAATATCGGCATAAACTAAGATTTTTTCACCAACATTGACCAAAACTGCAATGAACAACAACACCATATATAAATATAACATGGTCGAAAACAACAACACAATTATATATATATATATATATATATATATATATATATATATATATATATATGCCTGTTAACACTCTAGCGGTTGCAATTTTTGTTTAATCGTCACCAAACGCCCCATTACATAATTAATATGTAAAAAGAATCAAGTTCGTTAACGGCTGAAATCGGACCAGAGTGAGAGGGGGTTTAGAAGGGGGAATTTCGAAACTTCGAAATATCTCCGGTACCATACGTCGGATCGAAAAAGTATATAAAACCAATCTTATTGCAAATTCAATTTAATATAAAAATTGTTATATACATTTATTCTCTATCTTGAATATGGACCGAGATATTTTCGTATTTATTAAGTGTGTGCCGACAATGAGATCGGTTAAAGTCGGTTCTATTCCTTTCTACCGGAAGCTAGTTAGTTAATTGAAATCTTAAAGTCATATGTCAGAGAAAGAAAAATATCATGTTTTATGTCTATCCATTCTCTTCTTAGACCTAAATAATCTCTAATAGGAGGTAATAAACCGGAACTAGTCGAACGTTGAAAAAAAATGTTAAAGGTGTGAAAAACAAATGGGTATATTAATATTTTAACAAAAAACCAAATGAGCAAACAAAGTTATGATGAAAATCAACTAGAAAATTGAAGTCTATAAAGGAAAAATCTAGTGATGGTGATTCATATAATTACTTTGAAATATATTATGTTTAAAACAAAATAGAAACCAAATATAAATAATTAAAAACTACTGTTAAGTCTATTACAGGAAATATTGTAATAAAAAAAAAAACTTATAATATACTATAATAATTAAGGATTGATCAAGAGTGTTTAAATTTAAATTGATATGACTTGAGATCAACAGCAGGATTCTTATTGTCTTAAGAGGATTGGAGAGACACTCTAATCCTTGACAAGCCGAGGGATTTCTGCTAATGTGGGTGTATTTTTTTGTGGCGGTCTCAATTAGAAAATCCTCTACATCATCACGGCTGTTTAGAAATAGGGTAGCATTATGCTGTCCCGTTTAGCTCCCATGCTCTTAAAGTGGACGCCGAAAACTGAATAAAAAATAAAGTTTTAGCATTAATAACTCTTTTATATTCGTTGGAGTCGACATTATGTTACACAATTGAAGAATTTCAGTGGGCATAGTAATTAAAAACTGTGGCTCATAAAGCTCAGTGATTGGATCAGGAAAGCATCTTTGATTTTGATGATGACTTATTACTATATTAATAATTAGGCAAAGAAGATGAACTTAAATCATCTAGTTATAATACATAAAAAATAAAACATTGTTTTGTCTGTTCCAATCGCTGAAAATCGGAAATTTGCATTCAGTCAATTAAACTACCTGAATTATGCTATGTAACAAGCATAACAACTTACGAGAATGAATAACCTATTTGTTTATGACAAAAAAAAAGTTTACCCAATGAATGTCTGAAAATAAGTATAAAATACAATCTTTAGGAGAATACTTATAATATAAAACTGAGACGACAAAAAAAAAAATAAAATAAACAAGGGAATTTTAATTTCCTTCACTTATTGTCAGACTTTTATTAAGGAAATTCCCATTTTTTTTTTTTTTATTTTTTTTTTTTTTATGATATCATAATTTAATTTATAAAATCCAGGCCTCGAATAAATTTCGCCGAACCAATGAACATGTTGACGATCTAATTTAATCGTTATGACCAACAACCTCATAAAAAAAAAGCTCAAAACTACTATCATCTAGAAATATTAATTGGGGAACATGATATAACTTATTTATTATTAAAGTAAACAGACTTGGTCGTAACTCATGTATTAATCGAGTTATTAGTACTTTATTGTTTTCAGCCTTCAGTAACCCCCCTCCCCCTTCTACTCATTGGTTTTATTTCTTCATAGAAAAAGACAATATGTGGTGAGGTGAGATCACGTGTGTCATGGTGGCAGCCACGTGGGAAATCTGCTTGATTTACGAAGCTCCTTCGTGACGGACGTTTCTTATTTCTATTTTGTTGTAGCTTAAATGTCTATCAATAGTTCTATCTTTTTTCTGATAATTAGTTAATTCTATAGTTTAAGGAAGACAGGCATAACCGTTATCTTAGTCCTGTATAATTAGCAGATTTCCCTTAAGGGAAATCAGCTATTGAGGTCGTACTCATGACGCGATTTTCAAAAATATTTTCAAATGTCCATCGATCCTGCCCAGGAGATGACGAAAATGAGGTCCGTTCAAAATTAAATATATATATATATATATATATATATATATATATATATATATAATTTGTCTGTTAACGCTCTAGCGGTCAAAATTTTTGTTCGATCGTTACCAAACTCTGTATTTAAACGTTTTATGCTAAAAGACAGATCTAGTTCGTTAATGGCTGAAATCGGATTATCGGCTATACGTTGAATCAAAAAATTGTATAGAATCAATCTTATTGCAAATTAAATTTCCTATACATATTGTTCTATACATTTATTCTCTATCTTGAATATTTACCGAGATATTTGCATTTTTATTAAATGTGGGTGGCAACGCACGAGTGAGTTTCCCGCCAAAAGCTAGGTCGGCCCCTTCCGTAACTACTTGGCTCTCATATGGAGATTTCTCTATTGTATAACTCACGTGGGAAATCTGATTAGTTTACGCAGCCCCTGCGTGACGGACTTTTTTTAGTTTCAACCTTACTCCTTCTTTTAAATTTCAATCTCACAAGTATTTAATATATTGAGATTCATGTAATGGTAAGCTTAACTATAGCTTTTTGTGTATATGATGTCTTTACTGAGGGCAAATTTATAATTGGAAGTTTTAGGGATTGTTGACGTTATTACTGCTCATGTTTTAACTTGCTTAGATATCGTAAATCCTGGACTAGACACACTTTACTCACACACACACACACACACACACACATATATGTATATATATATATATATATATATATATATAAACAAAGATGTTTCCCCGTGGGAAAATTGTTTAGTTTGCGCAGTGCCTACTACATGACGGACTTGGTTTGTTGTTTGACTGGAATGAGATGAACTAAAGCCGTTGAGTAAGTTAGCCAGTAAGTTAGTACTGGTTGGTTTGTAAGGGTGACTGACAGAGAGTTAGGTATTTGCAGTGTAGGAAGTTGGCCGAGGTGAGAGTTGGTTTTGAAGAAGGCACGCTCCCCACATGATTCCTGCGGTCGGATCCCTTAGATACATCCACCCTCCTTCACAACTTTTACAACTCCTCCCCCCCTATCACTCACATGCCGCTGGTCGGTATCTCTCTTGTCTCCTGACATCCCAAACAATGCTCGCAATAAACGCATCATCAATTAAAGGAGACGTCAGATCCTACAACCCCTAAGTTTGATTTATTGTTAAACCGTACAACTGGTGTTCAAAATTGGGAAGTTGTCTCTGAAACGTGATCTCATGTCTATAACCCATCTACGAAGTTTAGAATTGGTTGGTGCATTAGCGTAAAACTTCCAGATATCAAGGGAATTAGCCCTTCTTTGGCCCTTCATGAACCCAAGGACAAGTCATAGAATGTTGAAATGTTCATAATTACGACCATTGTTTCGTCTGCTTGCACACCTCTCTTTTAGTAGATTTCCATTAAGGGAAATCAACTATTGAGGTCGTACTCATGACGCGATTTTTGAAATTTTTCTTCAAATGTCCGTAGATCCTTCCCAGGAGATGACGAAAATGAGGTCCGTTCAAAACTGTATATATATATATATATATATATATATATATATATATATATATATATATATATATATATATATGTCTGTAATCGCTCTAGAGCTCGCAATTTTTGTCTTATCGTGACCAAACCTGATATATAATCGTTTATTACAAAAAGAAAGATCAGGTTTGTTATCGGCTGAAATCAAACCAGTGGGAGGGGGGGGGTTTCGAGGGGGAGAATATCGAAAATTCTTAATATATCCGTTATTATGCGTCGGATCGAAAAATTGTATAGGACCAATCTTATTGCAAATGTAATGTTCTATAAATGTCGTTATGTACATTTTTGCATTATTAGCCGAGATATGTGCATTTATTAGTTTTCCGCCTTCAGTAAACCCCCATTCTGACTCATGTCATATGAACAATAAGCGGTTATATTATGAGACACTTTATTTGAAGCGTAAATACGAAATATATTTTTCATTGAACATGTGCTTTTTGAGATAAATGCAAATACGTGACGCACGTGAGAAATCTGCTTAGTTAACGCAGCCCCTGCGTGACGGACTTTGTTTTCGTATATTTTATTAAAATCTATTATTACACTACTTTTATTTGTCAATTTCCATTTGGGGCTACGCCCTAGCTGTTAGTTGCATCTTGAGAACAAGATAAAATTTCGTTTCGATGCCTGTAGATAAAAAAAAAACACTAATTAATGAAATTTGTATCGTGCATAGATCGTCGGGTTGTCCTGGTTATCGACATAATCTGTGGGACAGCTGGTAAACTTTGTAAATTGGTTGCAAGTTGAAAATTATTTGTTTGTACCTACGGAAGTTCGCCAAAGTAATGTTATAGTTCAAAAATACGTTTTTAGCATTTCTAAATTTTGAATAAGCTTTTGGCACCGTAAACTAGGAATTAGATTGTAATTAAGGCAATATGGGAGTACACGGAACCATTACTACTGAATGCGAAAGGGAAGATAGGATTAAGGGAGCTCCGTTGTTACCTTATCATTTCAATATGCTAATTGAAGACTCAGTAGCGGAAATTGAATGTATACATATTAATGACAGTTCATTGAACCTGATTCCAAGATGACCTTACAATGATCCAAAATAGTAATAATAATGAATGAAAAACTAAACTTGTGCTCCTAATTGACGTCCCAGACAAATTCAAGCTGAGGGATTATTCAATATGAATGCATTTTCCGTCGCCTATTGATTCAGAGGATTTGTTTAGGAGATATTTTCCTCTTAGTCATTAAATTACAAATCTTCGTCAGGGTTAGGAATTATTTCCTTGCCATAATATAGACTGCTACTTCATTAGTCAACGTTCCTGGGGAGTGGGACACCGATGGACCGGAAAGAAGTCAGACCTCGAAGCTGGGTAATCGAGCAACTAAATAAAATTTAGTGTGCAGTCCTGAGGCTCGACCCCTGCACATCTAGCTAGACATTATGGCTTTACTAACTACACAACAGCACCCTCTTTAGTCACTAATTGCTTACTACCCCTGTTTTGGGATTATAACATGGATGTCGAATTTAACATTAAGATTAATTAAGACGAAATTCATATTTTGATTGTCCTAGAAAAGTCTTGTCTAGATGTTTGCATCTGCTACTTGGTTCACAAATTGACGTATTGTCTTTATTTAAAGGAGGTAAAATAAATAAAAAAATTAAATGCTTTCGATTTTTTGAATTGGATCCTAAAAAGTTAAATAATCCGTCTTTGTAATAATTTAAAGTTCTACATTGCTGTTCTATACATGCCTTTTTAGCCGAATATTAAACGATTTTTTAGTGTTCTTTGTTCGATGTCTTTATTTAATTCCATTCCTACTCATTTGCTTTCCGCTAAAGTGAATTGTACCACTAATCACAACTCATGCCCCACTTAAATTTCAAGTTTATTTAACTTTTTCTTACGGCGGAAATAGAGTTCACATTTCAGATGATATTATTCCAGAACGTGGACGATGGTTTTTAATTAAGACGCCATATAATCAACGGGACTTTTCTATTCTGTCGTTTGCGCTTGATGACTCCAGGCGTTCTTATTACAACCCATACTGAAGGAGGTACTGTATACCTTAAATAGTGTGTGAGTGTGTACATATATACTCACAGTATATATATGTATATATATATATATATATATATTCATATATATACTGTGAGTATGTATGCATGTATAAAAGCTAGAAATAGGGAGGGGGCGGTGAATAAGAAGTTAATAAAGTACTTCGAAAGTAAAGAGGTACTTGATTATTTCTTTTCTTTCCCGTGTCTCTTATTTAACTTAATAAGTACAGTAGATAATTTACTGAGCACGATCGTTTACTGGGTTGGATGCCTTTTAGCCTTTTCTCAAAACTCACATAAGCATTAACGGTTGTCAGGCCATTTGCTACAGTGATACTCCAAGAAACAATTACCATGTATAAAACTTATCTAAACTCCTTTTATTGCTAAGTATGTGTTATAAAAAGCAATTTTTGGCAACCGTCTACATTAGAATTATATTTTTTCGATATTTAACGGATTGGTATAGACGTTGTATTGGTATGATGTTTGTCTTTTAATAATTTTCTAAACGAACAACTGAAAATGATAAATTAGATAGTAACTCTCGGCCACTTCGAATTATTTATGCCAATACTATATTATTAAAATTGCTGCGTTCACACACTTTATTGCTTAATGACGTAGGTAAGGATAAAAATATACGATAAAAAGAAAACACAAGAGATATTTAAAACGTATGAATCAAAACCTTGGTATACTTTTAAGTCCTAAATCACGTCCATCCAGTAAATTCAATCAGTATAAAAGATGATAAAGAAGTCAACCTGTAAAATCGAATGAATTTAGTGAGGTTTGAATTTAATTAACTACGTAATGTGTCGCATTAATGAATGAATGAAGTGTGCACGCTGGCAGAATGTTAATTTATTTGATTCTTTCAATCGTTTGTTAATCAGTTGAAATAATGATAAAGAGGAGATTTAAATTACTAATTTAGGACTTAATAGGTATTTCAAGACCGGAAACTGTTATTTCTGTGCCTTTCTTGCTGACAAGTAGCCACTATTCGCTTGAATTTGATTGCGAACACTGAATAAAGTGCAGAAAAATGTATTTTTCTTTTCTAAATAAAAGGAATATTTACCAATAACATGGAAACCACTAGAAACAAAAATGTCTAAAAGTTAACATTAATTAATTATTGTAAAAACTAATATCATCCAATTTCTCACTCATCAAAGCCACAAAGTTGCTGACAAACACAAATAGTTATTGGTAAACATAAATAATTACCACTAACTAAACCTTTTCACATGATTGTAGAGTAGTGTATACTCTAAAATTTTGAGAGCGAAATGGCATATTATGTTGATACAAATATAATTGGAATGAGTTTTTAATTCAAGAGGCGAGTTCTTTCAATATTTCACTTGCATTGTATTGGACTTCCCTTTCAATCAAATAACTCGTTTCATTAAAGTTATCCTAAATAAATTCTATTATTTAATTTTTCTAAATTTGTATTGACTTAAGAAATAAATATAAAAACCAGTAATTATAGGAAACCATTTAATAGGTTCAGGAAAACAAATTTAAAGCCAAACTCGATAAAATGTTATTTGCACAGCTGTTCCAAATCCCACTTTTTGGTTCAAAATAATTATAATGCATCCCTTGGGGTTTAGGTTGGCCGTCTGAGTTAAGGCGTTGGCCGTTGAGTTAAGGCGTGGTAAACCAAGAGTGGCGAGTTCGATTCCCGCCCTGGGCAATAGGAATTATTTGATGACGGACTCATTAAATAAATCCCTTAGTTCCCAAGGTGGAAAAACCCTGTCTAGAAAAGAGTGCTAACCAGCAGATAACCCATCCCACTTAGCCATAGTAGCATAAAGTGGACATAAATAAAAAAAACAAAAAAATCCAATAGTCCTCTGTAATATCGCCTTACGATTCTAAGCTTAGCAGATTCTAGCACATTTCTTTCAAATGGGAATCCTGGATCTATGCACTCAAGGCAACATTTTTCAAGACTTTACTCAAATGTCTATTAACCCATATAAACCAGAAATGGCAAAAAAAAATTGTTGTGGGCGTGGAAAAAAGTGTATAAGGTGATTCGAATTCGAATAGGTTTTTTTCCTTTCTCTGCCAAGAGCGTTATTATATATTGGTAAATAGTTCGATCAAAATAACTCATAATATCAATTTATTCTGAAACGAATAAATTGGATTTTTAAAAAAGTCATTCCATGTATGTAAGTCATCATTGTGACTGAAGCGTATTTCAGACGTCCTTAGTAAAGTCTTCAAGAATGTTTAGTGTTGTAGTGTAGTTTAAGCTACACATAGGTTTCGGATTTTCTCTCTCTTGCAATTCCAGCTGAGTTACTTTTCTAGAATACATAAACATAAAGGAATGGCCTCAGTATCTCAATGAGTTTGATTGTGGATTAACGATACGCGGATGAGTTTATAAATATTTGCCTGCCCATTATGTTGATCATTATTATTAGAAATTTATGGGACGTGTAAATGAACGAAATTTCCAAGAAGAGTTTTCGAGTAAAGTAAAGAGCATTTTATTTATTTATAGTATCAAATAAATGCAATTTCCTAATTGGTTTGTAGCCAGCTTGTAGTGAAAGACTATCCATGACCATGGCCGTAATTTGGGGAAAATCATTTTACACATTGTGGTGAGGTGAGAAGGAAGGAGGAGACAGTGGAGGAGTATAGGTGTTTAATGGGGACAGAGGGGTGACTTGGTCTAAATGAGGATAAATTGGGGGAGTCGAGATCAAAGAAGCCGCCCAGCACGGCTCCAAGCCTTTCATGTTGGCTAAGGCCCTGTCCGCTCTGCACACTCCCATCTCTAGATTTATCTTATACTCCATCTCACTAGGGTCGACACATATTTACAAGCAATTAATTTAATGTGCCATGAACAGGGGTCGCTCTTACACGAGTGGAACAATACTCACATAACTGACTCACGACCAATTTGCAAACGAAACTTGTGTTTTATTTTCCACTTTTCACGTCACGCAGGGGCTGCGTAAACTAAGCAGATTTCCCACGTGAAGTCTTACAATAGAGAAATCTGCATACTAGTAACAGTATTAGAAACGAATCTCTAAACCAATTTCCGAGAGATCCGAACAGTTACGGAAACGGCCGTTCTAGCTTTCGGCGGAGTCACGAATAGAACCGACATCAGCCGATCTCATCTCGTCCGTTATCCGCACACATTTAATAAAAATACAAATATCTCGGTTAATATTCAAGATTGAGAATAAATGTACATAACAATATTTATAGAAAATTAATTTGCAATAAGATTGGTTCTATACAAGTTTTCGATCCGACGTATAGTAAGGGAAATATTTCGAATTCTCGAAATTACCCTCTCTAAACCCCCCTCCCACTGGTCCCATTCCAGCCATTAACGAACTTGATCTTTCATTTTACATAAAAAGATAAAATATCGAGTTTGGTAACGATCAAACATAAATTGAGACCGCTAGAGCGTTAACAGTCAAATATATATAGTTTTGAATGGACCTCATGTTCGTCATCTCCTGGATAGGATCGGTGGACTTTTGAAGAAATTTTTCGAAATGAGTACGTCTTCAATAGCTGATTTCCCTTAAGACTTGCTAAGTCATATTTCCAGAATCGGGGTAAAAGAAGCCCAGAGCAGGATTTATAGGATGGGGAGTTTATAGTAAGATCCCGTAGGGCTTGACCATATCGAAAAGTTTGGAGAAATGAAAATACACTCAGAGGGGTTGCTTTAATAAAAATGGCTAATGAAGTAATTGCGTCTAAGTATAAATGAATGAAGAAACTGTATAAAGCTGATGATATTCTAAAAAAAAAAAAAAAAAAAATGATTAGGAGAAGCTGCCGCGAGCCGCAATAACACGACAAGAAAATGCCGATTGGAAAATCCGCTGTATATTGTGGGTAATACTACCGAAACTATTGGAGATACGCCATACACGACAACTGGAATGAGTTCACGGTGACCAAACTTGAAACAGTAAATTTATTAGTCGATAGAAATAATATTTTATTACTAGATTATCCTTGATCCTTATATCCTTTGGTAAAATATTAGTTATTAGACAAGTCATTTTGAAAATTATAACTAGTTTTGTTTTCAATTTTACGAAAATTTTTGCTGTTTCGTCATAATTCCACTGGATGGGAAATATGGTCCCTTACATATATCGGTGTCCTTCGATGAGCAGTTCGTTAGTTCATGCCACCGTTGCGGAATTGCCAATAAGAAGGTTGCCATTATGACACAGAACTGTTCATTTTTCGTTATCTTGAGAAATATATTTGGTCGAACTGTTTGAGTTTCTCCTACAGTTTCTTTGTTACTGCAACCGTATGAGCACTGCTAAAAAACATTCCAAAACCATTACAAAGTCGGCAAAACTAGAAAAAATGTCGTTAGCTTAAGCTTTAATAAACGCCTCGTTGAAATAGGTGTGCTTAATGAGAGATGGCTCTAAGTGTACTTGTATTGCGGCACTTGGTTTTTATATATGTCTGGTTAACCGTGGTAATGGTTTATGGCGTCACAGAGTCGGCAGACGGCTTCCGTCAGTTTGGGGCGAGGAATTACATAAAAGCTATATCTGAAATATAAACGTATTATCAAAACTCGTTATCTTATGAAAACGTAGAGTCATTGGTAAAAGAAGTGTGCAGCAGATAGTCTTCTTATTGGGTAAGTATCATTGTAGAAAAATTTGTTGGCAGGCAGAGAGCTAAACTATTAAAAGCTCTTAAGAAATATTAGATATTTCCAAACGATAATTATTAAGATGTTATTGCGATCAGGACAAAGTCATAAAAAATATATTAATTGTGAAATTTATTACCAAAGACGATCTAGATAATAATAAACTTAAGATTTTATTACTCCGTTAATAGGGCTTTATTACATCATCACTTTATAGTAGTGTGATCATACAATGCTACAGGCAGCCTTAAAAACAAACATTAAAGTATTTAACAATGGTTATTGTTTCTTTTGAGGTTAAATCGGTAGGTGAAATTATTTTTAAAAATAACTTAGAATAGTAGGAGATAGGTGCTTTCTGTTGTATATCTTATCAACCTTGAAATATTGTTTTACGCTATTCGTTATCTTCTTTAGATTGCATACTATTTATGCACAGACACTGCCTGATTATGTGACATTTACGACTCGTTCATTTATCTTATCTATTACGAATTCGTAAGGGTATAATAGTCAACAGCCAATTAAAAAAATGACCATTAAGCATTGTTGTAGAAATGTATTCGGTAGCATAGAAATATATTCGTCTTCTCTTACAAAGTCACTAATTAAATTCCAACAATGTCTTACTTTACCCAAATATATGTTGCTATGCACCTAGTCCAGTAAGTCGAAAACCAATCATATGCTCCGGCTTTTTAACTCGGAAAATTTTAAAAGAGCACCTTAAAAGCCGGTCTTTAGAAGTAGGAAAACATTTTTAATTGGATCTTAATTGGAAAGAAAAATATTGACGTTTCCTCCATAACTGATAGACTTACTGTCCGATTCTTGTTTTACCAATTTTAAGTAGAATAGAACATATATTTATTTGTTAAAGATTTACATCTTGTACGAATTAAATAAACAAATAACAATTCTGTCTTTTAAATTAATATTTAAATCCAAGTTCTTGAGATCAACAATAATATGACAAGAAAGAAAAAGAAAAAGCAATATAGTCTAAATAGTAAAATATAGTACACAAAGATAACTAAATCATTCTATAAACCCTTTTCCGACTTAATATAACATTTAACTGGAGTGATCACATCAAAGCATCAGATTGAAACAATCAGATTTAAAGTATTAAATAACTTAAATACCTTAAAATTTAATGACTAATTAAGGCAAACTTCTTGGCAAAACAATATATTCTCGGTAACCATTTCTGGTACTTAGTATTGGTAAGGAGTTTAGAAAAATGTGTCTTAGTGATATAGTCTTCGAAATTCAAGATTTTGTTTTAACCTTTGAACATCAGGTTAACGAACGATGGATTAATTTTTATTATTGTTGTGCACAAAACTTGTGAAGGAATGTGCAAATCATTCTTGTTTGATCCCCTGATGCCCTTCCCAGGCTGTTCGAATCTATGAAGGGCTTAAGTTACAACACGCAATGAAATAATATGATTTCACTAAGTATAATCCATCCCTGCTTCAAGAGACGCCTAGATAGAATTGCGGATTTTTTAGAATGCGTATCAGGGATATATTCTCAACGTAGGCAACATTATCATTGATAGAAATTGGGGTTGACCTTAACTAGATTTCCTCGGGAAAACATATGCATTTAAACCGATAAGGACGAGTAACAAAGTTACTAATTATTTCCGGCAAACACCTCGTACATTCTTCGATGTTCTTCGATTACACCATAATGTCAAAACAAATTTTTATCTTATTTTTATCTGAATGCTAAGATGATAAAAATCGTTATACATTGACCTGTTCCTATTAATCTGACTAATTTGAAAGCAATAAAAAGATTATTTACTGTTTCCGATCATTCATTATTTATATTTCTACGGGAAACCATTATTATACCACATATTCGCCGATTACATCAATTCTAAAAATAAATTAGTCTAACTAATTATATCTGGAGAAAAACATTGAGTGGCTGTATATTTTCTGTTCGGGGCTCTGGTTAGCCATGTGAGTTAAACCGTTGACCTTAATCTTACATGGTAAACCTAGAGTGGCGAGTTCGATTCTCGCCTGGGCAATAGGAATTTATTTAGTGACGGAATTCATTAAGTAAAATCCTTAGTCCCACCCTGGCTAGAAAATGGCGGTAACCTGCAGAGAACCAGTCCCAATTAGCCTTAGTTGCAAATAGTGAACTTTAATAAATAATTTAAATTTATTTGCTGTTCATGTTACATGCATTTGTGATTGATGAATGTGACGACTTGATTTTGTACAGACAATTTTTATTTTTACGTGAGAAATCATGTCTATTTCAACCCGTTTTTTAATTATTTTTTTGATGAAGCACAAAAAGTCAGAATGTATTTGGTCATTAAATGTGCCATTTGAAAGGCACACTCTTGTTATTACTCTTAATGTACCTAAACAGACCAAGTTTTAAGTAATGAGGTAATATTCCCTACAAATTATTTTATAAATCACATACCTAAAGCCAAAATATAATTGGTCATAAAGTTCTATAGGTACATTCTTCAAATACAGTTATTAACACACAATGTATGTTAGATATAGTTCTTTCAGTTTATTTTACCAGCTTCGCACTTTTTTTTTCCCCTAAACACAGCTTAATTTACAGAGAAAACTTATAACTAGGGCTTAAGACTACCATAGAAAAAGAGGTTGATCCTTCTAAGCATCTTTTCTGAGCCGAGAGACTCCTTGCTTTATATTAGTAATATATTTTAAGGAGGAGAGGTGATGGGGTAAGGATGTGATCGCGGTATTTCTTGTAATTTTTAAGGGTAGCTGGTATACCTCGACCAGCTTCGCACTGATTTTTCTTTATCTTTGAACGGACTTGAAGGTAAATGCTGTAAGGGGCTGAAGGAGTCAGATTGCATGGTTCATATTTGGAGAGGGGCTGGTCTGATTGGGGTACCGGTAGGAGAGGTGGACAGGTACAAGTAGGGACCGTTTATAAGAAATAAGATAGGCCGCCTGTACCTCCGCCCATAACCTGTTCCTGGCCAATCGGATCCCGCCCTGCTCCCAAGCCTCTTTCCTATTGGCTTCTCGCACTTTTAGCACCCTTACAACCCCTCCACTCCCTCCCATCTACAAGCCTTTACACTCTATCTATCTCTATTTAGTATTGGCAGAATTTCTTGTATACTTTTGTGTCTTTTTTAGCAGATTTCCCTTAACGGAAATCAGCTATTGAGGTCGTACTCATGACGCAATTTTCGATAAATATCCATTGATCCTACCTAGAAGATGACGAAAATGGGGGCCGTTCAAAGTTTTATATATATATATATATATATATATATATATATATATATATATAAACACACACACAAATATATATATATATATATATATATATATATATATATATATATATATATGTCTGTTAATGCTCTAGCAGTCGCATTTTTTTTATAGTTACCAAACTTAATGTTTAAACGTTTTATGTAAAAAGAGAAATCAAGTTCGTTAATGGCTGAAATCAGACCAGTGGGAGGGAGGGTTTAAAGGGGAGTATTTTCGAAAATTCAAAATATCTCCATTACCAAACGTCGGATCAAAAAATAGTATAGAACCAGTCTTATTGTAAATTAAATGTACTATAAATATTGTCCTAAACGTTTATTCTCTATCTTGAATATTAACCGAGATATTTGCACTTTTCAGTTTTCATCCTTCAGCAAACCCCCACTTCTACTCATGTTATATAAACAACCACTGTTATGTAATAAACCTCATTATTCAAAGCTTAAATACCATAAATTGTTTCCAAGAGACCTTTATTATACGAGATAAATACAAATTTGTTATCGTGACCCCCCCCCCTCCCTCTTCTTGGACTACTAAAATTTTATTGGTTGAGATAAAAATTATTTTGATCCATTATAAATTACAGTACTAGATATAATAAATAGTTTTCAAATAAAATTAATATGTAATATTCAGATATATTACAGTAATTGTTTCTCCAACTTGAGCTCCGTGTTTGTTATTATATTTGTATTACTGAAGAAACTGTACACAATTATTGTATATCAGGTTTCTAGAAAAATGAACAGGGCTTTCTGGCTTTAGCTTTATTTTTTTAGGTATTCTGTTTAAGGCTGAGAGTAGAAAGTGACTCAGAAATGGGATTTTATTTTGCAATTATAATTGATTTCAGGAAGTTATAATGGTGGCATAACACATTCATAGGCGCGTGTGAACTATCCCTGGGAAGCTCTCACCATTGTGCTGTTGGTTCGACCTCCTTGGGATGGTTGCTACTGACAGCAATGGGCTGCTCCATCTTCCCCCAATATATTCCATGTCTGACTATCTCAGCAGTAAATCATACTTAAGACCTTCTTTTTTACGCTTTATGCATTCAGACGTTCACTAATGACTGATTATTATACTCAAATGAGGAATATTTTATGAAGTCCGGTTTATAAAATATTGTAGCACTCAATTATTAAAAATAATATCATTTATATGTCTGCTAACCTTGGGATACTCAGACCAGCTCTTTTGGATATGATCTCAGCTGTAACATATAGGAACTTCAAGAGGTGAAATTATGAGGTCTCATCTTTTTGAGTCACCCGAAAATACTGTTCTTAATATTAAACTAAAATGTTTATTACCTTCCCTATAAAATTCTGTTGCTGTTGCTCCTTACATATACATTTTAAACACTTTCGTCAAGGAAAATCTACTATTTTGTTCCCCTGAATGTTACACTTCTTCAAAAGTATTTTGAATTTAATACCCTCCGATCCTGCATATTCGTGTAAAATAACGCACACACGCACATGCATAACTCTCACACACACACATAGGTATACTTGTGAGAACGAAAAGAACGTATCATAATTTTAGCCATTCATGTCCAGTTTCAAAAAGCATATGTTATTTATTTGGCTTTAACAGTCCTCTACGATTTCAAGGGGTTAAAACATGCTATGTCGAATTCTTGCACATATTATATAGATTGAGTAATAAAACTGTTTTTTTTTTTATTTATATAAGATCAAAATATCAGCTAGATAGAAATGCTGACTTCAGCTTATATATAGTTTTAATACTTTATTAAATTATAATTTTAAAAAAAATATCAATAATATCGCGAGTCAAGAAACTGAGAACAAATAAAACTTTTTAAAGATTGTTTTAGGAAATTAAAAATACTAATAAATGTACAAACATAATTAAAATTATTAAATTATTGGAGCTAGTGTTGATCGATTGTAAAAAAAAAAAAATGAACATGTTTTGCGTTGTTTATCTGCTGAGGCTCCCTGGAGGAGTTCGTGTAGTAAAACTGAAAAAAACCCACACATTCCTCCATGACGTATTTTATGCACAGTTTAACGTGGTTGAAAGGTTTGAGAGTGAAATCCAAGTAAAAAATGTTAGTGTCCTAACAGAATCACGTCTTTTCTTCTTGATTTTCTGCTCGGGCCATACCCTTTGGGAGTGTCTTTTACTTCACTTGAGCAGCAAGGCCACTTTCCACTCCAGGAGCAAAAGTATAAAAGTACGTTTTGTATTAATGTTCCGACTATTAGTTGGTAGAGAAATGCTATATTGATTGTTGGAGTAATCTTGTTTGTTTTGATAACTTATCCGATGGTTCTTTGCCAATAACTCCTGCATTAAAGGCATATGCGGCGTTGGCAGAAAGAGAGATTGCCAATAATTTAAAGAAATAGTACAACATATAATAAGCTCAAAAACACTCAAGATTTGCAAGATAATCTCATCAAAAAATATTCATGAGAAGTGACAAGCTTTCCATGAGCCATATGAAGTAGAGGCTGAGAGCTAGTGACGGAAAAACTATTTAAAGAGTTCCTATTGGCTTAGTTAAAGCGTTTACTTCAATCTCACATGGTACACCTAGGGTGGCGAGTTCAATTTATTTAGTGACGAAATTCATTAAATAAAATCCTTAGTTCCACCCTGGCTAGAAAAGGGTTGCAAAAAGTGGAAGTTAATAAATAATTTAATTTTCCTATTGGCTTATAAGTCAAAATAGGAAACTCGAGAGTTTCATTTTCTAAACGGGTAGTAACAAAAAATAAAAGCTCAACAATATGTTAAGCTTTTATTCTCATTTAATTCCCGGACGAGGGCTCTTGTTGGCCATGTGAGTTAAAACATTGGCCTTAATCTCACATGGTAAACCTAGAGTGGCGAAATCGAATCCCGCCTGGGCAAGAGGGTTTTATTTAGTGACGAACTCATTAAATGGAATCCTTAGTCCCACCCTGGCTAGAAAAGATTAGCAACATGTACATAACCCGTCCTAGTAAGCCTTAGTAATAAAATATGGACGTCAATAACTTTTAAAAAATCATGGAGGTATATAATATGCTGAGAATGGGTTAATACTCATAACTATTTCTCTTTCATTACATTCCGTTCAAATTATGTAGTGGCTTCAGTGGGTAAATCACCAGACGTATGTACATGAATTGGGGAATACTTCATTTTATTTAGCTGTGTGTTGAAGATTAAAATGAGCCCCACCCCCACCCGCTCATCATCGTGAGGCTATAAAGAAGCTACTTTAAGTAGAAGTATTCAGTCTGAAATGGCATAAACTTGACTTCCCTTGGAAGCCGCATGACATGCCTTGGGTCTTCATGGGCTGCTGAGCATAAAATTTCAGAATGTTTTCAAAAAAAAAATAATTATACCTGTAAATATGGAATAGCACTTAAATAATGAGTATTAAGCAAAATAAATGTATAATTTTTTCCTTTAACAGACAACCTCTATTATGTTTTTGAGTTTATATGTATGTGTATATATATATATATATATATATATATATATATATATATAATAGTTTGATGGACGATTGGTAAGCAGAAGACTAACGTCTCTAGAATTACTTGCGTGAGATAATGAAGTCAGGTAATACCATAATGAACGGGAACTCAAGTTTAATTGAGTTCGTGATGCAGAATAAATTAGTGTTAATGTCATGTAGATTGATACTTTTCTTGGTGAATATCGACTTTGCATTGAGCAATATTTATAATTTGATAAGAAAATGAATATTTATAATTCTCAAAGAAAATTTTTTAAATGAAATAGTATGAGTATTTTCCCATTGTCAGCTTCTTGTTATACGTCAATGAAATGAATGATGGGAGAGCATGAAGGCTGAACATAGAAATGTAAATTATTGAAGGTTTCTTTGCATTTCCTGATGAGCCTTTATTGAGACACCGTACACATTATTTAACTGTTTTAAGAAATTAAAAATAACTTTTTTGTGAATGTCCCAAACACATAGGTATAATGTTTTAGCCATTATGACTCAATTGTGTATTGATTATTTAAGGGCTTATTCAAGGACGTTTGTTTAATTTTAGCTCCCCTTAATAGTTAATTGGTTGAGTGGTTATTTTTGAATTATTTTGGTTTATTAGTATTTAAATTATAGAAATAAGAACTCCTTAATTGTTTATTCGGCAGCTAAGTTCGTTATTTGTCCTACTTTAATGATAGTTTGGAGGCCCTGCTTAACTATGAGCATTGGCCATGGTATTATGTTAAGTGTTTATTGCTTCCGATGTACCTGTTTCGATTCTTGTTAATATTGAGGTATTATCAGATTTCCCTTAATGGAAATCAGCTGTTGAGTTAGTAGCCATGACGCGATTCCTACCCAGGAAATGACGAAAAAGAGATTCGTTCAAAACATATGTTTGTCTTCACACTTTTTGTTTGATCGTCCATATTATTGCAACTGTAATGTTCTAATAATCTTGTTATATATGGTTTTTCACTCATCATGATTTTTATCCGAATTATTTGCATTTATTTTTATTTTTAAGCCTTTTCTTTAGACCGCCTCCTGCTCATGTCATTTAAGCAATACGCTGATGCAATCATGAACCACGTACTTCGAATCTTAAACACCTACATTTCCTTCATTGAAATTTTACTGTGTGAGGTACATGCATATACGTATGTTGTACTCATTGGATTTTTACATAGAAATATCGAATGCATGATGAGATGTCATTCCGACAGGTGGGAAATCTGCTTAGTTTACGCAGTACCTCCGTTAAGGACTTTATATATTGGGAACAGGATTTCCAGGACCCTTGGATCCGGCAGAAAGGCCTGGTCGTTGACACCGCGTGCCGATTTGCCTTACTCAATTTAGTAGGTGTTTCTACAGCCTGCTCTTGCTCACTGTTCCCATGACACACCAAGTGCTGATTTTCACGGAGGCGAAAAAGTGAAGAAGGTTACTAGGATTTGGAGTGGTTCTATATAATTTGGGACCACTTAAGGAGAAACAGTTCTTATCATAATACTTGTATGACAAGATTTTTCTTAAGTTTTTTTTTTAACTTTTTATCTTCTGTAGAGGTAGGCCACGATTTTTGAAAAATATCTACAAATGTTCATGGAACCTACCCCTTAGGAATTGGTGAAAATGAGATCCGTTCAATTATATATATATATATATATATATATATATATATATATATATATATATATATATATTATTATTTTACATATTATTTCTCCTCCCTGTATAAATTCTCACTTACTATGTGTCAGTGGGGCAAGACTGGAGGTTAGATTAAAATTGTACTCTTCATACTCATACTGGCTAATGCCTATCATTAGTCAGCTTATACAGGCTACAGGCTACCGAGGGATGCCTTCTAACAACTCCGGCCTTGAAATAAATTTTCTCCACTCATGGCTATACTAGTGGTGATGGAATTTTCCTCGTGATACAATTATTGCTTGACGGTCTGATGCAGAAGGCAAAGGAAACCCATTTCCCCATTTTTTTTTGGGACCCTCTTATTCCCTTGTTTGGTCCTGTGGTAATCAGGTTTACCTATTCACTTACCTGTAAATACTATATATACATATATAAAAGTCAAAACAATTTAAATGCTTTTTAGAGACTAACGTCATTATTTATAGACGAACATTTTAATAACAACTAACTATCTGTCAAAATAAAACATTTAAGGATTAAATTTCAGCGTTTAACTGACTTCTGGAAGAACACACCATAATATGGTTCAATCGGTACGGGCAACTAATCCCTTACAGACCTGTAAACAACTACCTGACGAAATAAACGAACTTCCCCAAAATGAAGATAACCAACAACTGCTGAATAAAGGACTACATAAATACAAGAAATTTCAAGGAGTTCATGTTAAGGAGAAATGTCATTCCTGGACAGCAATTAACGACTGGTATGCCAATAAATATCTGATGCGGATATAACTTCAATGTGCAAGTTTACATATATTTCAGCACATCATTGAATGATATGCGAGTATAAGATATACAAACACTTCGGGATAACAACTCTGGGATTGTTAACTTTTAGATCTGCCCCTGTTTTGAGGGGATTGGAGCAAGTTATTAGATGATGGTAGCTAGAGAAGGAATGAAGGAGGCTTGGAATGTATTAGGAAAGGGTAAAATGAGAGAGAGGTGGGGTAGGGTAGGTGGTGTTTCTACGTCCTGGCGGCAAGGATTAAGCGATTCAATAGGCAGTGCCCTTTGATGTAAGGATGCCTCGCTTCACAAATCATATTACCTCATCCTCTAGCCTGCCTTTCATATTTTAAACAGCATACAATTTTCATATAAACATTATACCTCCGAGTTGTGCTCATATCCACATGCTTAGCTCATCTTATATGTCAGAGCTGTGCTTTTAAGACAAATGGATTTTTACCATAGAGGATTTACTCTATAATTAAGTAAGAAAATAAATAAAATCATTTTGTAGGCATACACATACTCTCACAGTATCTACTATAGGTAATGAAAATAATAGGCCGTTTATCTATTATAGATAATTGTTTATCTGCTTGAGGTCACATGTAAATTTGTTCAGTTACAAGTGAATATCTAATTTCCTCTGGGAGATAATGTATAAGGTCCAAAAACATAATACAAAATATCTTTCTTCAAAACACCTCCCGCGAAGGATCCGAAAACATTGAACTGAATGCTAAATGTTTCACTACTTTTAGCAGATTTTCCTCGAAGGAAATCAGCTATTGTGGCGCGATGGTGACGCAATTTTTGAAAAATTTCCTCAAATGCCCATCGATCCTACTCAGAAGAAGTCGTAGAATGTGATCCGTTCCAAAATATATTATCGCTTGGCATTATAGAAGACCCTTAGCTGAGGGAGACTCGAGGGATTCTTGAGGGGGTGGGGTATTGTATAACTCGACGTATAACTTCTGTTATCCAAGGGGACCTGGAATGAGTGTCTCCAGTAGTAGAGCCCCCTTTTACCCGGAGAGTCGGTGGCCTCTACACGCTGTCAGCTATGGCTGGGGACGGAGCTAAGATAGTCATAATCGTTAGTCATCCCGAGACGCTGCCGGACGTATATACTCTTTTAGACTCCCGCTGGTCCATAAGCACTGCAATAGCGCACTCGTGAAATATTGGTCTCAACCTGCAGGTTCAACCTGCATCTACTTTTAACCTACGTCTTGCTGACGGTAGTGGAAGATGTTCCCACTCCTTAAACCCCACAGCCACCGATATCCCATATATATTTATATATGCGTATATGCCTGTTCACGCTCTAGAGGTCGCAATTTTTGTTTTATCTTAGCCGAATCAAGTTGTTTAATGGCTGAACTCGGACCAGGCTGAAGGTGGAATTTCCAAAATGTGAAATATATCCGTTATTATGCGTCGGATCTGCTTAGTTTTTGCATCCCACTACCTGACGGGCTTTTCTATTTATTTGGAAAATATAATATTTATCTTCTAATGCTATGTACACTACATAAGTTATCCTGATTTGAAATAAAGGATGGAATATAAACTCAAGACTAGACTTTTTTTTCTTTGATAAAATAATGACGTAATAAACAACTAAGAAAGATGAATGTTTTTACCTCTAGTTTGAGAGCATAAGAAGCATAGGATGAGAATATGTTGTGGGAAAATAATTTTTGAAAAAGTCTTAAAACCTGCAGGAAAAATAGCATAGAAACGAACTACACTTAGGCTTATTAAGTGACTGCATACGGCTAGCAAAGGCTGAAAAATTCAAAAACAACTAAAAACTATGAAATATTTCTCCTTCTGAATGCTATTACAGAATCTGACATGCTGAATAGAGAGGGTATGTGATGTTATGCAAGCTCAGGGTATAGCATATCCACGTATAAACATTATTTAAATTTTTACAACATTATTTTATTTTAACTTCTACATATACTCAAGGAAGTTGGTTTCATTAAACCAAATCTAATACTTTGTATCGACTATCACGCCTACATAATAGTCGAAACAAATAAAAACTTTTTATTTTTTTAAAACTTAAAAGGCTGGGTTTTAATATATATTTTATGAAGTTATTTATTTCATATATTAGAAGCAAGTTTCATGTGCCAAGATTTTAGAATATCAATGATGCAATGGATATACCTGACCATGGCTGAATTGGTTGAGGCAGATCCCAGATAGTAAAATAAACACAAACAGATTCCTAATTGATCTGTGTTCCATGTAATGGACACTGTGTTAATTGCTTAGTGGTACTTAAACATATGCTGCCTCCTGCGCATTGTACAGACCGGCAATCAATGAATACCTCGTTAAAATAGAAAACTTTAAAACTAAATCTTCATAATTATGCTTTTAAAAGTTTTTAGAACTAGCTACAAATGTTATTACTTTGTATATTGTTTAACTAATCAGCTTTAGTTTTATTTTATTCATCACAATCATTAATGTTGTCTGTCAAATACCCAAATAAAATTATAATGAAAAATGATTTGTTAATTTTTTACATTAGATTGCTTTAAATGTTAAATACCAGTGTTTTATAGTCTGGCACAATATTAAATAATCATACAAATCGATATCATGAATTTTAGAGAGGCGCAATTACATCGATTTCTGCTGACGCCATAAAGCACTAATTTATTCTTTATGAGTCAATGACTGAAATTCTTTATAAATAAAAAAAATCTATAGTACAGCCAACTAGGAGTAGATAAGGTGGGGGGGGGTCATTAAAACACTTAAACTTTCTTAATACAGTAAAATGAATGATGGGTGTTGAATTATTGATGGGAGTATTTTATTGATCTGATGCCTAACATCAGTGTTTTACGGTAGCATAACTTTCGTATTTTTTTTCCTTTTTAAATCAAATTAATAATGGCCAAAATTTGGTGAATATCTTATTTTAGCAGATTTTCCTTAAGGGAAATCAGCTGTTGAGGTCGTACTCATGACACGATTTTCGAAAAAAAATTTCAAATGTACATCGATCCTACCCAGGAGATGACGAAAATGAGGTCCGTTCAAAATTATATACATATATATATTATTGTTTTTTTTGTTTGTTTTATTATTATTTGCGTCCACTTTATGCAACTATGGCTAATCGGGACGGGTTATAATATATATATATATATTTGTCTGTTAACGCTCTAGCGGTCGGAATTTTTGTTTGATCGTTACGAAACTCGATATTTATCCGTTTTATGTAAAAAGACAGATCAAGTTCGTTAATGGCTGAAATCGGACTACAGGTAGGGGTAGGGTTAGAAGGGGGATTTTCGAAAATTCAAAATATCTCCGTTATTATGCATCGGATCAAAAAATTGTATAGCCAATCTTATTGCAAATTAAATTTACTGTAAATATTGTTATATACATTTATTCTCTATCTTGAATATTAACCGAGATATTTGCATTTTTATGAAGTCTGTGGTCGGGTATAGTTCGTATTAGGTCGGCCGTTTCCGTAACTGATCGGCTCAGGTGGAAGGTTCTTCTAACCTTACCTGACGTTTCTCACCTTACCTTACTTTCGTTACTTTGTGAGATTTATGCAAATACGTTCTGTTCATCCATCCCCCCCCCCTTCTTTAGTTCTTGGACTACTAAAATTTGAGTTATTAAAATATAAATTATTCTTACAATTCAGAAGCCGTTTCAGTTGGGAATTTATTTTAATTAACTGAAAGATTTCTCATTACCGGTTATTTAATCACGGTGGTGTTGTGTTACCAGTATGCAGATTTCTCTATTGTAAAACTTCACATGGGAAATCTGCTTAGTTTACACAGCCCCTGCGTGACGGACGTTTTTAAATTACAATTAGTGTATGTTCGCGAAAAAAATATTCGTATTAATGTTATAATCTCGTAACTCAATGTCCAGGAATTCACATAAGAGAATTGAACATGCATTGGCTTTGGCTTGAGTGGTTTATTTAGTAGAAAATTACTAAAGTATAAAATAACATGAAGAAAATTATATAGTTAGGAAAGTTTTAATGGCTTTCCTACCACACGGCAGTCATGAAATTTCTTTGTAGGCCTCTCTCAAAAAGTTTAGTTCTTTAAAGGTTTTCCCACTTTTCCTTTCTTACGCCCTAAAATACTGAAGTACTTTGAGAATCTAAAATAAACATTCAGGATCATATTCAAAAATTATAATATAGTTATAACTATAAATATGTATACTTATTTTATTAATTATTAACTTTAAGTCTATGACGAATAATCAGCATACGTTAATTAAAAGTCACACATTTTCTAGCCATTGTGATACTCAGAATGCTATTTATTGAGTTCAACTCTGAATAAATTCCTTTATGTTTGAACGAACCAATTTGGATGGTTTTCCAAGTGTAATTATATGAATTCAACCAATTTATTAAGAAAAGAAAGTCGAACGAGTAGCTAAAAGATAATGAGGAAAACTAATGCTATAATAAGGTACTTATAATTGACATTCGTAGTTACAGCCACTCAATTTTACAATTACTTTATTTGTTCAAAAGTAAGTATTGATATTATTTATTAACGTCCAATTTTTGCTACTATGGCTAATTAGGATCTACAGGTTACCACCCTTTTCTAGCCAGGTTGGAACTAAGAATTTTATTTAATGAGTTCGTCACTAAATAAATTTATATTGCCAATGTGAGAATCGAACTCACGGCTCTAGGTTTGCCTTTTGAGATTATAAATATTAATATTAATGGTTAGCCATAATATATGATAATTAATTGCTGTTTATTTTTATTTTCAGGTGAGTGAAATCTGCAGTGATGTATATGGCACATTGCGTGAGTATATCTGATTTTATATGTTTTTGCTGGGTGGCGATGAGAGAGATAGAAGGAATATTGTTTTTAAGAATAGGCCACCTGTACGAATAAGTAAAATTTGTATTATAAGTGCAAAATTTTATGTTAATGCTTTTAAATATATTAAATGTATTTGTCTTCATAGTTAAGTAACCCTTGCCACTAAGCTAAGAAGAATATTTGAGAATATTGAGTCCAGGATAAGGAGGAAATTATTTATTATTATTCGCGCCGAATCAACAGGGCCTATCAAATGAATAGGGACATACAAAGAACAATTAGGGCTTATGTATATTTGAATGAAGTTAGAATTAGAAGAGCATCAATAATTTTGTAGATACCATTGTCCAAATTCGGTCTGCTTTTGTCATTATCATTTTCCCCAATTTTAGCAGATTTCCCCATTAGGGGAATCCGCTATTGAGGTTGTACTCATGACGCAATTTCTTCAAATGTCCATCGATCCTACCTAGTAGATGACGAAAATGAGGTCCGTTCCAAATATATATATATATTTTTCTGTTACCGCTCTAGCTGTCTCAATTTTGTATCATCGTTACCAAACTCAAATATATAATCGTTTTGTGTACATAGAAAGATCGAGTTCGTTATTGGCTAAAATCGGACCAGTGGGGTTTAAAGGGGGAGAATTTAGAAAATTCGAAATATCTCCGTTATTATACTTCGGATCGAAAAATTGTATAGAACCAATGTTATTGTAAATTAATTGCCTTTAAATGTTATTATTTACGTTTTTTTTCACTATCTTGATTTTTAATCGAGATATTTGCAATTTTTAGTTTTCGGCCTTCAGTAAACATGTCATATTAACAATAAACTATTATATTATAAAATACATTGTTTAATCCTAAATACCAAATATTATTTTCATTGATAACCCTGCGCGGTGGACATTTTAGTCCTTTGCAAAGGTGATAAATAAATATGGGAAGTATAAAGCCTTACTACAATGAAGATTCATTCCTTTCTCCTCAAGGTTATGACTTAAGTATTACACTTTTTCATTTGCCTCATTGAGGCTATATATCCAATGATGTGCCTGCTCGTTGACGATTTTATACATGGTATTTCCCCACTCAGGGACAACTTAAGCACACGAATTCAAGAGATGATTCACAATTTAGAAACTATGGAGGTTGACTAGTTACCCGGCCCCTGAGTTGGTAGTAGAGGCAATTGTGTTGTGGAAGAGGTCACGGCGTGAGTTGCACAAGCCAAGACAACCACTGCCCACGACTAGCTCTCCGCAGCTACTCCAGCTCCCCTTAGAAAATCTCTGCCTTATCTCTCGCTCTCTATCTACAGATCAGATATCCAACTCAGTACTGACTCCTTTCTACCAGCCAGTTCTCACTTGGCCCAGCTCATGTCATCGATTCGACCTAAATATCTCCCAGTATTTAGAAGCGAAAAGTTCCTTGTTTTCTTTCCTTCTACTCGAACACAGGAACATTGGGTTATCAAGTCCCTTTGATACCATGGGAAACTTAATAGTTCTACTAGGTTACGAAAGTAAAGTAACCTGCCGAACGTTGGTTATTTATTTATTGGAGCTTCTCAGCTTCGGCGATGTTGCTCTAAACAAAAGCATTCTTAACTTAAAAAACAAAACAATACAAAAAAAATTAACAAAATTAAACAAAACAGAAATGGAACTCGAAACACAAAAAGAAAACCAAACAGATAAGGAACACAAACCAGAAAAGGAACACAGAACACAAAACATAAAAGGATCATAAAACAGAGAGAAATCACGAAAAACAGAGATGATATCAAAACAAAAATGGGAAAGAAATAGAAACGGAACTCAAAACAGAACTGGAAAAAAACTAGAACACAAAAGGCGAAATTAGACACAAAGACTGAATGAAACACAAAAACGGAACTGGAATTCAAAAATGGAAATGGAACTCAAAAACAATATGGAACTCAAAAAACAAGAATGGAAATTAAAAAAAACAATATTGAACACAACAAAGAAAAAAATAAATGAACAAGAGGCAAATAAAGACAAAATTCAAAGCTAGGTGCAAAACTGTAAATCTATTGATATTGGACAATAGAGAAATCATTAATAAAATATTTAAATATTCAATAAGTAAATCAATAATTAAAATAAAATTGGTGTATAAAATGAATAAAAGAAATTTAAAATTATTAAGGTTTAACACACACACACACACACACACAAACACAACTCGCACGCGCACATGTATAGGAAATTATAAAATTTATTTTAAAACGCAAACATTGATTTTAAAACGTTGGTTAGCATTTGGTTTTAAGTTAGAGGATCGTTGGATATCGGTCGGTATGGATATATTCCTGTGCAGTTTCAGATACCTTTAGTATCCATCTTTATACAATTCATTATAGTCTTATGCCGTTTTTCGTACATTACAGCTTTGAAGAAGGATAGCAATGGTGTCCGAAACTATTAGCACAAAAATACACTCATCTTGTGCACTTCTTAGGCCGATACCCAACTATTCTCTTCGATATTCAAACTGTCGTATATCAAGGCAAAACAAATCTAATTCCAGATCGCTGTTTTATTCTTAATCAGGACTCAGTTTAGAAATGTGAGTTAAAGCGTTGAACTTAATCTCATATGTTAAACCTAGAGTGGTGAGTTCGATTCCCGCCTGGGCAATAGGAATTTATTTAGTGACGGTATTCATTAAGTAAAATCCTTAGTCCCACCATGGCGAGCAAAGGGGAGTTCATACTTCAGTAATTAGTCCCTTTACCAAAATACATAATATTGTTCATGCATAGAATTAGGCTACTATTCTTATGTGTCTAGAGATCGCAATTTGTTTTTAATCGTAACCAAAATCGATATTTAAACTTTTTATGTAAAAATAAAGGTCAAGTTCGTTAACTGTTAAAATCGGACAGGGAAAAAAGGGGGTTTAGAGGGAGGGAACTTTGAAAATCCTTCATATCTCCTTTAATACGCGTCGGATCGAAAAATCGTATAGAAACAATCGTATAGCACGTGTTGTAATGTACTTTTTTTTTCAACATGTTGATTATTAACCGAGATATTTGCATTTTTTAATTTTCAGCCTTCAGTAAACCCCCAGTCATACTCATGTCATATTAACAATAGACTGTTATGAAGCACTTTATTTGAAATCTAAATACCAAATATTGTTCTCATTGAACTTTTACGTTTTGAGATAAATGGAAATACGGGACGCACGTGGGAAATCTACATAGTTAACACATCGCCGACTTCTTCTTAAAAAATATATCACAGGTATTATTTACTAGTTTTTTATTTTTTATTTTTTACGTCCACTTTATGCTACTAGGCTAATTGGGACGGGTTATCTACAGGTTACCATCCTTTTCTAGCCAGGGTGGGAATAAGGAGTTTATTTAATGAGTCCGTTATTAAATAAATTTCTACTGCCCAGGGTGGGATTCGAACCCGCCACACTAGGGTCTATCTACTAGTTCCATTGGGTTAAGTGTTATGCTATGTTTACGGAGATGTACGAACCTTTGCTGTTCTGGTTCGTCCATCATTCCAACTGGCCTAATATCAGAGTTTTTAGCAATTATAAGAAAGGCGATGTGAAAATCACTGGGTTTTTCATGATGAACGAAAATGAACTATGTGAACCTTTTGTACATCCATTGGGCACCTATAAAGTTTAAAATTTTCTATTTTTGCAACCATCTAAACCCCCCTCCCCATGCCCTTAGTCGATTTTGATTAAAAGGGAGGTACATCACTTGATGTTATTGGCAATCCTAAAAATGAAAATTCAACATTCTAAGATAAGTCCTTTTTGGAGCTATGCAAGATAAGTTTACACATCAAACACGTCAGAATAGGTCCAGAGAGGGCTAAAACAATTCTGTTGAAATCTGAAAACCAAAACTTTATTTTTTATTTCAATACTTCCTTAACATCGTACAATCTATTTCACGTCATAAAGATTCACTGTAGTTTGAAGAGAGTCAAAAGAACATTAAAGTCTTTTCAATTATATGTAATTTGTATGGGCTTATTTGAAATGGTCGACAATTTATTAGTTGTACACATAGCTCATCATTCGTAAATACCGATACGGTACTGTTAAACTTTTCAATAACCTAGTAGTTTGGTTATGATATTTGCTTGCTCATTCACAAATTATTATTGAATGGTTAAATTGATACTAAAGTAAATAGTAGCTCAGCCTGATTCACAGAACAATGGTTTTTCTCTATGTCCTTATCAAATGTTGTTCTGCTATAAGATAAGAGAGGGAGTGTGATTGTGGCATATATAAGAATAGAGGCCCCGAGGCATCCTAGGGGATGCGTCGTGGCTAGTTAGGGGCAGCGGGCAGAAAGGGGTGGGTCGGTAAAAACCCACCCTCACCCTCTCACTCTCTCTCTCTCTTATTTCTTCTTCATCTCTCTCCCATAGGCCTTCTCTGCTTTACATTATTCTCTCTTTTGACATCGTCTCACTCGCAATTTTTAGAACTTTTTTTTTTTTTTTTTTTGAGCAAACAATTTGAATATCTGCAAACATCTTGTTTACCTTGCCTTTTTCTTTTTCTCTTTTTCCTATGAACTTCTTTTTACCATCTGTTATTTTACATTTATTTTCACATTATCCTTTGTTTTTACATGCCTTTTATCATATAAATGGAATGTATTTGAAAGATACTTTCAAAAGTTATATCCTTCACAAAAGCTATGCCTGAAAAGCATTTACCTTCTTAAGTCATGTCGGATTTTTTGGCAATTGAGATTGCAAAACTACAAAGAGAGTCTGTTATTTTACATTTATTTTTGAGTTATTCGTTGTTTTTATAAACCCTTTAACATAAAATGGAATATATTTGAAAGATACCTTCAAAAGTATATATCCTTCACAAAGGCTGTGCCTGACGAGTAGTTACTCCACGACGTGAATGAATATCTAAATTGACAAAAATAAACTGCGTTTTACGAATTCTGGGATCTTCATTTCTGAAAATGTTATTTTATAAGAAAAGTACAGTATATATACATACATACGTGTTTTGTACATCATTTTTTAAAAAGCATGTATTTTCATTAATACCTAAATTAATGAAGCTTTTTTTTTGGCGTGTTCTGCATTCTACTTCCACTCATATTATCTTACTTTCATGCCATGTTTATAAAGGGTGCAATTTACAGAGAGTAATACCTATAATGATAACTGAGATGCTAAGGTGCACTTCTGATGCGTAATGGTCGAATTTGTAAAGAGAAACGCCTATATTCTGTTTATTAACTAACTTTATTTTTTAAATTTCTGAGTTTTGCTATTGCTAATAGATCTTACTATCATGTAAATAAGGGTATTATATACAAAACATAGGAAGAAAAGATATTTGTGAATCCTTTGAAATTAGGTCGTTAATAAAAGAATGGAAAAGGGGTCTTCAAGTTAGATTACGTAACAAATAATAATAATTTTCGTCAGTAAATTTCTTTAAAAGTAATAAGGCAATTTAATCTTCCTTTTTTTTATGGCGGAAAATATCCAGAGAGGATTCAGACTTCTGTTACATATGGTAGGTTATTGC